>CM042091.1:8540185-8922685 GCA_023512835.1 Taxillus chinensis
ATTTGTAAATCAACATATTTAATTTTGATTCCCTTTATGATTTAAACTTATAAGGCATCCTACATCAATAGTCCAATGACAAATGAAGCTTTATAAATTACAGGGCTACATTTGGCTAAATTTAATCATGATTCACTGCCTAATGGTCTAGGTCTGGGAGAAACATCTTTGTAAATTGTCAATGTCACAAGAATAAAATGATTCAAATCAGACGGATTTGGTGGGAACAATATATGGAGCTAAATGTCTCGACAAAGAGCAGTGATGCTCCAAAAAAATGCATGGAGTTTTCCCTGAGAAATACTGCTATACGAATGCAGTGAGTTGCTAAGAAACATATGGCTAAAGGTACAAATGTTTATCAATGGAATCAAAGACCTTTTTGAACAGAAGTGGGTTCCACTGAACTCCCCTTAAGCAAATGTAATGAAACCTAAATCCACACTACATATATTTTTGAACAGAAGTGGCCAAGGTATTTAATCATCACCTGATGTAATAATTCATTATAGTTGAAGACAAATAGGCTTCCGGCTCAAGGCATTTTACATCTTCGTAACAAATTTCAACAGATTCAGGATCATCCCTGTGATCGCAGACAAGAAGAGTATACAGTGTCCAGTTGTATTCCCAAAGCAACGGCTATGAAGTCACATTCTGCAGGATAAAGATTATAGAAGTACCTGGATGGATAATAGATCTTTTTACCTGCCATACTGAAAAACAAATGCAAACATTAATCCAAAAACAACCGTCTACTGATACTGATACAGTTGAAACAAAATTACACTGGTACGAAAGTTCAATGTACCATTGAGATAGTTCATCTGCTTCTTGTATTGTCTCTACGAGATGAGGCTCTTCATCCACTAGAATGAACTTCTCATCTGCTGCTTGTGTTGTCTCCACAAACTGAGGTTCCTCCTCATCCACTAGAACAAACTTCTGTAACCATTTACATAATATTAGAACAGATTTGATCCTGCTAACCAAATAAAATTTAAATAAAGAGAGAAGCTGAATAATCTGAAACAAAAACTTAAATAACTAAAAATTAAACAAAACTTTTTCTTAAGACTCCCAGGCAAGATAAGCTCAGAGATCAAAGATTCAATAGAAGATCCACTTTTTGGTTTATATTCAGGGGCCTTGAATAACAAACGAAAATTTAAAGAACCATGACTAAACATGTTTAGGACCTCATTGATTGATCAAGTAATTGAATGTGGTCTCCACAAACTGAGGTTCCTCCTCATCCACTAGACCTCACTGATTGATCAATGTACCATTGATTGAACATGTCTTAGTCGTGAACACTGTCAGATATATACCGAAAAAAAAAAAAGCTTTCATAGCAACTAATCTTATTCGGAAATGAAGCCAGTAAGTCTCCCCTCATAATTCAGCAAAGGAGGGGTTTCTTCTGTATAATATAGGAAAAAGTAAAAAAAATCGGGGCATTTTTTAAAATATTCAATCACCATATACCCTCCCTTACACACTAAATCCCTTCCAGTCAGTCCAGCCAGTATGGCAACCATCCCCTTGTCTCTGGCTACATTTGAAGCAAAGGGGGCAATTGTTCTGCCACCGCAAGTAGATCCGCTGCTCTGGCTACAGGCTTACAGCAGAAAATCTACTATTCATTACTCCAGCAGTGCAACTGTCCACCCCACCCTGTGAGCAGTTTAAGCTGCGATTATAAAAAACTAAAGCCGTAAATTGCTCCCACGTTAAAATTAGACTTTAACAACCAGCTCCTTTTTGCTGGGGCGAATTGCAATACGGTATTAATTATCTTCTTACATATTTGCATAGGGGAATCTTCTAATATACATATTAAACATCTTCTTTGGGGACAAATAAATGCCTTTCCAATCAACAAATATATCTTATTAATCACCTTATTAAAGATCAATTAATGGCTAAGATTTAGACGACAATAAAAATATATTATCCCTAATCATGAATATATTTTAAAATTTCAACCATTGATGTGAGCAAATGACTGAGACTAATCTTGAAAAACAGCACCCACTACCTACTTTAATTTTAGATTTCCCATGAGAACCTCAGTAGTGTTCTTTTTTATTCCTTGCAAAAGGGCTTCTATAATAGAGGTAATTTCTATTACTCCCTGAGGACTAATTTGGAACTAAATTGTTAACTTGTAAAATACAACTGTTAATCAATCGATACTGTTAAAATAGATGTTTTAATGTTATTGGTCAACATTTCAAAGCATTCGGCAGAGAGTTCTTATTGGATAATCAAAGAATGTGTAATAATGGATCATCCAAAAATATTGTTGAATGCACTTCAGTTAACGGACAACAACAGGTCTAACAATGCGGATTTCAGATTCAGTGCATAAATTACAAAGAACTAAGCATATGCTTTAGGCATGTGCATAGTAAACTAGCAATATCATACAAGTCAAATTAGTAAACTACACAAATATGTCATATATTTAACAAACAATCAAATTGCATTCAATGCATTCAGGTAATTTTTTAACAGATACAAATGCAAATTCAGAAATAAAAGTAATCAGAAACTTCAGTGTTCCATATCTAAGCTATAATAGTGTATACAGGCCCTAAGATTTCTCCCCAAAATAATCAAATAGTCTTTACCGCACCTACTTTACATGAACAAACACTTATGGTACAAGTACTTTTTTTTATAGATAAAGTTTTTTTAAAAAATCAAGCACACAAGAAATGCCAAGGGGGCAAAGTATAACATCTCAACCCGAGCAAAACTCAAGTATTTAAAATTAGTACACCCAAGCACAAAAAGAGAACAAAGACAAGGCAGCATAGCCCAGAGCACCATTTTTTAAAAATAAATAAGAGATTTTAATATAAAAGCAAGCACACAAAAAGTACAATATGGACCAAAGTACCACAGTTCTAAACAAGCAAACAAAACAACAATCAAGTTAGAACGAGCAACCAACTAAAACATCAAATATGCTGGAAAAACTATAAAAAAAACAAAAACTGTAGCATACATCCAATCGAAGAAAGAGAAGGAAAAAAAAAAGTTTAAGCTCCTTCACATAGCTCTCATAATTCTCA
Organism: Taxillus chinensis; assembly: GCA_023512835.1. Lineage (NCBI taxonomy): Eukaryota > Viridiplantae > Streptophyta > Magnoliopsida > Santalales > Loranthaceae > Taxillus > Taxillus chinensis. The sequence continues at coordinate 8,543,269 of CM042091.1, forward strand.
AACAACTTCATGTTTCACTGACACCAAACTATACAATCAGGAACAGTCCACCAGAGCATTGAATGCCTCCCCACTCCCCTAACCAGCATGAAAACAACACATCAAGGGTCAAAGGTATCATCTAATGAAGGCCAAACAACCCCAAAATCATATCCCACAATCCCTGAACACAAGGAAAAGATGATCCAATGACTATGCTGACGCCTTACACATGTAACACCAACTGACAACAATTATACCATGACGCCTCAAATTATCAGCAGTTAAAATATTCCCAAACACAGATATCCAAGCAAAGGTGGCACTTTCGCCTTCTAGATACTCCTCCAAGGAATGCACCTAAATCGGACGGAGATAAAGACAGAGTAAAAGAGTTTAACCTAGAAGCCTTTTGTTCAACTAGGACACTAACATATCTTATCAAGCGTAGAATTGAGGGACAAATAGAATACAACAAATCAAAGAATGAATAAATGACTTCCAACCCCCAATGCTAAGCTAGCATCAAAAAATGCACCTCTAACTACATTGATGAACCCCAAAGATAAAAACAATCTACCACATTGGCATCAATAATACAAGACAACTTAGGATAAGCTAGTTTTAAAGGAATCTCATCACACTAGACATCATCCCAAAAACAAATAGAAGAGCATCTCCCAATTCATACATCACAAATTGAAAAAAAGAATCCCAATAAGAGAGAATAAATTTCCATAAACCCATGCCATGAGGTCCTCTGGGGGCAATAAAGGTCTATTCCCCCACGACAACCCCATACTTCAACCAGAACACCTTGTGCCGAATGGCTTCCCTCTCCACCCCAAAACACCATAACCACTTTCCTCTCCGCCAAAGAGCACCTATTTAAACGCATACTAAACTATAATTACTGATTCAACAATTGACAACTTATTATGCTCTTTGAAAAAAAATAATGGAAACTATCATAGGTACCAACCAAGATGAGTCAAACTACATTTTCACAACCCAATTTCTTTAATTTAGCTCAAAAAATAATCTGAAACATGCATAGTTGAACTTTAGGACGAACTGCAGCAACAATCCATTTTTCTACAGTTTAATAATAAGAAACCATTGCTTCAAACTTAAGCCTTTGATGTGTGCAGTACCAAAAAATAAAGTGATAAAGCTTCCAACTTTCAAGGAGCTACTACATTATCGATATCAATCAGGAAAAAGAGGACAAGTGTACAAACAGATTATATGCCATTATTCAGTCAAAATGTCAAATACAAATCATACTACCAAATCATTTTAGAAACCCAAAAGTAAGCATGGGTGTGTGCGCGCCCACACACATGATTATACGGAAGATGTAGGGAAACATAATATTTTTTTCATATTGAAATTCAGGATTTCCAGTCAATGTTCCAATTCATTCATCTTTTCCTAATAAACATGTATAATATATGTTAATATTTTCTGCTTTAATATATTTGTCTATAGGCTAAATATTCTTAACACTGGCATTCTTCTGTATATGTGTATAGATTCCACTGAAGCATATGCAATTTATCAGTCCCTTGATAAACTTTGAAAAACCAAAACATAAATAAGCAACTCTTTGGAATATAAATTGTGAATGATGTGATCCTGAAGTTTATAACCTTTCAAATCCTAAAATTCTCGAGCGGTGCAACAGAAATATACAGTGATAATAATATAAGATAAAGACTAACAAGTTCTATTTGATGAGAAAACCAACAAAAAGAAGAGGGGGGAAAAAGGAATAATGCAGAGAGAAGAGACCATAGCAAATGGTAAAGGTGCACCTTCTTAAGCCTTGAATCATGGGGTGATTGAACTTCAGCTGCAATTCTCCTGGAGAAAGATGAAAATGAATATAAGAAATGAATTAAAAATGGTCATTTAAGTCACTGATTGTGGGCAGAATTAATTGCCAAAAAGAAGAAGAAAAAATGGGTTCTGTAAGCACGAAAGCAAAATCACAAACAATAAAATATTCAGTAAAATTGCCATGAGAAGGAACCCAAAAAGCTCTCAAAAAATAACTACAAAGGGATAGAGGAGGCCAAATACAAGAGTTTGAAACAGATTTTCATTCCCTTCGCACATACTCAGATGACCTTATTTAACATGAACAAGCACGAGATAAATTCTATCCAACAATCAACTTGGAAAGAAAATGCAATGCAAAAGGACAGAATACAAGGACCTAGACTTTCAGGTGTGGAAGTATTGGAAATACTAGCAACTTCAAGATTTTATAAGTTCTGAACACATTCATATTATCCATTACACGTTCATCATACATCGTTTGAAACAACACGTTACATGTATGACACAGGCTAAGCAGAAATATGTGTACTTCGTTAAAGAGCTGGTCAACTTTTCTCTTCTGTAGCTAAGACAGGAAGCTCCTCTATGGTCACCATTGAGCCGCATGCGTTTATCCGTGGCAGAAGAAAGAGTTGTGGGGCTTCGAAAAGCAATTGATCTTGAAGATATACGACTTCTACGCCTTCTCTTCTGTGAGGAATCTCCCTTCAATCCAGTTCTTGAATGACCACACTGGCCCAAATGGGATAAGTCCTTATCAAATGAATTCACAATTCTACTACCTTCCTGCTGGGCATAAATTTGATGGGAACACTTACATCACTCCGTTTAAATGACAAAAGTAAAAATAAAATAAAATAATCCTGCTGAAAAGGAAAAGAAAATAGAAAGGAAACTAAATAAAGCCTTCAGAGAATAATGAATTCAATTTTTTAAATAAGTTGGGTCATACATTTTTTTGATCAATCAATCCAGAAAAAAGTGTGCAAAATGAGGGTTGTGGATTGTTCTTGGGGACTGGATACTTTTTCTGAGATTCATTGGATGAACCTGCAAAGTAAATGCACGCTATATAAACATTAATTACAATAACTTCTATGACAATACGACACATAGTCAACAATACTTTTGTGAACATGGGCACTAAAATGATATATTGTGGAAATCTCAAAAAAAAAAAAAAAAAACTCTGTGGAGCTCAAAAAGTAATATTTTTACGCTGAAAACAATAACTCACCAATAATTCTTGGGTTCTCAGATTGTGATAGCATTTCACACCCATTAGCATCCTGTCCAATGATACAACAGTCAAAAATTGCTTAGCAATTCTAACATGCATGTCACCGTAGCAGGTATATCAAGTTATCCTCTTTATTGAAAATAAACAAACTAATATTGAAATTTTTTAACATATATCTACAAAGATGCAAAAAGTAATACTCTTCCGTGCTTGAAGATGGATATATAATTTCATTTATTTTAACCAATCCATAATAGAAAGCTTAGCATGTAAAATAGGAATCATACAAACAGGCACAGTTATTATCTCAAGTGATAAGGCCAAAAAAAAAAAAAAACTCAAATGTCTTGCGCAGCGGGGAGTGCGCAACGCAAATAATATACTAAAAACAAATGTCTGTCCGACCTAAAACAGAAAGGTTATTTCCTGAGGTGCAAACAGCTATAAAAATTGAGTACAATCACACACATTCCCAATGTGTGATACAAACTGTTAAAGGAGCTTAAACCCTTGCATCACATTTATAAAAGCAATGCAACCTTTTGTGGTCACTCGACAGCAGTCTGTGGCAACCAAAGATTCACGAACCCTAGACAGGGATCAATACAACCATCAATTAGGACACGCACAGACTATGGGAACATTCACGTGTACATCTATATGGATTATAGAGAGAGACAGCAAAGTGGTACCGGGTTCAATCGGCGTTGGCGGCGGCGCTCCTTCTCGGCCTCGAGCTGGTCGACCCGAGCAATGAGCTTGGCGCCCTTGTCGGGCAATTTGTGGCCGAGAATTTTGACATGTTGTCGCTTCCTGTTGATGTCGTAATTGAGGTCGTGATCTGACATCATTTTTATTTCATGATCGTCATCCCCCTGCGAGGGCGGCAGCCGTGGCGGGGACGCCGTTGATGACGGCTCCGGTTGGGTGGTCTTGGGATAGTGTTTTTCGTGCCAACTCTCGACGGTGGTGGCGACGAAGAGCTGAGGAAGATCGTCGTCGTCGTCGTCGTCGTCGCCGCCGTCCCTGGAAGGCAAGAGACGGTCCCAATCGAGTGTCAGTGGAGCCCTAGTCTCTCCCTTTAGCTCCTCCATGCATCAGAGATGAAATGGGGGAGAGATGGGCACTCACTCCTCCACTCTGCACTCTCAAAATGCACAATTGGGCTACCAATCTCCTCTCCCTCCCTGTCAACTTCTGTTGTCGGTTTGTGGTAGGTGTGGGCCTTGGGTGGGGAGAAGACAGAAGAGAAAAAGGTAATAAACCGTCCCCCGAAAATGCCCTCCGTACCATTCTGTTTGTTTGCGGGTGCTGAACGGTTCGGCATGGGCTCGCTCGCAAAAGGCTGAACCCGAGTTGGAACCAAACCCCGAATAATAAAGAAGCGTTTGGTACGTGTATTCAATAATAATTTTTCAAAATAAATATTAATTTTTATTTGATGATTGTTTTCTATTTTAGTTTTTAAAATAAGTTTTTTTAAATTTAATAAATCAAAAGGACTTTTGTCTATTTGACATGAATTTCAATGTTTGTATTCTAATGTATGTTATTGCAGTTTGAATTGTGATTTAAAAATATTTTTTGTTTGATTAGATAAAGAATGTATTTTTTTAAAAAAAATTCTAAAAAAAAAAGAAAAAAAAAAATCCTGAGCCCAAGTAATAAAATAGATAACAAAATAAAAATTTTTACTTTGATTAAATTTAGATTTAAAAATAGAAAATATTTAGAAAAATAATTTTAGGGCGTGTTTGGTGACACGCGGTTTCTGGCATTTTCTGTATTTAAATATAGAAAACGCCTTGCGCAAATCATTTGGCGATAGTTTTTTTTTATTCAAAAAAATTTATTTTCAAATTCCATAAAATGAAAACAATTAAAGGGTGTTTTCTGATTTTGATTTTTGTATTCACTTATTTCTACCTAGAATTGTAACGCTGGCGACTTCTCCCGCGATGGCCGGTGACCCCTACAACCACTCCTGCGACGGCCGGCAACCCCTCCCGTGATACCAACAACCCTCTGATGCCCTGGATCTGCTCCCCACGACAGCCGACGACCCCTCCGGTGACGCCAAAGACCCACAGGACGCCTGGATCTACCTCCCGTAATAACAACCAAAAATTAGGTTAAAATTATTGCCAAACAAATATATAATTTTTATTTCTTATGAAAATAATTTTTAAATGTAGTTTTTAAAAATATAAAACCCAATTTCACACCAAACATAGCCTAATGTTGTTGTTTTTGTTTTTGTTGAAAAAAAAAAGCTTTCTACCCATCCATCCTGCCAACAAAATGTATAAACAAAATATGATTTTCAATTTGACAGAAAATAATTCCCAATCAAAAAAATTATATTCAATTTTTCAAAAAATAAATTTTAAATATAATTTCTAAAAACACTTATTAAAAATATAAAATAATACTCTAGATCCCACGAGCTTTGTTAACTCATTAAAAAATTAGTCATTAGCTCATTTATGTGTTTTTTATGTTTTGTGATTATTAACACTAGATATTAAATAGATAAAAAAAGTTATGTTTATTAATATCATTTTTATATAAATATAAAAAGTAAAAGATAATTGATAATTGATAAATTATTAATATTTTATTAATATGTTGATTTGTTATAACAAAATTACTAGTAATTAGCGAACCATGAGTCTATGTTGGGGGTACATTATGAATGGAGGAGGAGGGGTGAGATTGGTGGAGTTTGCGGCAGAAGGGGGTGGCATCGCCGAGGAGGAGTGAGGGATGGAGATGGCAAAGCTTGCGTGGGGGGGGGGGGGGACAACAACAGTAAGGGAGAGGAAGACATGGGGATGGCGGAGCTTGTGGTGGAAGGAGGCAACAACAACAACGAGGGGGAGAGAGGTGTGAGGATGGTAGAGCTCACAGGAAATAACGTAACAAGAAGGAAGGATCGAAGATAACGGATATGATGATGTAAAAATATAATTTTAACAAGTCATTAATATATTTAGTGAAATACTTACATTAGAAGAATTTAATTTTAATATAATATTTTTAAAATATTCTTTAACTTTTGTGTTTATATTAATTTTGATGATAAAAATGCTAATCCGAGAGCCTCTGTAGTGCAACGACGTGTAGACGCATCCCTACAATCGATCGATCGATCACCGCATCTAAGAAAATAAATAAAAATCAATTATATGGAGGAGGCTAGTAGTAGTAGAGAAAACACAAACGTAGGAACGAACGAACCAACAAACCAACAAACAAGCTCTGAGTTGTCCCTCCCCATCTCTCGCCACTCTCGCTAGGGCTAGGGCACCGACAGAGGCGACCAACGCCGAGTTGCCCCCCACCCATGGCGGACGCTCCGTCTCCTTCAGCAACCGCAGACCCGAATCCCCAACGACCCGAGCCCGATTACCAGACGCCTGAGTCGAATCAACCCGATTTTTCTTCTTCATCATCATCATCACAAGCGCCGCCGCCGCTTCCGCCATCTTCTACGCCACCTTCATCGAGTTCGTATGCATCGGTCGCAGCTGTAAACCCTGATTCCACCGCCACCCAGATAGCGGCTCCTCCGCCTCCGGCCGTTCAAACGTCCGCTCCGCCGCCGATCTCCGTCGGAGTGATGGCGCCGCCGACGGCGCCTTCGTTCCGGCCTGTGCCTCTACCCCACCCGCAGTTCTCTCCTCTCCCGAGCCCTAATTTCCAAAACATTGGCGCTCAAAACCCTAACATTCAGGTGCCGTTGCCGGTGCCCGTGCCGGTACAACCACCTGGTGTGACTGTTGCTTCAGTGATGGCTTATCCCCAGGTCCCAGGTGTTCAGCCTCCGAATCCGGCAATGAGGCCTCCGTATGCACAGCATATATCCAATGGCTACCCCAACATGGCCACGCCTGCTCCTCAAGGGACTATGCCTCCTCCCGGTGGGCTCTCTTTCCTCCGTGTTGGATCTCCTTATAGTTTTTAAATGTTTTTGGTTATTTCACTATTTTTGTTGCCTCTATATATGAATGGTCGTTTTCTTGGTGTATCTACATGCTTTATGCATGTATTGGTTGATCCATTTTAGTTATAGTAAACAAATCTGGTTATTGTCTTCTTGTTTGTTGAAACCCTTCTGAATGCGCCATCGGGTCGATTTGATGCTTACAGCAAAAAGAGTGGTCCGACGATACTGCCTAAAAGTGGCAAATCAATAACAGAAACGCATATATGGTAACTAAATTATAATTTTTCATCAATCTCTAAGTCAATAGGCCTTTAATTTTATGAATACTAGTGTTATTATGATGGTTAATGTAATGATATAGTAGGGGAGTTTGGTCAACAAGAGTTGGGAAAGATTGTGAAAATAAGCACCGGTTAGTAAGGGGATCGATGACAGGATGTTTTCTCCTACAGTGTCTTGAATGATTACGGGGAGGGAAAGGTTGGAAGGCTTCAGTATTCCAGTTTTAGAAGCACCCTTCTACAACTCCTTTTTTGGTATGCACAAATTTGTTTAGTTTTATTGGCTGCCTTACGAAAAATCTTCTTATTCCTTCTTTGTCTAAATGACCTCATAGTTTAGAAATCAAACGAACATCCCCCCATTCAAACCATTACTTTGTTAATTGTCATGTGATTTAATGTATGGTTGGTTCTATCATGTTCATCTAGTAGGCTACCTTCTTGTAGTCATAATGATGTGTTCCTTTTCATGGGTTCTTGAGTTGCCAGCAGCTGACAATATTAGCAATTGAATGATGGTTGCTCCTTGTATTCCAAGGTATCACATTTTTTTTTGGTTTCAATTTTTACCCCCGCTTTCTCTGCTTTTTGTTCCTTTGCTGTTATGCTGCACATTGGATGGTTGAAGGTTGAGATAGATAAAAGTTGGTTTTAATTAGTTCCTCATTTATGAATGAGATGCCAGAAGTCTCCTGGTACTCAATTATGAAATTACACATTTGGTGCATGGAATATAGTTTGATATGGTGTTTGGAAGTGGTGGACAAGGTAAGCTGTCCTTATGCTATTGTTTGTGGTTTATATATTCGATATTGTTCTTTATTTCCCTCAGGTTATCTTTTCAGCTGGTGATAATAGCCATGCCTGTGCTGCCATCTCTGATAAGATTGTTTATGTTGGTAACAGAAGCATTCAATAATTATTGTCACTTCATTTTCATAGATATGTGTAATGATGGGAGAATGATTTATCTTTAATAGCTCATAAACATCCTCTAATAAGTTTGCATAGCTGGCTTTTTCAATATATGCAGGGGTTCCTCGTTATGCATCTCCATACACACCTATGATTCGACCTTTATTCCCTCGCCCTCCCGGTGCTGTTGGAGTGTTGCCAACACTGTCACGTCCTCCCTTTCCCATGATTCGTGGTCCAATAATCCCTCCTGCTGTTAGGCCAACTGTTGTTCCTATTGTTACGCCTGCAGAAAAACCTCAGCCGACAGTTTATGTAGGGAAGATAGCATCAACTGTGGAAAATGATTTTATGCTCTCGCTTCTTCAAGTAGGTCAATCTAGCTGCGATTGTTTGTTTTAATTTTTGATGGTCCACTGTCTTGAGATACTAATACCTCTACACCCTTGAAGCTTTGTGGGCCTGTCAAAAGTTGGAAACGTGCTCAGGATCCCACCAATGGGACTCCAAGGGGTTTTGGATTTTGTGAATTTGAGTCTGCTGAGGGGGTTCTTTGTGCATTACGTCTCTTGAGTAAATTCAATGTGGATGGGCAAGAATTGGTGGTACGTATCGTTTTTTTTTTGCTAGAATATGTTCCCATTGTTCCATTATTTGTACTCTTTCGCTTCATCTGTACATTTAGTCTCTTTCCTCATAATATTGGGTGAATCTGATATTTACAGTTAAATGTTAATCAAGCAACGAGAGAATATCTAGAACGCTTTGTTGAAAAGAAAACTGAAAGCTTGAAGAAAGTTAAAGAAACTGAAGAAGAAGTCGATAATAAGGAAGAAAGTACAGCTGTGGTCACAAAGGATGAGCCTGCAAAACCATCTGTTGATGACTCAAAGAAAGATGGTGATGATGATTCCAGTAACAAGGAAAATAATGACAATACTGCCTTTGGGATTGTGACTGAAAAAGACAGGGAAGGTGATCAAGAAACTTTGAAAAAACTTATCAATATGATAGAAGAAAGGCTGAAGAATAAGCCTCTGCCACCACCACCTGTGCTAGCAGGTGCAGATAGTTCTGGGAACTTAGACTTGGAAATACATAAATCGAAGGATGGGGACATGAATGTTGATATTGCAAAAAATGGTGAGTGGTTGTTTGATAAGTGAAGTTTTGTTTTCATTTTTTTTTTCAATGTTGAATAGTAATACGTAATAGATATATAATTATTTCTGCAGTATATGTGTGTTTGCAAATTGTGCACCTAAGCTCATCTCTGCAGAATTCTTTATATAGATGCAGCAGATGATAAAAATGATGATGACACAGCTAGTGAAAATAAGCCTACAAGTGAACAAGGTAAGCCTGAAACAAATTCACCTGACAGGAGCAGAAGGCTTGATAGGAATAGCAGAGAAAGGGACAGAGAGAGAGATCTAAAAAGGGAGAAGGAGCGTGAACTAGAAAGATTTGAGAGAGATAGGGAACGGGAGCGTGTTAGGAGAGAGAGGGAGCGAGAATTGAAGATTCGAGAAGCGGAGCTGTTATACAAAGAACGCATTAAAGATTGGGAGAATAGGGAGAGAGAGAAAGACTATCACCGCCAGCATGAGAAGGACAGGGAGAAAGAGAGGCAACACCAACGGAGGAAGGAAATCAGGGATCAAGAAAGGGATAGTGATGATGATGACGATGATTCAAGAAAGAAGAGGCGAAGAATAGAGGAAAGGAGAAGAAAGAGGCTACGAGAAAAGGAGGAAGACCTGGCTGACAGACAAAAAGAAGTGGAAGAAATTGCTGAAGCGAAGAGGAGGGCTGACGAGGAGCAGCAGCGACAGCTGCAGCAGCAACTACAAGATGAACATGAACCCACACCTCAGTTACAGCAGGTGATAAATGGAAGCGAAAAACTGCCAGCTGAAGAAAGTGATGTTGATGGCAAGGCTACAGCCATTGAACATGATGATAACAACAATGAGAATGATTCTGTTCATTGTACTGAAACTGGTAATTTTTTTTTGGTACTTGCTGCTTTTCTTGATATTTTTATGTGGTTGGTTTACCCTTTTTCTGTATCTTTAATGACCTAGGATGCTTATTCTGTAAATAATTTAGAGATTACATGACTGGTGCAGGTGATGGTGTACTGAATGGAAAAAATGAGGAATCAATTGTTGCATCAGAAGGCCGACAGATTGGCAGTGCTCCTGCTAGGAAATTGGGTTTTGGTTTAGTGGGTTCTGGAAAGCGAACTGCTGTTCCTTCTGTTTTCCACGAAGAGGAGGATGATGATGCGCATAAGGATAAAAAAATGAGGCCTTTGGTTCCTATTGATTATTCAACTGAGGAAATCCAGGTTGTTAACCCTACTGTTTCTGTGGCAGCACCACTGCCACCAAATTTGGTGTCTGTAGCTGAAGCTGTGAAGCATGGCTCCAGTGCTAACACCAAAGAAGAGAAGCATGATGGAGAAAGGGAAAGAAGTAAACGTTCTCACGATAGGTCTTCCCAACGGGACCGAGAACGGAATGACGAGGATACTAGTCGTACCAGAGAGGAGAACAGAGAGAAGATTCTTGAGCGGGATAGGAATCGAGATCATGGACCTAACAAAATGAAGACATTAGAAAACAAGAAACTTTTGGATGCAAAACAATTGATTGATATGATTCCAAGGACAAAGGAGGAGTTATTCTCATATGAGATCAATTGGTCCATATATGATAAGGTATGAAGGAAAATTTCAATCATAATTCTAAAGTGTTCGAGATTGTGTTATTTCGAAAAATTCCTTTTTGTTAATGATATAACTCTGCTCATCGAAAATGGTCAGACCATTATTTTAAATCAGTGCTAATGGGCAATATATTTTGGCTAAACCCTGCAAAAATGTTTTGTAGAAATATTTGTTTTAGCTAATTACCTCATTTTTAGGGTCCAATACCCATAAGCTTCTCCTTGCCCTGCTGAGTATTAAACTCAAAGATACAAGCGAGTTATTTATCCCCTTGTACATGCGGAGTCCAAAGGCGAAAAGCACTCCTTGGGGCCCATGACTATAGCTTCCTATGTTGGTCCCTCCTTTCAAATTCCCGGGGCACTTGGCAATTGTTTTAAGGTGATATCATTGTTACCCCATTAGAGCATGGGATCTTTTTAAGTTGATCCCTACATCACATCTTATATTCATTAGGTTTCCTTTCATGAGGGGGAGGACATTACCCTCGTCACTGCTGCTAGAACTACCTAGAAGCTCAAAAGCACTTTTCTGTTTCCTACTCAAGTCTCCAATGGGGAAGTGAAAGGATGACGCCTTTAATGTCTTCAACCTTCCATGGGGTAGGACTAACTCCAAGATAGAAACTAGGTTTTTATCCCTATGTACATGTGGAATCCAAAGACTTTACACTCTTCCAGGAGCCACGGGAACTTCCTATGCTGAACCCACCTTTCAAATTTCCTAGGACACTTGGCAATTGTTTAAAGTTGAAATCATTGTTGCCGCATAAGAGCATGGATACTTTTTAAGCTGATCCTTATGCCTGATATTTTAATTCGATTCCCCTTCCGGAGGACATTTTCCTTCTCACTGTTGGTAGCAGTACCAGAAGCTCTTTAGTCTCTAATGCCTTCAGCCTTCGATGAGGGAACAGGCATCGCTGATAAAAAAATATAGCTGGTGCCACCTTGTTATATATTGATCTTGCTTTTCTGAAGTTTTGTTTTATTAGTTCCATTAATGAGATAGACAGCAAATCTTGCATTTGAGTTCATCTAAATTATATCTGCTTTGTTTAGTTTGTGGTTGTTGGCTTGTGATCTGCACAGTTGATTGAAACGATCAATCATCAGTGTCTCAATGTCATAAATGAGAAAGCAAATATATCTTGTTTTCACACAATTTTCGTGATTTAGCTGTAGAGAATTTCATATGCACTGGCCTATTTAAAATTTCCACCTGCATTGTCCTTTGCGTGATGCAGATTCTAGCCTGGATATGGAGTGGTCAATTTAAAGAATTCCGATATCTTTAATTGTTTCAGACTTTTACCTTCTTCATTCTTAAACTAACGTTGTGCTGCGTTTATCAGCACGAATTACACGAGAGAATGAGGCCATGGATCTCAAAGAAGATCACAGAGTTTCTTGGGGAGGAAGAGGCTTCTCTGGTGGACTATATTGTGTCCAGCACTCAAAGCCATGTGAAGGCATCCCAGATGTTGGAATTGCTTCAGTCCATCTTGGATGAAGAAGCTGAAATGTTTGTGCTTAAGATGTGGAGGATGCTTATCTTTGAAATTAAAAAAGTAGAGACGGGTCTCTCAATGAGGTCAAAAACTTGACCGGTCACGCCCTACTCTGATGGACAACATGATCAAGATGTGGAAGATGCTGCTAGTTCAAAAATCTGATCTCGCACAATCGATTCTTTATTTTTCATGGTGCTGCTTCATTTGTCAACTCCGTCTTATTTTGTTAGAGGAATATAAACAGCAGCAGGGGCGTAATGGCACTTCGCAGTTTTTTTGATTTAAATCCAATTAGCAACTCATAAAATTAGACCAATTTTGTGTGCTTATTTGTGGAAAGCTAGTCATGTAATCTGTTTGAGAGAGAATTGAATGGTGGTTTTATTTTATAGCGATAAACTTCAGTTGAACATGTACGAACAATAATAAAAAAGATGTTATTTGGCCTTGCGAATCCCCATCGATTTTACTTGTGTTTTTTTTTAATGATTCTTTACTGTCATTAAATCCCGAAACTGCAAGCCTGCTACTGGTCGAAGTTCTTATTGCGCGCCATTTGCTAGAGTAATAAAACTAATAAACATCAGTTAACACTTTCAATCAGTTATAAAATGGATGTTATTTAGCCTGGCGATTCCCTACTGACGTTTCTTGTTTGTTGATGATCCTTTACAGTCATAACTCCGTAATTGCAAGCCAGCTAACAGTGATCATTTGTTTTGAATGATATAGAAAATATGATCTTTGTCATCTATTTTATTTGCAAGTGATTAGAAAGTGGGAGAAATGAAAGTTCAAATCGCCCATCAGTTGCTAGAGTAATAAATTTTAGTTAGGTGATCTCAAGCCCTTAATCAGCAACTTACGTATCATTTGCCTTATGTAGCAATGGAAGTATGCTAATCCTCGTAATGCTCCATCAAATTACTCTTTGTCAACTATCTCAATTATTCTTCTTCTTTAACTAAGGGAAAAAAAAACAAAATACTATCTAAGATATTGACAGGTTTTACTGGATTAATGAATATTTCACTTTTAAGATATTGAAAATGAAGTAATATATCTCATATTGATTTACTGGATTAATGAATATTTCACTTTTTTTTAACTCCATATGAGCTTAGAATATCATGAAGATAACTTAAGAAGTTATTTAAGATTGGAAATGAAGGATGAAGATTTAGTAAAGTGCAGAAAACATTGAAAATTCCAATAAATCTAATTCTAATTCAGAACAAATTGAGTTTTAATCACCTAGTTGTGAGGAGAGGAGTTCTGATCAAAGGGAGTCTCGAACAATACAATTTCTTATCTTAAATAGGAGCAATTTTGATTGGACAATGTCTTCTGATTATTAAAAAAAAAAACTTGTGTGTCGTGATAGAATGAGTGTGATGGAACGAACAATTTTCTAAATTTACTTTTCCTTTTCAATTTCTTTTTATTTCTCTATCAAATATTAATTAGTTTTTTTCCTTTAATTTCTCTTGTAACCCTAATTATGGGTATATGTATAGATGTAGGGGGTTGTAATCCAAAATACACAAAAATATTGTATTATTTCAAATTCGATCTCCTTGGGTTTTCCTTTGTTTTTATCAAAGTCTTTTATTTGGGATGAGTTACTAATAAATCAATCAAGTTTGTGTTGGTTAATAGAATGTCATACCGAATCACTTATCTTCTTTTCCTAATAGCTAGGATTGTAAATGAACTAAATTGAGTAATAAGGTATTCTAACTCATAGTATTATTCCTTAGTGAATGCGATCTAAACATGAGCCTAATTAAACTATAACATGAGCAAATAACTCATTAATGTTCACGAATACACCAAACAATTCATTATTAATGTTAATTAAAAGCTTGTGAATACTTATTTATGAATAATTAAACTAAACTCAAACTGTGAATTACTTTTAATGATTTCATTAACTTAACCCACTAGTTGTTTCTCACTTTTTGAGTATACTTAAACAAATTTTATATGTACTTAATTGTAACATAATAATAAAAACAAATAATAATTAAGTTAATATAAAAATACAATTTTATAAAAATCAATATTACACAATTGTAATTAACACTATTAGTATTTAAATTTTATAATAATAATATTATATAAATATAATTATAATGATGATATGTGTGTGTGTGTATATATATATATTTATAGCCTACCCATGAAATTTACTTATAATTACGATTGGGAACCCTTATACATTAAATGAGCTTTTTGCTTCAACATAACCCATGAAATCCCCGTCCCTGCGATCCATATATAATCCTAATTTAGATTTCACGCAATTATTTATTTCTTTGATCTGGCTCCTTTGTTTTGACGGAATCGAATTATATATGTCAAGTAGTGGCATTTATTTCCTCAAAACTGTGGTATTATAATATTAATATTGAAAATAAGAGTTTCGATCGCGCAAGAGTTCAATTTGTTTGTTTCTTTGTTTTTTTTTTTTTCACGCCAATTGCGTTCCTCGCTCTTTGTGGATGTTTGGTCCAAGTTGGTATGGCATGCCCCACCGACAGGGGGCCGCTGCCATTACTACTCGAAACAAACCAAACCCCAACCAATTTGGCCGACGGCACACACCCACGCGCGTTGGTGTTAGCCTGTTACCCAAGCCCAACCAACGAACCAATGTTACATTTCCCAGCATGCATGTGGGCTGGCGCACGCGCACACACAGCTAGCTATATGCAGAACTCCATCCATCTGCTACGTACTGAGACTTGCCCTCCACAACATATATATATATATATATATATATATATATATATAGGCTTCGCCTGTAAAACCAACACCACTGTACGTACCCATCCTTTTAGCTTTGCTTTGCATATATTGGTGCAGCTAGCTAGCCTAGCACGCGGTATTCAAGTTTGAGTGTGCTTGATTCGTTGCGTGATCGAGAGGTTGAGACTTCTGTCGTGACAGAGTCGGAGGATGATGCTGATCTCCCCTGTTCTATTATTGTTGTTCTGCTGCTGCCTTGCGGTTTCAACAACCGCCGTCACATACTACGCGCCTCCAAATGTTCCGCGCTTAACTGATCTCTTTAAGCCCGTGCCCGTAAGTGAGTCGTTTTCTGACTTCTTCGGAGGAACTAACATCAAGTTCATGAGCAATGGATCGTATGCTAATATTTCTATGGACAATTCCACCGGTAATGCATATATATACACACACACTCTCGTTACATTTGCTTATATTTGTTACCGACAGTCCTCACACAAGTTGTCGCTGTGTAGACGTGTATTCATGACTACATATCTTATTCAACGATAGAGAATTAACCACTAGAAGAAGAAAAAAACGACACATGTATATACATTGCGTGTAGTTTTTTTTTTTTTTACTACGCATAAGCCAATGTTACCTGAAAATTTGAAAATAATAATTTTTGTCGTCAAATTAGTAACTTTTTTTGCTTCAATATAATCACTCTAAAATATGTAGGCATACGTTCTATTAGAAATCGACATCTTTCAACATTGAGTGTTTTGTTTTTTAAATAAGTTGTGCACTCTGAAAAAATTTCTATAACTTATATGCATATATACTTCATCCGACTTAATTTAATGGTGAAGAGAGATAGCTGAAAATCATTAAGTATACTTATACATGTTCATCTATAAGTAAAATTGAAAACTCTTTTATCAAATGATCAAAATATACTATTGAAATATTTGGGGTATCGTGGATATCCTTGGGGATATCTTATATATATATATATATTGTATATTGTAGGAAGTAGATATCTGGTATTTTAGGAATTATATATATGGGATATCATGGTGATTTGTTTAGCTTATTTGGTATATCTTCCCTTTAATTTGCATTAGCAAGGTACTGGTATATATGTAAATCGTTTGATGAATAAAAGGTTTTTTCTTCGGAATTCTTGTTTTACCTATGGTAATTTTAATGGATGAGATTTGTTGATTTTCCATATCTTATAAAACATTAAATTTTAAATTTCACATTATCAAAGTTAGAGATAAATCTATGGGCCTCTGATATATATATGTCAATACCGTTTACCTTCATTTTTTTTGGATTACACTGGAAATATTTTAAAATATGAAATTTCGAAACATACAACTCAAAATTTTTGACATGTGACATATATATTATATTAACATTTTTATTAATTTGACCCCATTCCAATTTTAAAATCTCAAAATTATTATTTTTATTAATGTTTACCTTTCGGTCGATCGGAATTTAAATAATTATTATTTCCGAATTCGATCTGATCCAAACATTTAATTAAATGGCCACCTCCTAATTACCTGGATTTATGTTTTTCATCAACTTCTCTCAATACTCAATTTCTCAACTATTGTATTGATTATTTTTAAGTTTACTCATAAGTTTAATGAATCAATTATTCTTTTCAAATTTTTATTCGATATATATATATATATATATATGTACGTGTTTATATGATTGACATGCGATTGTATGAAATTTTAATTACTATTAAAACCTGAGAAATAAATTTTAAAGTTTTTAATAATACACCAGGTTACCCCCTAATTAATTATTTATCTTTGTCCCTTTCACACCGTGCACGGTTGTTTTTTCTCTACGCCACTTTTGGTTTCTTTTATTAGATATTTAGATCTGGTTTCTAAGTTTCATATATGCTTTTGTTGTGGTTAATTTAAAGGGTCAGGATTGATCTCCAACAACACATACAACTACGGGTTCTTCAGTGCCGCAATAAAGCTGCCCCCTGGTCTCACGCCAGGGGTGGTAGTGGCCTTCTATGTGAGCTCTCTCGAGTTTCAAGTTGGCGTCCTTTAATTTCATTATTATTTGATTGCATGTTTTTAATTATTATTTTGGCAAACATTAATTTTATATATATGTGAACACATGCACAAGCCCAAAGAATGCATTTTCACGATCATGTACGTACTTGCTAATAAGAAGAGGTAACACACACACACACACACAACGTGCCCATATATATATATATATATATATGGCAGCTGTCGAATGTGGACTCTTTCCCGAGCACCCACGACGAAATCGACTTCGAATTCCTGGGGCACGAGATGGGAAGTGAGTGGACCGTCCAGACCAACATCTACGGTAACGGAGACGTCACCATCGGACGCGAAGAGAGGTTCCATCTCTGGTTCGATCCCACCCAAGACTACCACAATTACAGCATCATCTGGAACTCCCACCACGTTGTGTAAGCATCATCGATCGATCGATCACCCCTCAAATTTATTCAATATATATATATATATATATATATATATATATATATATATAACAGCAGCATCATCTGTTACACGTACACTTGCATTTCATGTCGTGTTACAGGACATGCACTACTGATGAATAATAATTAACGTTTAAGAATTACGTTCGTACAGGTACTTGGTGGACAACGTGCCGGTGAGGGAGGTTGTGCACGGCGGCGCGGGGGCGGGAATGTATCCGGCGAAGCCGATGAAGGTATGCTCGACAATCTGGGACGGGTCGGCCTGGGCGACCCAGGGCGGGAAATACCCGGTTGATTACAAGTACGCACCGTTCGTGGCTTCGTTTGAGAATATGGAGACGGAAGGGTGCGTGGTGGTGGGTAATAATACGGGCGGAGCGGGGGGATCGTGTTCTGGGGCTGGGGGTTCCGGATCCGACCCGATTGGGGGCGACGGGTTTGGGCAGCTGTCGGCGGAGCAGGCCACGGGGCTGCAGTGGGCGAGGAGCAGGTTTATGATATATTCCTACTGTAACGATGTAAACAGGTATAAAGTGCCGCCACCAGAGTGCACCGCCAGGAACTTATAACTCATCATATCATATCATATATGTGTGTGTATATAATATTATATATGTGTATATATAATATTATAGGCGATGTTTAAATAATTTTTTCATTAACTGGCTCTTGTACGTTTTGGAGAGATCGATCGAGCTGCCTGCCCGGCCGGCCGGTATATTGTACGGCTTCTTGATCGGAACTGCATGTCGACTTACTCTCGCGCCGGCGCAAACATGTGTACGTGGTGGCGCCGAGACGATGCTAATTATTACATATATATTATGTGTGTCGAGGGAATAGCTTATTAATTGTTTAATTGCATATGCCTCTTCAATTTGTTTGGTTTTGGATGCTGTAGGGAGCTAGTAGCACCCGTATGCACACTTCATTCACTAATTAAATTTTGTTTTTTCTTTTCTTTTCATTGAATTTCATTTTCTTGTCACTAATTTTTTTTTGTCTCTAAGTTTGCTGATGTAATATGTTAAAAAATAAAATAAAAATCATTGTGGCCTACATGACATGGAAAAAAACAAGTTCGATTTTGCTACCTTATTAAAAAAAAAAACTCAGTCAGAAAACGCTTTTATAAACATATTGTCATTATTGGTATATATAATCTTTACCGATAATTGAAAATTCAAAAAGGGGAAAAAAAATTCTAGGTAGAAGAATTATAATAAGAGCAATGTTATATATAATTGGGTTGGGTAATTTTTGAATAATCATAACGATGTGATAGCATACCAATTTATTGGAAGAGGAGAGAAAAAAAAAAGATAATGACCATTTAATAGGCACAATTTCATAACAATGACTTGATCAAGTTTACAAATATTTATTCTTATAATAAATTGAGGCGCAAAGGATAATTATTATTATATATATATATTACGTACAAAGTATTAAAATACTAAAAATAATATAATAATAAATTTATATTTAATAATAGTCTTATTACATATGCATCGGATAATAAGCCCATACATATAATAAATGATGGAAATATAGTTAAAAATATATAATTTAATTTATAAGAAAATAATTCCCGGATATTTTTATATGAATGGAAACTGATATAAGTTAATTTTTATTACTTTTTATTATAAATTAAATTACAGTTTTTTTTATCAATTTTCATTAATTTATTATTTTATAAGCCTAATAAAATCTGAAATAAATATTTTAATATTCAACTAAATAATAAAATACCATGTCCATGTAGGCAACCTCAGTGAAAGTGAAGTGACGGATTGCCAACGTCATATATTATATATATATATATATATATATATATATATATATATATATAGATGTAGGGATTGACAACTTTTTTGAGTTTTGACACAAAAAATAAGTAATTTGTTTTGTCTGAATATTACATTATCAGCTATTTCAGCTATGGCGCTCACTTTTTGGTTTCGTCAATCAACTCATGTGTGTTTCTGTTTGTCATGACCTCATTGGCCCAAAGTCAATCCCGTCATAAATATCTTAAGTCATCACGAGGCCCATTATCAGTGCCAAAAGTCTTCACGAAACCGGAACGCATAAAGAGAAGTAAAGCAAGTAGAAGAAAAAAAGAAGAAGAGAGAGGCGAGAGAGAGGGGTGTGGCCTGTACATCACTAGCTAATTAGCTGAGTAGGTCTTGCGAGGAGTGGTCTATTATCTCCGGCCGGCCAGATCTGGTGAGCCACAATATTCAAAAGAGAGAGGAGAGCAAAGGTCCAAATTAACAACAACGCTGCGATGGTGATGGTGATGGGGTGGTGGCAGAGATGGTACATGGTAGCGGCTTGCCAAAGATGACACAGATTTTTTCAAAAAGAGAGAGCCACAAACAGATACTTCTTGGCCACCTTAGCTTAGCAGCAAGTTTGCTCTGACCAACTGATACACGTAACTTCCCACTCTCAGCCTGACCAAGCATTCCATATCCTTCCTCTACCCCATCCATCCCCTGGAAATTTGACACAGATTTTTTTTATGACATAAAACGACTGGAAAGTAAAATTTTCTTCTGTACCAAAAAGGCCGGCGACAGACACGTACAATTTATTCATGTTTCTAACCATAATAGCCAATAAAACAGGTGGACAATGAAAACCATCAGAAACTAAAAAGACAATATTGTACCGTCTTGACGAGTATCTGCCAAAAGAGAATTGAAACGAGCAAATTAAACAACTTGATATTAGAAAAAACTACCAACAAAAAAAAAATGCATTACAAACTATGGAAACTACACTACCTTTCTTTCATCTTTCTTACACGACGACCATGCACCTCTCTGTTTTTTAGGGACTGAAAGAGGTTTAATTTGGATTGCTTTGCAGGAGGTGGTTCTTGTAACTCGTCTACTTACGAATCTCTTCACGCAAATTTCTACCAGTCCGAGCTGTTGGATCCCCCCTTACAGAATCAACACGTGCTGCGAGTGTTGATTTTGAAGCCAAACAACACCGTAGAAAACCTTGCTAAATTCTTTCTTTTAGCACCAAGAAGCTGAACATTACAGGCTAGAATCTTAGCTGAAGCCAATAGACCCACAGCAGTTCCCATCAATCTTGCAGCAACTACACTGCCAACAATAGCAGAAAGGTTTGGAGCAATAATATATATCCCATTCTGCTCTCGAGGAAGTCAAGAACATTTTTCCTAGCCAAATCAAGAGCAAGAGCCCGATCACATGCGTCGCTTGTCTTTTTTAAGATTTTCCTCAGGAAGTGGTTTTCCGCTAGTTGTTGATGCATGCCATTACAGAAACAAGCATTATGATAAGCGAAGGTAATAACCATTATAATTATCACAAATAAAGTTTTGGATAATGACAATTTCATTCTCAATGTCAATTGACATCGCATTGCACTCATCAATTAGCTGATATTCAGGATCATCTTCCGAAACTATCCCACGATTTGAATTATCAGACTGATTATGCAGTGCCGCCTCAGCTTTCTGTACACAAAATACATGAAAACTTTACGGATAGACATCAAGGGTTCAGATTACACCCAATTCAATGGGAAAAAATAATGAAGCTATTACATAGATAATATGGAGATGCGGGGTATCGATCCCCGTAAGAAGCTGATGTATATTGAGCAAATACATACATATGGGTGCATTAACCACTGTTAAAGATTCTCTGAACCAGTAGAGTAATGCATCGTAAAATTAATATGCAGAAGCAATATGGACGAACCTGCATAATATCAATGTACCTCTGTTTTCTGCAATTTTGCAACACTGTCGAAATCATCATAATTGAGGGATTCTATGTCTGCCATCTCTCCATCAATATCCTCTTCAATTTTTGTTGCATCAACATCTTCTCGTTCCTGAAATAAGATAACGCAAAATCATTACAAAAAAGATGACAGATGGAAGACATTCTCGAGACACCCTGCAAATGAGAAAGCCATATGCAAATTTTTTGGTCTATAGTAGATTTATGATTCAAATTGTATTATTGTATACATCTTAGAAAAGACTATATATATATATATATATATATATATTAGTTAGGCATCCATAATTATGTTACATGCATAGCTTCGACCAATTCAACCTAATTCATATCTTTTAAATTTTTAAAAATTCCATTCATCGTGAATATTTGTACTTACAAGATCGGCTTCATAGTCAGATAGCTCGTCAAGTTCTGCTAGAAACGAATCAGCAAGAGTTTCCTGAATTCAGCACAAAAGGGAAGTAATGCACAAAAACAAGGCTCAGATATCCCCATCAAGGACCAAAAACTCATTCTTCCATCAGTCTTGCAAAAGTGCAATAATTTTATATATGTTCTGGGTCAAGATTTTGAGATTTCGAATTTTCTATCCCCGTATTTATTCTATCCTCTGTTCCATCACACGAATAACCCAAGTGATTGTCATATCATCCAACTTTTTTTAAAATAATATAAAAGATGATATGGCAATTACATCAGGATGAACAAAAAATGGGGCAGAGGATCAAAGCCCAGATTTTCTGCAATAAATAACAGTGTACCGGTATTATTTATATATACTTTTTGCAGATCACGTTAAATATTTATTACCAATGCAATCTACAGTCTACGAAAGAGTATATCCAATTGGATTTCTTGTTTGATGGTATTTCTCGTGCTGTCATATGCTAATCTGGTTTATTTTGTGGTCTGTTTTTCCAGCCTATTTTTGGTCTGGTCATAAATTCTATTTTCTGGTCTGATTTTAGGTCGCTCTTCTGCCTCTGGTCCATTTTTTTTTAATTCTTTGGTCTGATTTCAGGTCCCTCTTCTGTTCATTTTCTGGTCCCTTTTTTCATTCTTTGGTCAGATTTCTGGCTAGCCATTTGCGGCACCCTTACAGTGATTATACTCTCCATGACTTTTGTTCTTTCTCTGTTTTTTTTTCCTTCATATTGTATTACGCAATAGACAGTAAAAAAAACAGGGAAAAAAATCTCTAATGAAATCGATAAAGATATATTGTTTACAATATGAAGCTCCATTAGAGCCGTAGGAGTTTACAGGAGATACTTGATTCCATCAGTCAAAGGAGTTCACGGATGCCTTGAATATAACCAGCTAGCTTGAACATAGACTTGTTCTTGTAGATTCTACATCCCCTAACACACGCATGAGTCCAATTCTGATTTCTTGTTCTTGAGTCTTATTCTTCACAAAATAGTAGTAGACCATCAGTGTCAAACCATGCTGATGGTTCTGCTTCAACATGACCCATGAAATCCCCGTCCCTGCGATCAATAATCCTGTATATTTCTTTCATCTGGCTCCTTTGTTTTTGACGGATTCGAATTATGTATGTCAACAAGCAGTGGCATTTATTTCCTCAAAATTGTGGTATATATTAATATTAAAATTGTCGAAATACGAGTTTGGATCGCGTGTTTGTTTCTTAAATGGTCTTTTTCACGCCAATTGCGTGCCTCTTTGTAGATGTTTGGTCCAAGTTGGTATGGCAATATGCATGGCATGCCCCACCGTCTGCCCACTGCCATTACTACTCCAAACAAACCAAACCCCAACCAATTTGGCCGACGTCACACCCCCGCGTTGGTGTTAGCCAAGCCGAACCAACGAACCAATGGTACATTTTCGAGCATGTGGGCCGCCGTCATAATTAATGTGGGGCGCGGCTCATCCAACTGGGACTGAGACTTTCCCTCCACCATATATATAGTAGGCGTCGCTTGCAAAACCAACACCACTCCCTCCTTTCTTCCTTGTCTTCTCGCACACACACTACTAGCCAGCTAGCTTACCTTAGATTAGCTTCACTTGCGTATAGTATTGGTGCAGCTTGCGGTATTTGAGAGCTTCAGTACTGTGCTTCATCCATCGCGCGCGTGACCGATCGAGGATGAGACTTCTGTCATCACAGAGGATGATGCTCTCCCCTGTTCTATTGCTAATTTGCTGCTGCCTCGCGGTTTCCACATACTATGCGCCTCCAAATGTTCCACGCTTAACTGATCTCTTTAAGCCCGTGGCCGTAAGTGAGGCATTTTCTGGCTTTTTCGGAGAAACCAACATCAAGTTCATGCCCAATGGATCATATGCAAATATTGCTCTGGACAATTCCACCGGTAACGTGTGTGTCTGTCTATATTTATATATATATATATATATATATATAATAGCTGATTGGCTACTAGCTCGTGACATTTGCTTATATTTATTACTGACATAGTCTTCAAACACGCTGTCGCTGTGTAGTCACTACATATATCTTATTCAACAATAAAGAATTGACGTCTAGGAGAAGAAAAAACGACACTTGTATATTGCGTATAACTGTATAAGTTGTTTTTGACTACGCATAGGCCAATCTGTTACCTGAAATTTTGAAACAAATAATTTTTGTCATAAATTTGTTTGTTTTTTCAATATACTCATTCCAAAATATGTAGGCATACGTTCTACTAGAAATCAACGTCTTTCGACATTGAGTGTTTTTTAAAAATAAATAAATTGTGCACTCTTCTGACAAATTTTCTATAACATATGCATATATATATATACACTCACACATTCTCTCTCTTCAAATTTTCAATGTAATCCGACTTAATTTAATGGTGAAGAGATAGCTGAAACTTAAGTATACTTATAAATTTTCATCTAGTAAAACTGAAAACTTTATCGATCAAAATAACTATTGTAATATATGAGGCATCGTGGGATACCCTCGAGGATATATATGGTGATCTGTTTAACTTATTTAGGATATTTTCCTAAGTGTTAAACGGGCAAATCAATTATTTTAGGCCTGTTTAAGGATGATTCTAAACAAATTTTGGCTTGTGGGCCAAATGGTTTATATGGGTATGACTGTATGAACCAATCTGCGGACTAGCCTGGTCAAAAAAAAATCTTGAGAAATTACTGTCCTTACAGCTCAAACCCAATACCTTCTTCATAAACCATAATTAGTGTCTAACTATTATACTATATAATTAATATTTAATATACTATTAGTATGAGTACTAATATTAGAAATAATAATAAAATTTATTATTATTATTCAAGATTATATATTTATTTTAAAAATAATAGTAATTACAAAGTATATATATTAATATTATATTACAAATAATATAATACTAATATTTTACTCAAAAATATAAATTAATTAGTTTGAATAAAAAAAATATTTTAATATAAAATATAAGTATATGTCTAATCAAGTTCGAATTTAACCACTTAATTTTATGTAAAAAATTAGTTTAAATATTTTATATATCTACTAAAAATATTAGTTAATTATTTAAAACTATAATTTTTTAAAAAAAATATCAAAAATTCAAAATACTTTTTATTTGTATGTAAAACAAATAATTTTAGTGCGAGTATATAAGTAAAAGAATTAAGTTATATACAACTTACATGTATAATTATAATATAAGTGTAAATTATGATAATATAAATTAAATAATATATATATTTATCATACCAAATAATTTTTCAATCAAATAATATTTAATTGGATCATTTAGTCTTAAATTAACTTATTAATAAATTCATAATTAAATTTGAATACAATTAATATATTTATCTATAAATTACTTCATTGAGTTATGCATTGTGAAAATGAGTTTTGATTTTTGATAGTAGATATTTAATATTTAAGTTAAATATAATAATCATATTATTAGTTCAATATTAATAATGTATTAATTAATATTTCAATCTATTTATTAATTTAAAATTATATTTGAATATAATTAATTTATATTTTATATTAAAGTATTATTAGTATATTTATTTTTGTTATAATATAAATATATATACTTTATTTTTTTAATATCCACGTAGAGCCTGGCCCAGCCATGCACCCATTTAACCCCCCTAAACAGACTCAACCTATTTATATTCTAATCCACATAAATTGAGCCCGGCCAGCCATGCACCCATTTAACTCTCCTAATTTTAATGGATGAGATTTGTTGATTTTTCATATCTTATAAAACATTAAATTTAAATCTCACATTATCAAAGTTGGAG
The DNA here is from genome assembly GCA_023512835.1 of Taxillus chinensis. Lineage (NCBI taxonomy): Eukaryota > Viridiplantae > Streptophyta > Magnoliopsida > Santalales > Loranthaceae > Taxillus > Taxillus chinensis. The sequence continues at coordinate 8,569,039 of CM042091.1, forward strand.
AAAATTTTATACTCCTCTATACATTTCAACACCGTGTACGTTCATTTTGTTTGATTACATCGGAAAGATTTTAAAATATGAAATTTCAAAATATACAACTCGAAAATTGTGACATCTGACATATTATTAATATTTTTGTTTGATTACTTAATATCTCTAATTTGACCCCATTCCAATTTTGAAATCTCAAAACTACATCTCTCCTTTTCAAAGTCACGCGCACAGCACACGACTGTTTTTGCAGTCGGAAATTACATAATTATTATTTTAAATGGCCACCACCTAATTACTTGGATTTATGCTTTTCAAGTTCTCTCAATACCCAATCTCTCTACTATTGTATTGATTATTTTTAAGTTTAGTCATAATTTTAATCAATTATTCTTTTCAAATTTTGATTCGATCGATACATATACGTATATGTGTGTGTGTTTATATGATTGACCTGCAATATAATTAATTGAAATTTAATTTTTACTATTAAAACCACATCCACTGATAAATAAATTTTAAAGTTTTTAATAATACATCAGGTAACCCCCTATCAAATGCTAATCCCCTACTTAATTATTTATCTTTGTCCTTTTCACACCATGCACAGTTGTTTTTTTTCTACGCTACTTTTTGTATCAAGTTCTTTTATCTGGTTCTAGTTTTCATTATATATAGGGTTTTGTTTTCGTTTAAAGGGTCAGGATTGATCTCCAAGAACACATACAACCATGGGTTCTTCAGTGCCGCAATAAAGCTGCCCCCTGGTTTCACCTCAGGGGTGGTAGTGGCCTTCTATGTGAGCTCGATCGATCTCAAGTCTCAAGTTAACTTTTGGCGTCTTTTCATTATTTGATTACATGTGTTTAATTATATATTATTGAGGCAAACATTTTATGTGAACACATGCACAAGCCCAAAGAATGCATTTTCAAGACCACTTGCAAATAATAACAAGGGACAGCACACACACACACACACACAACGTGCCCATGGCATGCAGCTGTCGAATGTGGACTCTTTCCCGGGCACCCACGACGAAATCGACTTCGAATTTCTGGGGCACGAGATGAGAAAGGAGTGGACCGTCCAGACCAACATCTACGGTAACGGAGACGTCACCATCGGACGCGAAGAGAAGTTCCATCTCTGGTTCGATCCCACCCAAAACTACCACAATTACAGCATCATCTGGAACGCCCACCACATTGTGTAAGCATCATCAGCCCTCAAATTTATTATTCAATATATATATATATATATATATATATATATATATATAAGAGAGAGAGAGAGAGAGAGAGAGAGAGAGAGAGAGAGAGAGAGCACCAAGCTGCTACACATGCATGCTCTTGCATTTCATTTCGTGTTACAGGAAACTATGATGAATAATAACGTTTAAGAATTACGTACGTACAGGTATTTGGTGGACAACGTGCCGGTGAGGGAGGTTGTGCACGGCGGCGCGGTGGCGGGAATGTACCCGGCGAAGCCGATGAAGGTATACTCGACAATCTGGGACGGGTCGGCCTGGGCGACCCAGGGCGGGAAATACCCGGTTGATTACAAGTACGCACCGTTCGTGGCTTCGTTTGAGAATATGGAGACGGAAGGGTGCGTGGTAGTGGGTAATAATAGGGGGGGAGCAGGAGCAGTGGGATCGTGTTCTGGGGCTGGGGCTTCGGGATCCGACCCGATTGGGGGAGACGGGTTTGGGCAGCTGTCCGCGGAGCAAGCCACGGGGCTGCAGTGGGCGAGGAGCAGGTTTATGTTTTATTCCTACTGTAACGATATAAACAGGTATAAAGTGCGGCCACCAGAGTGCACCATCAGGAACTAACTTGTCGTCAATATCGATGATCGATCCATTATATTACATATGTATGTTACAGGCGATGTTTAATTTGTTCATTAATTGAGTTTAGGAGAAAACAAGTTTGATCCCCTTATCCAAAAATAAACTACTCTCATCCAATTCAGTTAAAAAAGCTTTTGTAAACTAACTGCATGTCATTATATATATATATAATCTATACGGATAATTGAATATTCAAAAAAGAAAATGCTACATAGCAGAAATATAATAAATGTTGAGCGGTGAAAGGTTACTATTATTTTATATTAAGTACAAGTTATTAAAATACTAGAAAAATACAATAATAAATTTATATTTAATAATTATCTTGTTAGATATGCATTGAATAATAAGCCTATAGATATTTATTTTAGATTTTATCAGACTAATAAAATAATAATTGAATGGAAATAGATAAAAATAATAATAATTTAATTTATAAGAAAAAAAATTCCCCCAATATGGATATTTTTATAAGATTGTTTATATGAATGGAAATTGATGTAATTTAATTTTTTATTATTTCTTTTTATAAATTAAACTATAGCTTTTATCAATTTTCGTTAATATATTATTTTATAAGCATAATAAAATCTAAAATAAATATTTATAGCCTTATTATTCAATACTTATATTATTAGGCTAATTTTTACAACTCCAACAAATGAGGTATCTATCTATTTGTTGAATATGTACGTTGTATAAATGATATAACATAAAAAAATAAGTATATGTTGCTCTGCTACGTGCACTATTCCATAGCACATTTTTAAATTGACTATCATCAACCAAATCCATCGATGAGTAAAATTTATCATTATTATATTCTATCTTCTCAAATTAATCACGAAGTACATCAATACCTTAGCCTCCTTTGTTAATTCTAAGGTGTCTAGTCTAGCCTCTCCTATATAATTTCTTGAATCTTTTTCAAAAAATGAAATTTTATCAAAACCACCAACCTTGACAATAATGTGTTAAAACTTTTGGACATACATATTATTATCACCTAATTTCGTCTGAACTTGCTCTGGGCTCTTAGCTCTTTGAGATTAAAGTAGGTCATTGAGTCTTTATTACATAACAAGCTAAGACTTATCTTTTATGTGAGGAAAAATATTTTATTTTAAGTCATGGAGTCACTACTAACTAATTGGGGTGTGGTTGTTTTATAGAAAAGGCTTGAAACTTAATTACATGTAATGAAGGATTAGCATCTCATAATGTCTTAAACCAGTACCAATCTTTAGGATATGTGAATTTCTACTTATGTATTTAGTTTTTTTTTACTAATAACATATTATAAAGTTTCTATTATTAAATTTACGGGAAATGTAGATTTAAGTCCATTATTACAAAAGTTTTTTTCTTTAAAATAATTTTTTTGGTTTTTCTCAATTTAATTATGTATAACCTTAATTAGTTTAAGTTACGTTAGTTAAGCATTAGGATAGTTTAGGTTGTTTGAAGATAATTTGGTCTTTATCTTTTCTTTTCTTTTTTCAAGCCCTAGCATTAACCTTTTTGCGTGAGATATTGCTAATATTTATATAAAAACGACCCTACTTACTTTATCTATATAGGTTGAGTTAAAAGTATTATAAATGATTAATTTATAGGAGGTACAACATGCCTATCAACCATTGCTGCACACGCCTCATTCACATTAATGTCTTCAATTTTGAGAGTACTATTTATATGTCAATATTGGCTTGTTTCTGATTATATTTCCATTTTTATTTAACTTTTTCCTAAAAACACGTTTGGTCCTGATGACATTTTTATTATTTCCTTTAGAAATTAGCTCCCATGTCTCATTATTTTTTTTTATCTCATGCTTAATCATTTCTTGAATATAAACCTTGACTTACCTGGTTTCTTCAAAAGTTCTTTGTTTAACTTGTGAAAGAAGTGTAATAGATTTCGCAAATCTCTTTCTTATATTAAAACATATTGATGGATCTCTAATTTTTTGACTCCTATCATGTACACTAGACCATGTTCTTCAAGATTTTCTCATTTGAATATCATTAGGAGGATGTTATTTCATCATTTTTGTCATTAGACTTCTGTATGTCTAATTCTTCGTCTTTTTAACTTAATCACGACCCTCTAATTTGTATTCATTAAAAGTTATCTTTTTTACTTCCAACCTCTTCATTGTAACTTTTCTTATCCTTCTAGGTTTTATGAGCTTTTATGTTCTTGAAAGTGATAGTTTTTTAAAATCTTAGCAAATAAACTTTTTATCCTTTGGTTAATTACTTATGAATAACCAGCGAAGACTTCTAATGACCTAACGTGAAAGTTTTTCCTTTTCCTTAATTTTAACGTGGCATAAACTAGTTAGAACATTTTTTTTCAGCCTCTCTAAAATTAATTATTCAAAATAACTAAAAGTATCTTTTTTTATTTTAACAACTCATTTTTTTTTAAAATACACTTTTTAATATATCTATTTTAATTATTTATCAATTAAAATCTTACTTTTAAAATATTATCTATTCTTTTAAATGTAAAAGTAAATATAGAAAAAATAAATAAAAATAAATAAATATGGTGAAATAAAATATAATATTTTAATAAATAGATGGTGAATAATATTAAATTAAATTTAAAAAATTATTATATATTTTATTAACATTTTAATTATAATAAAATCTAAAAAGGTATAATTTTTAAATATTTTTATTAAATTAATAAGCTTTTATAAAGATAAAATAAACCATGTGAACGCAACATTAATTATTAAGAAAGTCGAGCAACGATTACAACTTTTTTGACACGATGGTACCCAACAACCAACACGTAAGCCCCTACTAAAGCAGTACTAATACACGAGGAAACCAAGGGTGGTCCTCCTGGTGGATCATACATAACATATCGCTCCAAACCGGGGAAGCACTGTCGGCGCCGTCCCAACCCTAATCGAGAGAGCCCCCCACACCGCCCAACCCCACGCCAATTACTTTATTCGAATGGGAAACAAACAACAATAGTTCATTCAACATTAACGAAAAGCTGTGTCTGTGTCTGTCTCTGTCTCTGTCTCTGTCTCTGTCTCTGTTTGTCTGTCCGTCCGTCCCCTGTTCTGCGGCGGCACTCTGACCAACAAATCTATCAGACGACGTTGTTTCATCATATAAAGTACAGCGCAATTCTATCATACACACCTCTCTCTCTCTCTCTCTCTCTCTTATATTTTTTTTTTATATATATATATATATATATATATATATATATATATATCTGTGCGTGTGGAGACTGGAGACAACAAGGAGTCGGGACGGTACGTAATTGATTTCATTGCAGTAACAAAATATGGCGGGAGGGAGCACTGTCCCTGTGAAGAGGAACATGCAGGATGAGATTGTAGTGGAAACCAACGTGGGGGAGGGCTTGTCTGTTTCCTCTTCAACTGCGGAGACTCGGGCCAGCGAAGGCCTCGCCGGCATATCCTCGGTGATTCCTGGGTGGTTCTCTGAGATCAGCCCAATGTGGCCCGGTGCGTTTATACACACACACACACACGCTTACAGTTTTATAAGTTGTGTGTGAATTATTCAAATTGTTTGGATTCGGATACACAATTTAGGGAAACGTGGGACAACATATTTCTAGTAGGAGGGTCGATTTAAGTTACTGTTTTAATCATTTCACTTCTGCGTAGCAATCAAACAGCTACCGAAGAGTCCCATGTGCATTGGATTATGAAATTTGTTGGATTTGCTTTACAGGGCAAAAGTTATCTCCCATAATGGGATTTTAAGGTTTTTGTTTTCCAATGAAAGCCCCAATGACAATTTTGATATGCCTTCTCCCCACTAATAAGTATGATAGTAGGCTTTGCATATATATATATATTATGCATTTCCCATTAATGAATCTGTTAACTCCTCTTTTTTTTATCTCTCTCTCTCTGTTTTTTTTTTTTTTGGTTCTTTTACTTGTACCGGTGTACAATAATCCCCTCCAATTGATTAATCTATTTCTAATATATTTTTGGGTTTATTGCTCTGCCTGAATGAGCAACATACTGTTTCTATCGCTGTAATTTAAAGACTTGGTTCAGTATTTGTGGTACGCTTGATTTACATGGATGACATTATGTGATTGTGTCTAGGGGAGGCCCATTCATTGAAAGTTGAAAAGATCTTATTTCAAGGGAAGTCTGATTATCAGAATGTTATGGTCTTTCAGGTACTGACTTTAAAAAATAAAAAATCAGCTTTGACCTTCTCTCAATACGCTGATTCTTTATCTATAGTGATTGATAGTTTGATATAGCCCGTTATTTATTTGTTTCCCTTTCGCAGTCATCAACGTACGGGAAGGTTCTTGTCCTAGATGGGGTGATTCAGCTCACAGAGAGGGATGAGTGTGCATACCAAGAAATGATAGCCCACCTTCCACTTTGCTCCATATCAGAGGCCAAGAAGGTATGGTTCCTTATTGAATTTCCTCATAGTACTATTAATATGTTGAAAAACTTGGCCATAAGTTTTTTTTTTTTTGCTTATTTCATCTTACCAAATTCGTGCTTGATGCCTCAGAATGTTTGCCCCTATTGAGGTATAGATTAGAATTTAGAAGTGAGATGTTAAATCACAAAACAAAGAAGTTGAGTATTTATAAAGGAAATCATTATAGGATAGATGAAGTATATCATTGTCGTTATGCTCATTGCTCAAGTATTTTAGAATGGTTTGTTACATTATAGGAATCAATGGACTTATTAGAATTTAGAAGTGAGATGTTAAATCACAAAACAAAGAAGTTGAGTATTTATAAAGGAAATCATTATAGGATAGATGAAGTATATCATTGTCGTTATGCTCATTGCTCAAGTATTTTAGAATGGTTTGTTACATTATAGGAATCGTAATCCATGTTGTAGCCACTTGGGGAATCATTGAAGATTTTTTTCTTTCCTAGAACTGTTAAGCACTTGCACTTATTTTCTTCTTTGTTTCTAATACTAAAATGTCTTTTTTAACTTCTTCAGGTTTTGGTTATTGGAGGCGGAGATGGTGGAGTTCTACGTGAAGTTTCTCGTCATCCATCCATTGAGAAGATAGAAATCTGTGAAATTGATAGGATGGTCGTTGATGTGAGTGAATGGTGCTTCTTTATCATTGGTTTGAGCTAATGTCTGTTTTTTCCATTTACAAAGTAGGTGTGAGCATTGGTATTTTGATTTTGCCATTTAAAAGTTTTCTAATCTTCCACATGGAAAGATATTTTTAACCCAGCTATCAATTATGGTTTCTTATGGGGACTCAACGCTCTGTTATTATATAGGTGGACTCTAACTGATCTAGGAGTGAATCTAATTATAATATGTGAATTGGTTTCTTTTCTTCCAGGTTGCTAAACAATATTTCCCTGATGTAGCAGTTGGTTTTGATGATCCACGTGTATCAGTCCATATTGGTGATGGTATGATCTCTCTCTCTCTCTCTCTCTCTCTCTCCCCCCCCCCCCTCCCTCCTTTTCTCTGCATTTCTTCCTTTGAGTTCACCTTTTCCTCCCTTTCTTTCCAATGTGCAGGAGTTGCATTTTTGAAATCTGCTCCTGCAGGAACTTATGATGCAGTAATAGTAGACTCTTCAGACCCCATTGGTAATGCCATCTGCGCACATGATAGTACCCTTCTAAATTTCTAATAAACAAATTGGACTTGTGCTATTGAATCCTCAAACAAAACAATGTTTGATATTTCTTAGGTCCTGCACAAGAACTTTTTGAGAAGCCTTTTTTTGAGTCAATAGCGAAGGCTCTTCGACCAGGAGGAGTTGTTTGTACTCAGGCCGAAAGCATATGGCTTCACATGCACATCATTGAAGACATTGTTACAAACTGCAGACAGATATTTAAAGGCTCTGTCAACTATGCGTGGACAACAGTTCCTACATACCCAAGGTGTTGTTTTTTCTCTCCTTGCATACACATTTACTCTTCCTGTTGCACTCAAACTTTTCTGTCGTTTTTTCAGCATAATAATGCCTAGATATTTAGAAGGTCCCTACGGATTCTGGGACCCCTTTGTTTTTGTTCAAGCAGTGACTTATCCACTACTATGCTAGAAGGGTAGTTAGGAGTTAGGACTAGGATGCCCCCCTTATGGAGGTATTCTTGTATAAACATAATAGTAATAACATTCCGGAAGTGAGGTTGGATAGGTGATTAAGTGGCATCCAAAAACAATTTCCGGTCACTTATGATGATGCTTAGTGTGTGTTGGTTCTCAATAATGCTAATGTTTGATTTATCTTCAGTGGGGTGATTGGCTTCATGCTTTGTTCTACCGAGGGCCCGTTAGTTGATTTTAAACATCCAGTCGTTACAATAGAGGAAATTAGCGAATGGAAGGAACCTTTGAAATTTTACAACTCTGAGGTGGGAAAATCCTGAACAACTTTTTTATTATTATTAAAAAGAAAGTGATGGGTTGAATTCATGTCCCGTTGCTATGTTATTGATTCGTTTCCTTCTGGTTTATCAACAGATCCACTCAGCAGCTTTCTGTTTGCCATCATTTGCAAAGAAGGTGATTGAAGCAAAAACAAAACAGAGAGAAGCTTAGTGAGCATTTGGGGTGCTGGATTAAGTAAGATGTTGTAGAGTTCTGAGGTCCTCATTCTAGCTGGAATTGTCTACATGGCGATGGATCGGAGAATAAATGGAGCTATAAATTAATGATTGGAGCAAGTAGAATAGATCCTAGATCTAATCCTTGTTTTTTTTTGCTTATGTTTGTTAAGAAAATTAAGTCATAATAACCCATTTTCAAATACAGAAAATTAAAATTTTAAAATAATAAAAATTTGTTTTCATAATACCTAAAAAATATAAATAATATTTTATTATTTTATTTTTTATATTTAGAAATAATTATAATATTTAAAAAAGAAAAATTGAAAACAAATGATGCTTGAAGAAAAATTTATTCATGTTTTCGGTCACGATCATATATTACAAAGAAAGTTGAGTGGGTTGGTTTTGATTTCAATTAAAAATGAGTGAATTATGGCTTAATTGGAGATTTTAATTAAAAAATTGCAAGACGGTCTTTGAATCAGATTGTGTTAATCATATTTTAATGACTGGTCTTATTGTAATTTACATTAAAACTACAATGTAAACTTATTTTGGTTTTACACTTTAAGATTGAGTAGGGGTGTAACTTTAAACTGTCAAACCGCTGAAATCGGTCTAAACTGATTCGCTGAAACCGTCAATTTATCAAACCGTTGAAATCAAACAAAAATCGATTTGGTTTGGTTTGAAACCGAATAAGATATCGGTTTGGTTTGGTTTGAGATTTCAAAACCGCGGTTTAAATCAAACCGAACCGAATAATGTTATTATTAACTAATTTTATATTTTTATTTTATGTTTTGAATTTATTTATTTAAGATTGTTTGTTAATTATATTTGTAAATTATATTATCAAATTTTGAGATTTATAAATATAAATTTAATATGTATTAATATTGATATGCTTACACACTATTTATTTATTTTTATTTTACATCATTTTAATTTTTAGAATTTAAAAATTTATGAACTAAACCGACTCAAACCAATCCAAATTGATAATAATTCAAACCGCCGGTTCAAATCGAACCAAATCAAACCGAATCAATTCGGTCCGATTTGATTTGGTCCAAGTAATAGATTTGGTTTGGTTTCATTTTGTTCAAACCGAAACATATCAAATTGATTTGAAAAATGACTTAAACCAATTCAAACCGAACCGATTTCACCCCCAAGATTCATGACATGCACGTAACGGATACAGTCCCACACGATATTACAACACCCATATAAAACCTATTCTTTCATGTTCCAGCTCCAACCTTCGCTAGTCCCTGCAAATCAACTAACTAGTAAGTTTAGCTTTAATGCACATCAATGTAGAAATTGAACAATTAAAAGAAAACTTAATCAAACTATATTATGATATTGATTTTTCAGCTTACGTATTGTTCTCGAGGGCTCCAAAGCCTCCATTATTTATTATTTTCTTTGAGGGGGCTTGGTGCGGATGGATTGGGATTTGGGACTTCTTGATCTAATATCAAGTTATTTGGATTTAGGTTTGTAAGTATTACGATTTCCTAAGAAAAATCTAGAAGAAAGGTGTTTGGTCTGTGTTGACAAATTGACTTTGTTGTTATGTTTGTTAAAATATTTTAATTCTTATGTTAATTCGTTGAAACTAAATTAGTTGACAGTAATGTTGCTTTGTTTTGCTCTGTTCTCTGCGTGAAGTTTTAGAGTTTAACGGTAAGTTTCCGTATACATCGAGTTAGTTGCATTCTGTTATATCAGTTATGTGCCGGAATCCTGCACAAAATGGACGTTGCATTACTCTTAGATCAATCAAGTATTTTACTAGATAATACTTAATATATCATATCATTTTAGCCCCCCTTCAATCTTACTTGGGATAAACAGAATAGAAGTGCAATAAATAACGACAACGCTTCGAAAAGTGTAAGAATTGAGCAAACACGAAAATAACTAATCCTCCATCACTGGGTCCCACGGTTACGTATGGATCACGCCCTGATTGGGAAAACATGACAACAGCGCTCTGACCATTCATTCCGCAAGCAACGTGGGACAATGTCTTTCATGCACTGGACCAGACCAATTAAAAACAAACAAACAAACAAACAAAATTCCCCCTTACTCGTTTAGCCGTTTTGGCACTAAATAACACCAGTTAATATTGTCCCTTGGTTATGGACCCAACTGGCAGGCTCTGCTCGGTGACACCACTGCACTGAGGCATGGGGAACTGGGGAAGAACCTACCTCCGTGGCTGGCCCTACCGCCCATAATTTTCCCTTTTCCCGCTCTATATATAGGGATTAGAGATATTGATTGATAGAGTTACAGAAATCATAAATGCATGTTGTTTATAGGTGAACTATCAACTAGCGTGCGTGCCTCTGTTCAAATTGGTTGCAGAGGACAATAATATAATTAAGTGAGTCAAAAAATGGAAGAAGATCAAGAAGAAGACGGACGGATTGAGGGGATCCGCAGCCGCGGTGGGGAGTCTAGGTGGGTCGATGGTAGTGAGGTGGACTCCGAATCGCCGCCCTGGTCGCTTCTCGGGGATGAGGAGACCACCGGAGGATTATCATCGTACGGTTCTGTCAGGAGGAGGCTCGTTAAGAAACCCAAGAGAGTCGATTCCTTCGATGTCGAGTCAATGACTGTTGGGGGATCTTACGGCCACCATTCCAAGGTATGACTTTCCCTTTTCTTTCTTCTTTTTTTCTTTTCTATTGAAAATTGATGTTACATCTATGGTATTTGAAGTGGGTCGATACTATATTGACTTGTTGATTACTTAGTTTGAAAATTAATTTCCCTTATAGTTGTCGTGGGGAGGGATGGGGTTGAGTTGGGGACGTTTGCAATTTAAGGGATCTTGTAAACAAGCTGAGTGGTGAAATGCTTCAATTATTTACTCCGGTCTACAGGTAATATGAACAATATAGTAAAAATATGTTTTAGTAGCGTATGTGGAGAAACCTTGAGCTTATTATGAGGCATCTGGAAGGGAGAAAGCTCTTTCACTTGGGTCGTGAGACTGTTCAATTAGTCCATACTCACGCGTGCGCTCATAATTTTCATCAAGGCTCGTGAAAAAAAGGAAGAAGAAGCAAATTAATGCATACAGTTTTGAAATGCTTTGTATGTCCCTAGGTTGCCTTAAAAAAATTGTCCTTACTAACACCGCTATAAAGCAGGATGTTCGTGTCTTGAGCACTCTTGGATTGGCATTCCAAACACTGGGAGTGGTGTATGGTGATATGGGCACGAGCCCTTTATATGTCTTTGCAGATGTGTTTAGTAAGGTGCCCGTCACGGCTGATGTTGATGTCTTGGGGGCTTTATCGCTAGTGATGTACACAATTGCTCTTCTTCCTTTAGCCAAATATGTTTTTATAGTGCTTAAAGCAAATGATAATGGAGAAGGTATGAGCTTCTGGTATAAGTTACCTCTTTCCTTCTTTTTATATACATGTTTCATCTGGCTGGTCGTGTATTTATAACCAGAATAAATTTCAATTGCAGGAGGAACATTCGCACTATATTCACTGATTTGCAGGTATGCAAAAGTTAATCTTCTGCCAAATCGACAGCCAGCAGATGAAGAAATTTCTAGTTTTAGGCTTAAACTACCCACACCAGAGTTGGAGAGGGCTTTAAATATTAAAGATACATTGGAAAAGAGGTCCTCCTCAAAAACTCTTCTCTTGTTGCTGGTTCTGACAGGAACTTCCATGGTCATTGGAGATGGTATTCTTACCCCAGCTATGTCAGGTATTCAGGTTCTGATGTGGTATTCTTTTGCAATCTCTAAACTTACAATGGTTTTTTATTTTGTAAATGTTCTTTTGCAGTCATGTCTGCTGTGAGCGGTTTGCAGGGTCAAATACCAGGGTTTGGTGCAAGTGGGTAAACTGGTTGCTTCTCATGTTCAATTTATCTTTCCTATGGCTCCATAACATTATTGACCTTTAGAAAGTTGATTCTTTTCTCCATGCTCACTAAATTTGTGGCTTTTCTTCATTTTTTGTCAGGGTATATAATTCTTTCATTAATTTTCTTATGATCAAATATAGCAGTATGGTTCTAAAAAAATTCTTTATTCGATGTGCTTTGAGATGGAAATCTGGTTGTCATTGCATTCATTTTGATGGGTCACATAGGTTTTAAACAGTGAAGGACTAGGCTTTGAAAACAATTCTATTAATTGCTTGATTTTGGGTTAGGCATTTTGTACGGCATCATGTTTCCCAAGTTCTAGAAAGCTACTTTTTTTTTCTTAAATAATTTTTAAAAGCCATGTGTTTTTTTAAAATGTAATTAGGAAACTTCACCACCATCCAACAAAAGCTATAGTTCCATTTTCATGTTTACAGATGCTGTTGTTGCGGTGTCAATTGGGATCCTTGTGGGGTTGTTCAGCATACAGAGGTTTGGGACTAGCAAAGTGGGTTTTATATTTGCTCCCGTGCTTGCTTTGTGGTTCATCAGCTTGGGATCCATTGGGCTTTACAACCTGATTAAGTATGATATTAGTGTCCTACGGGCTTTCAATCCCGCTTACATATACTTTTTCTTCGAGAAAAACAAGGGGAAGGCCTGGTCAGCTCTTGGGGGTTGTGTTCTATGTATCACAGGTATACTTCCCATCAAGCAGGAAAAAAAATTAAGAGATATTTCATATATATATATATATATATATATATATAATAGTTAAAATAATTTGTGTGGCACACATTTAGTTTTATTATATCAAAATTTTAGTTTTTTTATTTTTCAAGTAATTTGTGTGTGTGTGTGTGTGTATAAGTTAAAATAATACATGCTTTAGTTTTTTGTTTTAATTTTAATATAATTATATTAACACATTTTAATTTTAAAGTTTTTTAGGAGACCACGAATTAATAAATATTAGATTTAACCTCATTAATAAATATGAGGCTAGACTATATATATATATATATATTTGAACTCATATATTTTTTAAAATGGTTAATGACCCATAACTAAACTTAGTATGAGTTTGGCAACTTAGATCTATTGTTAATCAAATTTAGTAGCCCTTAATCCATTAATAAATATAAGGTTAGGCAGCCCATAATTGAATTTTTAAAATTAGCAGCACTAACTCACTATTAGGTCATTAAAAATATGAAATTAGGCGACTAGAACATGGCGTAAGGTATATGAAATCAAGTTGTTTTCATTATATAAGAAAAAGTTATGATTTTTTTCCCCTGATGTGAAATTTATCAAGATTTAAACCAATATTAATTAAGTAAATTATTTTTAAAAAATAAACATGAGAGCAAAACAGGAAAAACACTTTTTTGTTTCATACATAAAATCTTTTATATACGAATTGATATGTCAATTGGAATGCTTGATCCAAGTAACCAAAGAATGAAAGTCTAAAATATGGAAATGGAACATTAAGTTATAATATTTCCAAACAAGCTAGCTACATTATTGGTCAATTCTTGCGCGCTAGATGCACTTGCATATCTTGCTTTCAAAACAGAAGGAACCCCTCAATTCTGTATTGTTTTCATAAGCTTCCTCACCTCATTAACTGGTAGTTCCAACCAAGCTTGGTACATCACAACTCAACTCTTGCCTGCAAAATGCACCTGGCATGCTTTTGAAACCAAAGCAACCCCTCAATTCTGTATTGTTTTCATAAGCTTCCTCACCCCATTAACTGGCAGTTCCAGGCAAGCTTGCTACATAAAAGTTCAACTCTTGCCTGCAAAATGCGCTTGTATTTTTTCCCTTGCTTTCGAAACCGAAGTAACCCCACAATTCCTAGTTGTTTTCATAAGCTTCCTAACCCCATTTACTAGCATCTCTCGGGGATAACCTATTAAGTAGCACATGGGCTGCTGAAAGTTGTTTTCTTGTGCAGGTTGTTTTCTCTGCTTTAATTTTAGCTTGACTCAGCCAGCCCCTAGCCAGGTTCAGGTGGTAAGGGGTTGGGCAGTTTAGGAGTGTTCAAATCTTACTAAATAAAAACAAAGCAATTGAGGGCAGCAATTTATCCCGGACAATACACAGTTGACAAGCTCCGAGATATCGCTCAAATTGAAGCTAAGTCGTGCCACATTCTCTCTTTTTGAATGACCTCTAAAGCCACCACTTGAGAAGCAGCACAAAATTTAAATTTATCTTCTTTCATTAACGTAAAGAGCTTTAACAAAGAGAGTTTTTTATGCTCTGATCTTAGAAATTACTTCTCATTTTCCATCCTACATGCGTACTATATTATTTTATTGCAGGAGCTGAAGCTATGTTTGCTGATCTTGGCCATTTCTCTCTACAATCTATTCAGGTTCTTCATCCCCTCGTGTATTCACATCTCATATGACTTGCCTTAGTGTTTTGAACTTGGCGTCCTAGCTCGTTGTAACCTCTCATAAAATTTTACGTATTGCAGATCGCCTTCACTAGTGTGGTATTCCCCTGTCTTCTATTGGCTTACATGGGGCAAGCTGCATATCTGATGAAATTTCCTAAAACCTCAGAAAGAATATTCTATGATTCTGTCCCAGGTCATGATTATGGAATAGTCATATTTTTCCCAAACAATTTAATATCTCAAAATTCGGAAAATTTGCGGTCCTTTTTGACACTACATACATTTTCTGGGATTTGATCTTGCAGATGGTTTATTCTGGCCTGTGTTTGTTATCGCCACAGCTGCTGCTATGATTGCCAGCCAAGCAATGATATCTGCTACGTTTTCATGCGTTAAGCAATCCATGGCCCTTGGATGCTTCCCCAGGCTGAAGATCATCCACACTTCAAAGAGGCAGATGGGTCAGATTTATATTCCTGTCATCAATTGGTTTCTGATGATCATGTGCGTACTAGTAGTTGCCACCTTCAGGAGTACCACAGACATAGCCAATGCATATGGCAAGTGCATGTTCATCTTCAGCATGATTCTGACCTAGTTCCCAATACTTGATGATTCGAAACTCCTTCAATTTTTTTTTTTAATTTGACACTGGAGTCTTACTGAAGCGATGTTAAATGTTCTCACAGGTATAGCTGAAGTTATTGTCATGATGGTCAGCACCACCTTGGTGACACTCGTAATGCTTCTAATCTGGCAGACCAATCTGCTTCTGGCTCTATGTTTCCCACTTGTATTTGGATCAGTGGAACTACTCTACTTGTCTGCAGTTCTAACGAAAGTTGCAGAGGGTGGTTGGCTTCCACTTGCCTTTGCTACTTGCCTCTTGTGTGTGATGTACATTTGGAACTATGGCAGCGTGCTGAAGTACCAGAGTGAGGTCAGGGAGAAGATCTCCATGGACTTCATGCTTGATCTCGGGTCCACCCTTGGGACTTTGAGGGTCCCTGGAATAGGACTGCTATTCAATGAGCTAGTTCAAGGCATTCCTTCCATTTTTGGACAGTTCCTGCTGAGCCTTCCGGCTATCCACTCTACTATCGTGTTTGTTTGCATTAAGTATGTCCCAGTCCCAGTCGTCCCTCAGCAGGAAAGGTTTCTCTTTCGAAGGGTTTGCCCGAAAGACTACCACATGTTCCAGTGCGTGGCTCGATATGGGTACAAAGATGTGCGGAAGGAAGATCACCAAGTGTTTGAGCAGCTTCTGATGGAGTGCCTGGAGAAATTTCTGAGAAGGGAAGCTCAAGAATTTGCCCTGGAGAATCCCCTCATTGAGCTGGACCTGGACAGTGTTTCAGTGAAGTCAGGGGATCCTGCAGTCCCGGGTGGCAATGGGACAGAGGATCTCAGGGTCCCCTTGATGCGTGATCAAAGGTTGCAAGAAGCAGGAACCTCTTCATCATCACAAGTTGTGTCGGTATTGCCAGCGAGTACCATTTCAATGGAGGAAGACTCGGGTGTGGAGTACGAGCTTTCGGCGCTCAGAGAGGCCATGGATTCGGGTTTTACTTATTTGCTCGCTGATGGGGATGTACGGGCAAAGAAGAAGTCTTGGTTCATCAAGAAGCTGGTCATAAATTACTTATATTCATTCCTGAGGAGGAATTGCCGGCGAGGTACTGCTAATATGAGCGTCCCGCATATGAATGTCATTGAAGTTGGCAAGACATACATGGTTTGATTATGTTTTTGTTTTTGTTTTTTTGGTTCCTCTTCTCAATTCTCATGCCAGGATGGATTGTATGATTGTTATGGACTGCAATAGATAGATGCTGGTGGTGTGGGTTGTTTACGTTGGGCCTGTCGGTTGCTGTCAAACCAAGGACTTAAAACCTTTGCGATGTCCCACACCAACTCCAACCCCGCCACAAACAACAAATAACAAGCCGATGGGGGCGATGGGTCATTAGTTTAAATTTTTAAGATTTTCATTTTGATAACCGTACCGCAGATCGAAAGAGAAGTCACCAATTAGTTTGGATTTGGCGCGAGAAGTAGATTTCAAACGACGCCTCAAAATTCTGGAGTAACCAAGAAGTGCATGTTCTCAAGCCTTCGACGCTTTGTTCTATAATTAATTGTAGAAGGAGCTGAAACCCGAAAAGGTAACCAACCCACTTAGAGACCAATGCTAAGTGTGTTTTGTGTTAGCCTCCCCTAGACCCTAGTATGAGGATTTGAAGCTGTCCTTCGATAAATGCTACGAATCTGTTAGAGACCTCAAATGTCCGTTAGAGACCAATCCAGAGGTGAGCATCGGTCGGTTTGTATACAATTTTTAAATCAAACCAATGACATTTTTGAAAAAAATTCAAACCAAAATCAACCAATAAAGGTTAAAAACCATCTGTATTGATTCGGTTTAATGCATAAAAATTCGGTTCGGTTCATCGGTTTGAATCGATTTTTGAATTTTAACGTCAAATAAAAAAAATATATTCATTTTAATTCTTAAATATCATCACCAATGGACTGAGTTTACGACTCTAAGAATAGATTCGACAGAGATAAGTGAGAATTGATAAATAGGAATGTCAACATTTGACCTTTCTACTTCGAAAAAACACAAAATGAAGGGATGCATGAGAATTGAGAAGCGGAAAGTATCAACATGTGATAATATCTGTTCGATCGGTTCGATTAACCAAACCCCTAAAATTATGAGTCGAACCAATAGCATCTGCTCTCTAGAAATAAAAATTAAATAAATTAATATAATTTTAAAAACTAATTTTTTTTTTTTCAATCCAAACATCTGTTCGATTCTTCGTTTTGGTTCGCCTACCACCACCGCTTACCAGGATAACTTTATGAAAGTAACGGGAAAAGTCCCCTATCACCAAAGGTCGGTGGTGGGCGCGTATCCTTGTCCGTGTGTGAGCCACCAGAAGTTGTATTGGTCGGTCGTGGGGCTTCGATCGATACTTTCAATGCCACATGAACTTGGCAATTTCAAAATAACACACACCTAGTCCGTTGTTGGGCCAATAGAAACATAGCTAGCCAGTTCAGTCTTTGTGTTGTGGAGCCCATTGCAAATTTGCTATCACTATCCCCTTCTCCCTTCTTGTTCTTGGTAGGAAGGAATTTTCTAAAAAAAAATGGCCGGCAGATATTCTTACTGTTTGGCTAGAAAATGTTCTTAGAGCTAATGTACCATTTTCGAAGGCGCATGTTGAAAAATGAACAGTAATTAAGTTGCTTTTCCCTTCATTGGTAACGGTAAATAAAAAGTGACAGTAGTGAAATAAACATTTAAAAAACTATAATAATAATTTTTCACCTATTTTCTATATTAACCAATCACATTACGAAAAAAAAAAAATCTCTTATTTCTTTCTACTTATTTTCTTTTTTACCTATTGTTCACTTTTTATTTTGCTCATTTTTCACACTTTACCAAACAGAGCCTACTTGTTTGATTCGACCATCAATGCCATACGCAAATACGCAATTGTTATTTATTAGTAATTGACTTTAACTTTTGGGTGCTGAATTGGAGTGTAAGAATTCTCATCTCTTCTTTTAATATGGATTCGAGCTACATAATAGGGTCATTAACGTGTGATTCGGTAAATGTCAAATTCTATTACGACAACTAAGTTTTTTTTTAATGTAAAACAGCCATAAGTATTGCCATCATATATATAATATCTTGTGGTTTTCTAAATTTATCTATATTTTTATGTCTAAATTATAATTTTATGTCTTTATTATAATTTTATATATTTTACTTTATAATATATTAAAATTATTTTATTATTATTACATCACATCATAAATAACTAATCGGAGTCTCTCTTTTTTTTATATCCCATAGGTTGAACTGGAAAAAAATTATATTATTTTTTAAATCTTACAAAGTATTCTTTATTTTTATTTTATTCAGGGATAAAAGTTTACTTTTAAAGTTATGTAAAGATGAAAAGTTCTCTATTTTTCTTTTCCCTACGAGATAAAGAGTAATTACAAGTAATTTTGAAAGGCTATTTATCGAAGGACAGCTTTTTTAATTTGTTTTTGTTTTCTTTCTTTCCTTCCATGACCCTTGATAATCTCTTCAAAAACTACACACAAATCATTATAAAAAAATTTTAAAGCCAAAATCAAACGAGTTCCATAGACGTTCACAAAATGGATACCGACAAGGAGATATGACGACCATTTGAACTGAACAATATTTTCATGCCCGTTTGTTGGCTCTAATTATGGCACCATTTGTTGGCTCTAAATATGGGTTATTCAATTTGAATACCACTGCAATTCATTAAATTGATGAATGACCTTCAAAAAGTCATGTCTATACGTAATAAATAATAATAAATAGACAAATAGCCTAAAAGTAAAATTAATTAAATTTGAATGTTTAAATGGTTTAATTTAAGGACTTACACAGAAATAATTAGTCAGTAATAATAATAATAATAATTTTTTAGTAATATTAATTTCTAATCAATTTAAATTAGTTTTGATTGATTTTTAATTAATTTGCTTAATTTTAAATAAAAATAGTACATAAGTAATTTGCTTGATTAAATAAATAGCTGTTCACAAAATGGTTTAATTTGCTTGATTATTGATTTTTGAGTAATATACTAAACTATTACATCAGTTATAATTTTATGATAATATGTTTTTGTTGTTTTACATGAGTCTCCAACAATTGTGGTACATTCATTGATCGATTGATTCGAATACTTAGAAAACTGTTGAATGTAATTGATTTGATCAATGAACATTAAACATTAACGGCCCGTTAGAAAAATTCAAAAAAAAAAAAGTTAATGAAAAGAAGAGAAAGCGAAGAAGTTGTATTAATTGCCACTGCGGGCCGAGCCATAACGTAAAACAAAAGCAGCGACTGCACAGGTAGATCCAAGACATCTCAGGACCGCGTCCGCGTCAGCAAGTGACTACATACACTGTTAATAACACATTTCACTCACGCAGTCACTCACTTGCGCAAATAATAATAATATTTTTAATTTTAATTTTTTTAAAAAAAAAAGAAGAAGTTAAAAGGCTCTCCAGCAGTCCAGTCATCGTAACTGCTTTCGATTTCAAAACCAAAAACATCATATGACACCCATATGTAACTCCCCACACACGCGGAACGTGTTCCTTGCTAATTACTGTTGTTGTTATTTTTATCGTCATGGTGTCGTTGTTTTTGTTTTGATTTTTTTTCCTAAACCCTGCACAGTGTCTCTGATCGTGATTTGTCTGTACCTGCTTTCAGAACAATGCACGAACCTTTTTTTTTTTTTTTTCCTTTTTCGGGGTTTACTCACTAATCACGCACTTTTCACCATTCATGGTTGGTGAACTGCTATATCCCCCCTCCACTCGATTCAACAGTTGGAATTTTTTTTATTAAAATATAGTATATTATATGGTTTTTGGGTGTTCATCACTGGGGAGGGCGTTTCTTCACTCCGTCGATAATCTCCCGAGACAGATTCAGATTCGCGATGGTTAATTACTGGTGACGGCTGTTTTGGGTTTTTTTTTTGTTGAGGTATTTCGAAGACCATGGATTCAGAAACTGTAGGCTTCGGAAATGGTGTCAAGGTTGTTGGATGCTTGGTCCTTGTTTTGTTTTTGTATTTGGTTTTGGTTTTTTTTTTTTTTTTAATGTCTTGGGTATTGTTCTCCTTTGTTGGCTTTAATTTGAAATCGAAAATGTTGTTGCAGAAGGAGTCGTGGAGGACAGTGATGATCTTAGCATACCAGAGCTTAGGCGTTGTGTACGGAGACTTGAGCACATCTCCGCTGTACGTCTTCAAGAACGCATTCGCGGACGACATTCAACACTCGGAGACCAACGAGGAGATCTACGGGGTGCTGTCCTTCGTTTTCTGGACCCTCACCTTGGTCCCCCTCCTCAAATACGTCTTCATCGTGCTCCACGCCGATGACAACGGGGAGGGCGGGACCTTCGCGCTCTACTCCCTGCTGTGCCGCCACGCCAGGGTCAGCTTCTTGCCCAACTGCCAGGTTGCGGACGAAGACCTTTCCGATTACAAGAAGAAGGATCGGCGCCGCGGCGGCGGAGACTTTGGAGCCGTCCCCACCGGCTTCGGGTCGAGATTGAAGTCCACGCTGGAGAGGTACAGGGTTTTGCAGAGGTGCTTGCTTGTCCTGGCTCTGATTGGGACTTGCATGGTGATCGGTGATGGTGTCCTCACACCTGCCATATCTGGTGTGTGCGATTTTATGATTTTCATCGTTCTTGCAGATTTAGTGGTTGCAAATTGGCTGATTGTTGTATTTTTTTTTTTTTTTGATTGTGCAGTCTTTTCCGCGGTCTCTGGACTTGAGCTATCGATGTCGAAGGAGCATCACAAATGTAAGAACCAAGTTAACTAGCAACCCACCCGCCCCCCATAATGGTCTTATTTTGTACCGGCATCATTAGCCTTATCTTTTGGGAATCGATGGTCTGATGATTGAAGTAGTAGAGAGTTTTGGAAGTACATAGTTTAACCATTTACTGTAGAATTTGAGGGTAAACGGCCCCAAAAGGCCGTTTTTCTGTTTTCCTAATGGGGTGGATTGTTGGGTTTGAGGACTTTGCAAATCTTACATCGATAGAGAGGAGAATAAAGTGTGCCTCTTAAGAGGGCGTAGAAATTTCTCTTGGCACGAGGCCTATTGGGGTGTGTGTGGCACTGCCAAGAACAAAATTGGAGATTGGGTTTGGGCCCTGAATCGGACAATATCGTACTACGGTAGACTTGGGCTGTTACAGATGATATCAGAGCTGGAGATCGAGTCGGTGTACCATAGTTCCACGAGATGTGGGCCTCCTAAGGGGTGGATTGTGAAGTGTGAGGACTTTGCAAGTACCACATCTGCTTGAGAGGAAAATGAAGCATGCCTCTTAAGAGGGCATCAAAACCTCTCCTAGCACGAGGCCTTTTGGGGTGCATATAGCACTGACAAGAACAAAATCGGAGATTGTGTTTGGGCCCTGAGGCCCCAAAAGGCCGTTTTTCTGTTTTCCTAATGGGGTGGATTGTTGGGTTTGAGGACTTTGCAAATCCTACATCGATAGAGAGGAGAATAAAGTGTGCCTCTTAGGAGGGCGTAGAAATTTCTCTTGGCACGAGGCCTATTGGGGTGCGTGTGGCATTGCCAAGAACAAAATTGGAGATTGGGTTTGGGCCCTAAATCGGACAATATCGTACTACGGTGGACTTGGGCTGTTACAGATGATATCAGAGCTGGAGATCGAGTCGGTGTACCATAGTTCCACGAGACGTGGGCCTCCTAAGGGGTGAATTGTGAAGTGTGAGGACTTTGCAAGTACCACATCCGTTTGAGAGGAAAATGAAGCATGCCTCTTGAGAGGGCATCAAAACCTCTCCTAGCACGAGGCCTTTTGGGGTGCGTGTAGCACTGCCAAGAACAAAATCGGAGATTGTGTTTGGGCCCTAAACTGGACATTATCATGCTACGGTGGACTTGGGCTGTTACATTTACGGCGCATTCCCTTTTCTGAAGTCTAACATACTAGTCCCATCAGAGAAGTCGTTCTAGTCTTGTGAAATGAAAATAGGACTTTAGCATAGAATGATCTCAGTAGTGTTTTATGTTACGAGGATTGTTTGTTATGGTCGGAAACTTGATGGCTCATGAAAAGCCTCTAGTGGGATTGGATTACTGATAATGGCAAAGGCATAAAAGTCCTTTCTCTTTTTTTTTTTCGTTTACAAGTAAAATTTATGTCATAACTCATAATTAGCCCATTCAATGTACTGTAATTCTAGCCCATAGTCTCATTGAGCGAAAGCCACAGATTGAATGAAAGTTCTTTTTCCAAGGTCCCTACATGTTCTTGATTCTAGTAAACCCTAAACCCTAAATTTTCTCTATATATCTGTTAAAAAACAATTACTCCCATACCTGCACTTCTTTATCTGTTATGGTAGGGAAGCTGATGCCAATTATGAATAAAATCTAGTAAAACAGGGCTACCAAAAATGGGAAAGGTTTACAAGTTGAAATTTTGACATAAGTAGGCCTTTGAAGGTTGTATAATTTTTCTTATCCTGTGTGTTCAACACAAATTCAGCATTGCAGCCATCTCTAGAGTACTTGCATTGGCAGATACTATCTTCCCTTTTCCACTGAATCTTGAATAGAATAATTAATAGGGCCCAGATATTATCTAAATAAGCACAGTTATAGCAGGCAGTAAAAAGTTATTTCAGCATTTAGCAGTCATCTATCATGAACTTTTGAACGATACATCAAACTCCCCTCCCACCCCCCTCGATACTCTCAGATCCATTGATCTAATATATATTGTGTTTTATATCAACAATATCTTGTTGTAATGAACTTCTTCTCAAGGTTTTTATTCTGTAGGTTAGTTGTAGCCATTTGTCATCTGTATGGCTGTATACTCCACCTGACGCTGACAGTGTTAACTTGTCCACCTTCTAAGTTGAATATTAACTACGAACACAAAAAAAAGGTTGTTGATTTAAGTTTGATTGTTGAAATTCTTTAGTTGTGATAACCATTTTATCAAGGTCTTAACTCTTAATTCAGTAGGCTAGCTGTAGGCATTTTCTGTTGTTTACAGCTGTTTACTCTGCCTGACACTGACAGTGCTAACTTGTACATCTAGTGTGCTTCATCTTATTAGCTAAGGACAAAAAGGTCCTCTATTTAAGTTTAATTGAAGAAATTCTCTTGTTGCTTCTTCACAGCTTCCGATGTTAAAATTTTCATCCTTTGAAACTGAAAATCAGATTAGATGCAATTCCGGCAAACTGGCTTTTTATAGTTAGTGAAGAGTTTGTCAGGTTTCACTGACCAGTTACACCTCAATATGAATCTTTTTCGCAGCCTGAGGATTGGCATTTTATTAACCTTTTTACAATGGTTTGACACTTCAATAGGACTTCAGAGCAAGGCATGGTAAATTGAATGGGAAACCCAGAAAATATGTTAGCAACCTTTTTACAATGGTTTGACACTTCAATAGGACTTCAGAGCAAGGCATGGTAAATTGAATGGGAAACCCAGAAAATATGTTAGCAACCCTGGAATCTCAGCTCTCAAACTTTAGACTATTATTATATAACATCTATTTGAAAGCTGGTATTAGCTCTAGAGATGTTGATTCAGTTATGACAGGTAGTAGTGTCTTCACTGTTTACATGAAGATGTCTCATATCCTTCTGTGTTCCTGAATTTGAATCTTTAAAATACCGCACCATGCTATTGAAGACCATGTGGCTTATTGGGACAGATGGCTTCATGTTTTTCCACCCTTTATTCAAATCAAATTCACATATGCCAACCCTGCTTTCTGCAGTTTGATCTGAATCTGAATCATTAAAATACCACAATATATTGTTGAAGGCCTCAATGATTATTGGGACAGATGGCTTCATGTTTTTTACCCTTTATTTGAATCAAATTCACATATGTCAAGCCACAGCGTGATTTGTAGGTTGGTTTCATTGGAGACAAGCTTCTAGTGGAAAAAATCGTTTGGTCATCTTCATATCACCTCAGCCCTCATGCATAGTATAATCTTATGTCCCTATAGAGTCGAAATTTCCAATATTTCTTCAATTTAATGTTAGCTGCGATCAATAATTTTGAAATCTCTGTGTTGAATGCTTGGTCAACAATCCAGAGGAAATCAACATCAAACCTTTTAAGTTCTTGTGTTAATTTTAGTATTTATTTATTTGCAACTGAAATTTTAATGGAAATTTTATTCCGAGTACTGGCTTCCCGAAAAGGACAGATACTTTGCATGAACATTAGCCCTAATAACTCAATGCTTCCAACAAATAGTTTACTACAATGGCTTACTGAATAAATTAATGACATTGAAACAATCCCAGGATTTTAAGAATCCTAGACCTTCAACACTTTGCTTGAGGATACATAATCATTAGCTTAATCCTATTTTCATTTGCTCTATTCTTATATTGGTATGCCTCTGCTAAACATTTCCATATTATTGCAGACATAGAAGTCCCAATTGCATGCATCATTCTGATATGCTTGTTCGCCCTCCAGCATTATGGCACCCACAAGGTTGGATATTTGTTTGCTCCTGTGGTCATAACTTGGCTTCTGTGCATCAGTACTATCGGCTTATATAATATTCTTCACTGGAACCCTCATGTGTATCAAGCACTCTCTCCATATTACATGTTCAAATTTTTGAGGAAAACCCAAAGAGGAGGTTGGATGTCCTTGGGTGGTATCCTCTTGTGTATAACTGGTAAGTAGTAATTACAAACTTCCAAAGACACTTCGAATTTAGTCATGGAAAGCAACATTTCTTCAACGTGATTTGTTACCTTTTCAGGTTCGGAAGCTATGTTTGCTGACCTTGGGCACTTTTCACAGTTATCAATCAAGGTATATAATTCACAACCACTAATTTCAGAAGTTGCATGTATTAATTTGATTTCAACAGATTTATTTTTTGATATATCAGGCTCTGTAATGTCACCACACTATCCTTGTTATCAATTGTGGCATATTACTATTGTATTGCATTTTTTTATATTCATCTAGGGTGAATTTCATTGATCGTGTTTCTATTTGACAAAACAAAACGTGAAAACATGAAGAATAAATTTATTTTGTTCAGCTCCAGCACGTGTAACATTTTTATTATGTTAAAATGACAATGTGAAAATCTGGGTTGCTCAAAATTCTTTTTATAGTTATATGGTCACGACGTCACATATATGGTTCTCTGTTTCTTGGCACTTCCATTTGCTGCTACAGAAGTTGCTGGGAGACAAGAATGAGCTCCCAGCAGGGATTACATGAGGACCACAAGGACTGCTGTTCAACTTCGTCTAATAAATATTCTGGTTCATGTAGATTGCTTTCACTACTGTGGTTTATCCATCTCTCGTTCTTGCTTATATGGGGCAAGCCGCTTTTTTATCTAAACATCACAGGATGGTGACCGAATACGGAATTGGATTTTATGTTTCTGTGCCAGGTAGGTACTGTATTTACTCCTTTGTTTCTCTTGAAGTCTAGCTGTTTTCTCATCACTGTAAGTTGTGCGCGTATGTCAGAGAAGCTAAGATGGCCTGTCTTCGCAATAGCCATACTGGCTGCCGTAGTGGGAAGCCAAGCCATCATCACTGGGACATTTTCGATCATTAAGCAGTGCTCTGCTCTGAGCTGCTTTCCAAGAGTCAAAGTGGTCCACACATCATCTAAAATACATGGTCAAATCTACATCCCGGAGATCAACTGGATCTTGATGTCATTATGCCTGGCAGTTACTATTGGTTTTAGAGACACTAAACGGCTGGGAAATGCTTCTGGTATGATAAATTACAGTCAGAGTAAAGGGAACATATCATCAGGGATTTATGATTAATGTATGATGATCCAATTTGGGAACCTTTAATATAGCTTGTTCAATCTTATGGATCAGGTTTGGCAGTTATAACAGTCATGCTCGTTACTACCTGTCTAATGTCACTGGTTATTGTCCTATGCTGGCACCGGAGTGTCTTGCTCGCAGTTGCCTTTGTATTCTTCTTCGGCACGATCGAAGCCCTCTATTTCTCTGCTTCTCTGATTAAGTTCCTTGAAGGGGCATGGGTTCCAATCGCCCTTGGGTTGATCTTCCTGATCAGCATGTGTGTCTGGCACTATGGGACGCTGAAAAAGTATGAGTTTGATGTCCAAAACAAGGTCTCCATTAACTGGCTACTCAGCCTAGGCCCCAGCCTAGGCATTGTCAGGGTTCGTGGCATCGGGGTCATACACACTGAGCTTGTATCCGGGATCCCAGCAACTTTCTCCCACTTCGTCACGAATCTTCCAGCCTTCCACCAAGTCCTCGTCTTCCTGTGCATCAAGTCTGTGCCCGTCCCACATGTCAGGCCTGGTGAGCGTTTCCTGGTGGGCCGCATCGGCCCGAAAGAGTACAGGATCTACAGATGCATTGTGCGATATGGGTACCGGGACGTCCACAAGGATGACATGGAGTTCGAGAAGGATCTGGTGTGTAGCATAGCAGAGTTTATTAGATCAGGGGACGGGGGAAGTAATGATCCTGATGAAGACCTGGTAAAGAGCAATGGCAGAATGACAGTCATTGGAGCGTCCTCTGCCAATTCTGAAGCAATTCAACTGTGTGTGGATGGTGCAGCGGGCGGTGGCACGCCAGAGCTGAGGGAAGTAAGGTCCCCGCCGGTTGTCCCTGGGAAGAAACGAGTGAGGTTTATTTTACCAGAGAGCCCGGGGATGGAGAGAGGTGGGAGGGAGGAGCTGCGGGAGCTGATGGAAGCCAGAGAAGCTGGAGTGGCCTATATAATGGGGCACTCCCACGTGAGGGCAAAGCAAGGGTCCAGCCTTCTGAAGAGGTTAGTTATCAATGTTGGGTACGGTTTCTTGAGCAGGAACAGCAGGGGACCCAGCTATGCATGGAGTGTGCCCCACGCCTCCACGCTGGAGGTTGGGATGGTGTACCATGTTTGATTTATATTTCTTTTGTAGAGAGATGGAGAGGGTAACATATATTCGTCGTAGTTTTGTTTATGTTATGCAGCAACATATAGCCTGCCCAAAAGCCCATGTGTCGATTATACATCTTATTTTAGTCACGTTTGAATGCTATATTATTTATATATATATATATGAGTGTATTCTGTTGGCATATTCTTGCAAGTTCGGATAATTACACACATATATAGAAATTATAATGACATTTATGTTGTTCTTTTAAAATTGGATAACACAGGTAGGGGAGTCACGAGTTAGATGCATACATCAGATGTTCATTTCACTCCGCGATTAATCATGCACCGTGCCATGGATGCATAAGGACATTTTTTTTTGTTAAGTACATTGGAAATTCAGCTGACGGATCAATCGATTTTGCAGTTAATTATGTAGAGATTCGAAGTATAAATCAAATGTTGGTACGCATGCGAATCAAACATAAGACCTTACAGAGGTTCAAACAATTGCGCTGCCAACTAATTTAACCCTGAAGGGCCATAAGGACATGTATCCTTGAAGCTAGGCAATAGAAATGGCCAGGCAAAAAATAAAAATAAAATGGGCTTAAATTAGATTATTGTTCATAAAACTATGACTATTTAAAATTTTCATCGGAAATTATAGTCGGTGAAATTAGAAACCCATAAATCTGATCGTAGGAAAGATGGTCAAGGCTTGCTCAAGACCTACTTGAGTCTCAAGCACAAGCACGCCTCTAGCGTGAATTCGAGTAGGGACTCAAGCGATGATTCTGAAGCGTATCGAATTATAAAAAAAAAAGAATAATGACTTATTTCACGTCAGTCGGAAATGCAAATATGTTGTAACGCCAATTATACTTAACACTGCTCTTAATTTTTAAACTTAGACTCCCAAGGGTTAACCAAACAACAAGTAACAGGGCACTGCCATGGCAGGACATGATTTATTTATTTATTTTGTTTTTAAACTACATAGGAAATTTAGCCGACGGATCAATGATTCTGCGGTCAATTATGTACAAGATTCGAAATATAAATCAAAGGCTGTTATGAATCAAACTAAGACCTCACCGAGGTCCAAACAATCGGCTGCCAACTAATTTAACCCTGGAGGGAGGACCATAAGGACATGTATCCTTGATGCTACCTAGGCAATAGAAATGGCCGGGCAAAACAATAAAAATAAAAATGTGCGCGCGTTATGCTCGTGTTATTAGGATTGGGTGGACTTTTTAACCACTGATGTGGACTTTTGCATTTCACGACCGATTCCTTGTCGCATCCAATCAACAACCGAAAATTCTATCTCATCAGCATGTATGTTGTACAGGCCATTTGCCTTCTTATTCCTGCAGGCCCAGGGAACAGGGATGAATTGCCGACAACACAGCTTGTGTTTTTTGTGAACAGTACATTTTACATGAGGCTAATTCCGTCAAGGAAAATTTTCATATACGGTTTGGCTATGATATATACGATACGAGTGAATCGACCTATTCAAATTTTTTCTCCCACAGGACTAATACGGGAAAATATAATCACATATATTTATTTTTAATTAGTTCAATGCTACAAAACAAAACAACCATATGGACTTCATTAAATTAATCACAGCTTCTAAAAATATTTGTTAGATACTATTATTCATAAATTTAAAATTTTCTTTACCATAATTTTATATTAATTTAATCTTTTTACTTTATCAAAATAATAATATGAAGTTATTATTTAAATAAAAAAAATTAATGCTAGATCTAATGCGTGGAGATAGTGGAGGGGCGATGGGATATGCATGGTGTAGGGATAATCCAACGTAGTGATTTTTAAAAAAAAAAAGATTTATTAATTTATGCATTTAGTAATAGTCGCACACAAAATTTTCAAATCTTAAATATCAATCACCCAATACATATATACATACAGCCCATGCAACCTGCGATCACAAAGGTGGCGGTGGAGGATCTACTCTCCCCAAAAGCGGTGGATCTTGTTATCATCATCGCTGTCTAAAGAAGCCTTGACAGCAACTAATGAAACAGCGTGACCCCGCTTGAAACCAAGATTTTCATTAAAGTTGAATCTAGTGCCAGGATTTGATTTGAGGTTATTTGGATGTGGGTATCGGGTAGTAGGGGAGGATTTGAATTTATGGATTCGATGGACGTCACAGGCAGACAGACAGTCGGGGGTAATTTGAGGAGAGTTCGTATTAATTTGTATTTTCTTTACACCGAACGGAGGACATGCGCCTACAAATTTAACCGAACCCCACGCCCACGACCACGACCACGACCACGACCCCGAGTGGACTATCACTAATCCTAAAGACAACCCATTCCCTAATTAACTAGTATCGAACGAGTGGACTCACAAACACACAACGTCAAACGTTTCACACGCTTAGAAACGATGGACGCTGGTGCATGTAGTGTAACTAGATATCATGAGAAAAGTATTACATGAATTTGTTCTCGCCACACCTACTTCTCCTTTATCTTCTTTCTTTTTTCGAATACGAATATATATATATATATATATATAAATGTTATGTGCAACCGCAAATAACCGACTGACATGATAATTATCATATCAATAAAAGTACTTAAAACTTAATGTGCACCACTTCAAATTTAAGATTGAAAAAAAAGAAAACAATAGAGGGAGGGAGAAGCCTGGAGCCGTGAATTTGAAAAGAAATAGATAGAAATATGGTATAAAATCAAGTTTTAAAGGAGATAGAGGGCTTTTTTTTGAAAATTTGAGAGCGAAAAATTTTTTATAGCCATTTGAAGTTTTTATAAAAAATTACAGTCAACGAAACTCAAAAACTCATAAATCTGAACATGATAGAGATGATTAATGCCTGTTCGAGCTTCAACTCGAACTCGAGCAAAAGTTGAAACATATCTTTTCGAATGATGATTTAAAAGCGCATCGAAAGAATATTAGGAAGCTTATTCAACAGAAACGCGAAAAATACCGCCACACCTACTTCTCCTCTTTTATCTTCTTTCTTTTTTCGAATATGAATATATATGTATGTGTATGTGTATAAAAGAATGGTAATAATTGTATATGTGTGTGTGTGTGACAGCTCCAGATTAAAATAAAAAGGTGCAGCGGATAAGATATGATAAGATTAGGGGATTGATACATGCCCACTCTCACACCATCCATTCCAAATCCCACACACGTGACACGTGGGACCAAAAAAACAAAAACAAAAACAGGCAAAGCTGGAGGGGGGGGGGGAAAGGGAAAAGGAAAATTAATTTGGCGACAGAGCGTGTGGATGGGTGTTGAGAGATCCGTCGGGAACATTCGGTCGTAGGGTGGGACCCATGGCTTAACTGGATAGGGATGAGCGACCCTCCGGCCCCACCACCAACACCAGCAGACAAGACCCAACCCGCTCCACACGCCGCCCTGACGAAGGTGCCGTGAAACCCGGCCCTTTTGGATAAGGAGAACGTTTTCTTTCCCTTTTTTTATCTCTCACTTTATTTGCCCCTCTTCCCTTCCTTCTTTTTTTGGCGTTGCTTTTTTTTTAACCCCGCATTCATTACGCCGCAATATACATTGATGACGCTAATTGGGATGACCCTTTTACCCCCCATTCGTTGACAAACATTCGTATTCAGCCACATGAATCACTGAAACTAGCAATTTAACTGGGTTCTCCACAATTACTTATGATAAAGTCCGTTAAAATTATATTTTTAAATTTTTTTTATTAAAATTATATTGTTTTTATATATTTTTTTAAAATAATTTATAAAAATACATAGTTCTAATATACTGCATCATATAATCACGGTAAAAAAATAAATTTAAAACTAATATATTTTTTAAAATATTTTCCAAACACCCTGATATTAAGTCCTAAAAAAATATTATTAACTAATGTCATATCTTAAAACATTTCCAATAGACTTAGCTATAACAAAAGATATAGTTAAATTTAACTAAATTTTTAATAAAAAAGTACTTCAACAGTGTAGCTATACTACAGCTAAATATAACTTCAGCAATAATTTTAGCAAAGTTTATCTAAAATTTTAACTTTCAAGTAAAATGCCACATCATTCTTCACCTTTAAAAGACTAAAAAATTCTTCCCCTTTTACGCCTCTCTCTCTTCAACCTCCTATCGTCCCCTGCATCACCTCTCCCTCCCTCCCCCCGTTGACGCTCGCACTCCCCCTCCCTTTCCCTGTCACGGCCCGTCCTCCCACACCGGTTGCCACTACGCACGCGCGAGAGAGAGAGAGAGAGTGTGAGTGACGGTTGAGGGCCAGCTCGTTGATGCGCAACGAGAGTAGCTCAAGAGAGACGGTTGGGGTGGGGGAGGAATTAGGAATTTAGAATAAATTTTGAAAATAAATAATTTAGTAAAAAAATACATAAATTACTATTATAGTAAGTCTCAGCTAGATAGTATTCTTTTTACAATTAAATAAAATTGTAATATGACTTATTTGATAATACGATCACACTTGTATTCGTTGTTATCTATTTATTCATAATCAATCTATACATTGCAATTATATCTATTTATGCATTCATTACAATCCACGTATTAAGACATTATCAATCATCATAAAGTCAATATACATTTTATCTTTAGATATATATTTATATTAATTACATCATAATAATACGAACTGATTAAATATCTAATTATATTAATAAAGGACTAGCAAGTTAAAAAAAATACAATTATTTTTATAAAACTTGAATGAGATATATTTAATATATAAAATTAATGTCTAATATATTGTGCATATAATTTTATTTTTTATATCGTAATATTAATTAATCAATTATATATTAATAATTATCCATATATTGCAATAAAATAAAAACAGTAATTTAATACGGTATGATAGCGCAATATATAAAGCTATTACACCTTTCACCTTTCATGCACAGTCCAATACTCACACAAATTCCGTAACCATCAAAATTGCAATTCTTTTATGCGCACGCGCTACTTTTAATTCTCATGGAAACGAAGGGCGCGTTGAATGCCAGGAGAACAAATAAACAAAATCACTTCACATTTATGGGCAAAGAATAAACAATCGCCGAAAGAAATTCAATGGGCAATATATTTACGAAGGTCTTCATAAAAGCAATTCATTTTGTCTCTATATAATAATGAATATATAAATCTAATTTCATATATCAGTTGCACCATAAGTCATTTGAATTTCGATTCAGTAATAAAAACAGTTTGACTGAATTATTAAGTTCAATATTAAAAGCCTTATCCTAACCGACTCAATAAATAAATACTGATATAAATTATTGAGTGTAAATAAATAGTATTCAATAAAAACATTCACATTGAAATTGTTTGACTAAATTATTAAGTTAAATATTAAAAGTTTTTTCCTAACTGACTCAATAAATGCCTCTCTAAATTATTGATATAAGACTAAAGAATTTAATTATCTATCGTGGTATTTAGCAAATAAAAAAATTATTAAATCTGCATATTTAAAATAAATAAAATCATATTTACTCGCCCTGCCTCGATCCGTCACACTCATTAGTCTCATTTCGCTCCGACCCAAACTCATCCGGGCAGATTTGAATCACCCACTATCCGATCTCGATCCGCCCCGTTCGAATGACCCGCTCGAACAATGATTCCGGCAAT
Organism: Taxillus chinensis; assembly: GCA_023512835.1. Classification (NCBI taxonomy): domain Eukaryota; kingdom Viridiplantae; phylum Streptophyta; class Magnoliopsida; order Santalales; family Loranthaceae; genus Taxillus; species Taxillus chinensis. The sequence continues at coordinate 8,602,040 of CM042091.1, forward strand.
GATTCCGGAATCAGATGAAACTGAGAGAGGGAGAGTCAGATGACATCGCTAAAAACGAGCAATGATTCCGGCACTGAGAGAGGGAGAGTCAGATGAAACTGACCAACAATGACCCGCTCGAATTTTGTTATTTATTGATAACCGCTATAATTATTTACATGGTTTTGTTGTTTGTCTGAATAGTGAATAGGCTCACAGTAACAGCAGGCAGCAGCGCAGCAGTGCGGTTATGGATAAATGAAGTCACAAAAGGGGTGGAATAGAAGAGGCCCATGGGATTAGGGTTCATCACGTGGGCTCTTTTTGCACAAATGATATAACAGTGGGCCACACTTATTTATTAGGTCGTTATGGGACAAGGGACGAGAGAACACGCGTAAAACGTTGACAGGGCAGCGTAGGCTGGGACGAGGAAAACGGTAAGAGGCGAAGGAAAAGTCTAATAAAGGCTTCGTTTTGGATAGGCTAATGAATTATTATTATTATTATTATTATTGCTAATTATTATTTTCTCGCTCCGGATAATGGCAAACGCCTGTAAATAACTCCAACTCGGTGGGGAGTGACGGACGAGAGAGGATAAGTGGGACACACACTTTGCGCGGTGCGTATCCGAATTGCCAGCTTGGACGTGGGACCCACAGCACCGGTGACGGTGAGCTGTGAGCGGTGGGAGACGCTCGCTCCGACAGCGAAATTTCATATTACGTGTAATATTCGAGCACGGTTTAATATTTTTTTATTTCCGACCAAATTCAGTTATTATAATATTTTATTGTTACCGAATTATAATTAAATAAAATTTAAATTTAAATGATAAGAAATAAAATTAAATGTTCGGATTAAAAGTGTTATACCGTACGTGTAATATTTCTAAGTAGTTTAATTTTAGATTTAATTTTTTAATACATAATAATAATAATAATAACAACATAATGTTATTTTAAAAAATATTATTAATTTTTAAAATAATAAATTTAATAAATTTAAAATTACTTATGAGTGTTAGAAATTTTTAAAAATAAATTGATTAAAAAAACAGATTCTCCATAATATTTTAAAATGTAATATATAGACTTTTATTTCTTTAAAAAGTAAATATTTTTTGAATGATATCGAGTGACATAAAATCCGTCATAATATATTTTTAAAAAATACATTATCTTAAGTTTTTCAAAAAAAAATCAAAAATTATAAAACGAAACAGGCTTGTTATATTTAATAATTTAATTCAAAGTTTGGTGAGGTCCGTCGTGTGGTCATACAGAGAAGCGAAGAGAAGAGGTAACGTCACCAGTCACCAGTACCACCCGACCCATGTGAGTTTAGTTTTAGTTTTTTTTTTTTTTTTTAGGGGAGGGCAGCCGCAACGTTGCTGTTGGGTGGCTTGGCTACTGGCTAGCTGTCACCTCACCTCAATTGCGCACAGCTCAGTTCGCATTCATCGCATTTAATGCCGTGCGCACCGTCATTCCCTCGTTGCTCCTCCGCCCTTAATTTTAACTGCCACCAATAACCATTACATTTGACGGAGGAAGTTATTATTTACCACGGAAAATGCAAAAATGGTGTGTGGGGTATGTATTGTCGAGGGTTTTGATGAGTTTTTTTTTCAGTGACGTCTTATCCTGACCGCAAGCAATGTAATGTAATGTAAAATAGGATTATGACATTTTGATCTGAAGGTTTCAGGTAAAAAAGTAAAAATTATCGAGTTTCCAAAAATAAAGAACCAAAATTCTAAAATATATTTCAACATATTCTTTCATCATTTGCAGAGGGTTAAGCGTACTATTAATTATTAGTCGTGAGTACAGTGAATGAAATAGAAATAGATCATTTATGGAAGGTTAAGGGTACTATTTATTAATCTGAGTACAACGAAATTATAATTAAACTATAAGATTACATATTAGTTTAATATAAGTTTAAAAAATATAAAGAGAACTACACTACAAGCTTAGACGAGTCGTTATAACATACTCAACAAGCTGTGATGTTTCACTTTAACCGTAGATCTTCGTTAGTTGCTCTATTATCTTCTACTCTAACTTACTTCTAAGTGATGGAATAAACTATTGAAATATGTCTAAAAATTTCTTGCGCATTGATGAAGTATCAGCCTATCTTTTAAAGCCAAATAATCCTTTTGTTCTTTTACATTTTCCTTTTTTTTTTGAACATGACTCCGTAACTATTTTGTACTAAATTAATAAGATTTGCTAGTTTAGTGGAGTACCATGCGAAAACAAAACAACATGATATAGGCAAATGAAAGATGATTTGTCATGCATAGCGTGGACAAATAATGTGTCATCTATCACGTGTAGTGTGGCCAAGGCATGGGTCATTTCTCTACCTTATATACAAAGGAAACAATGTCACTAAGGCCTTGAGGTTTACTCTAATACGTAACTTTCTTCGAGACATGCATTTAAGTTATTTTATGATAAAAGAATTCTTCCGGATATAATTATTTACCTCAAGCTTTTTTGAAATGTGCAATGGAATGCTAACTTGATGATTACTTTAAGACGAAGGTTAGTTTGAGATCTGACTCCTCCTCTTGAACTCTTTCACGATACACATTGGTGGATTACTTTATGGTCTCCATCTCAAACCTATGTTTTCTTTGTTGATGGATTACTTTGAAATATCAAAGTTGGCTTATGTGTCTCAAAGTAATTGAGGTATGCACTAAGGCTCTTTTTCAATATATCCTTTTTTAGATATCGAAGTCCATAGTAAAATCGAATAATTGTTTTTACATTAAGATATCAAAGTGTCATTAGCTCAACTTGAACTGGACTTTCACCGCTTAGCTGTTTTTAAGTGTTTTTGCTTCAAATGCAATCTATTTACTGCTAGTCTATTTGTTTTAATTTAATAACATTTAAAAGGCAATAAACACTAGAAATAACATAATTATTAATTTAGGGTATAGAATGGAGCTTTATATTAATTTCTAAGATAATGAATGGTATTAATGTCAAAATATTGTCAAAAATAATAAAAGAAAAGGGCCTATTATAATTTTAGAATCCAATAAGTAAACAATAAAGGAAATCACGTGCTTATGATATCATGGAGGTTAGAAACCGATTCAGACTAATAAACCGAATCAAACTAAACCATATGAACTGAAAACACATAACTTTGAAAATTGATTTAGTTTATTTATTTTGAAATTTTTGAAAATCAATATATTACAAATTGATATATAATTTAACTAATTTATTGGCCAAATCGATCTAAATAATGTAATATATATTCGAAGACTTCGTTTATGTCTCTTTTTACTTAGATTGTCCTTGCTAATTTTATTAGTAGACAGATTGAGGGTGTTAATGATTAATAATTGCCCCTAATGATTATACACCTATTTGTATAGTATATAGCCAATGTTGTAAGTCTATCATTTAACACTTTAATGATTATTGATTGAACATTAATAATAGTTCAAAATATATGATTTCAATTAAGAATTTATACATCAAACTAAATCAATAACTTTTTACTTGTTGATAATTTTGATTTACTATTTTTTTAATTGCAGGCCCTCAATTTAATTAAAAAAATACTACATAACGATCAAATCAACCCATGCTCACACTTGTCTAATGTACACTTAATTCACTTTTGTTGGTGGTGGTGAAGAATAGTTTGTCCTATAATTCTGAGGGTCTAGGGTTTTGCTGAAGTTTTTTTTTTTTGCCCAATGAAATGACATCTTATCCGCAAGGATTGTAAAATGGGGGTTATCATATTTTGACTTGAAAGTTTCGGGCAAAAGTAAAATTTATCAGAGGGTGAGTGACATTCAAAATAAGTTTCAAATGGTTGATAATTTGTCATGTAAAGGTTGGTTTTTGTAAGTGAAGGAAATATCGTGCTTCTAATATACCTATACGCGTAATTCACCTTTGTTTCAACGAAAATTATACAATTAATTTTGTCTGTCAGTAGAATCAAATCGAGGAGGACTGTCCAAGACTTTTGCAGGCAATTCAAATAATTTTCCCAAAACCGAGACACCCTCGGTCATACCCCCTGAAATCTCAATCCCCATGGCCGGTGAACTTAAATTTATAATGTTTCTATATTGCGGATGATATACACTTTTTTTGGCCAAATATTTGATTTCTTTAATTCTTTTTGACCAATTGTTGGAACAGATAACATTGTTTATTCCAGTCTTTATAATTAGAGTGTGTAGGCTATCAATTTTTTGTTCCACGACATGAGTTGCAATCATTTAATCAACTTGTTACTTATGCCACATGTATTACACAAAAACGTCATCAAATCTTAAAGATTGCCATTTAAGTAGTTCTTACCACCTAATGGTGTGGATACGATCACATTTGTTTTGACTATATTTCCTACAAATTAAATATAGTAAAATTCCTGCATTTTAGCTTATAACTTTGCATGTGCCTACAGTTGTTAACCTTATTATTATTTTTTTAGTAAAAACATCTGAAGTCACTCAATTTATTGTACCCTCTCATATATATATATATTGACCTGCTATATAAATTCTACGGATATAAATCGCGTAGGATTAGCATTATTTTTATTTTTTTTTAAATCAATCTCACATGAATTTATCAAAGAATAATATTATCTACAGTTCTACACCTACACGATAATATTTTATTAATTCTAATCAAATCGTCAATAAAACTTACTTAATTTATTAAAGCAACAAAATACAATTAAATGTACATGTAGGCTTTGAATTAACAAACTATTTTTTTTTATTAAAATGGTATATTAAGACTGTATTAAGAAAATACTTTAAGCTATTAAAGAAAAATAACGTTGAGTGTTGACGAATCGAAGTTGGAAAAAAAATGATATGGATAAAGTCCATTATGCCTATCGGATGACGTGGCGGATAAAATCAAACTGGGGCAGGGGCATATTCGCAATAAAGTGGTTGCACGGGGTCATTCATTTTCCGACCAAAACAGCGTCAGACGCAACTCCAAAACCATGGTTAAATCCAACCGCGGTAAATAAGCTAGCTTGTTCAACTTCTCTCTCTCTCTCCTCTTCTCTGCTCTGCCAATACATTGCCACGTTCGGTATTTCCTTAAATCTTTCCTTAAGAGTTGTTCAGGTCTTTCATCGTACTTGCCACACACACACACACACGCACGCACACTCGTCGTCGTCGTTTTTTTTTTTTTTTGGGTTATTGTCGTTGGCCTTCGAATCAAAGAGATCGCAGGAGCTCGTGCCGGAGACATCGCCGGAAAGGTTCTCGGTTCGCCGGAGATCGCGTTTTGTGGATCTGCCGTTTAACTCTCCTCGGCTTCTCTGTCGGGGTAAGTTCTTTCGTATTCTCTCTGTCGTTGGGTGGGTGAGCAAAACGCGAGGGGTGAGATATGTGACCGAGTCCTTGAAATCTTAACAACGTTCGAGTGGCCGGGGTCTTAAGCATAGAATCTCATGCCTTTTTTTTTTTTTTTTGTTTTCCTCCGTCTCGGTTTCGTTCACAGTCCAAATGGAGAATCAGTGCCGTTGTTTACGTTTTGGTAACAGAGGATTAATGTCTAACGGTGCTTGAGGTGTATTTTTCTTTTAAATACAGAAAACAGAAGATTTTTGGGCTTTGGTGATAAATTGTCGATTCATCGTCAGTTTGGTTCTCTCAGGTACGTCGCTGTTACTTTGCTGCGTTAGTTTTGTATTCCTGTAATGTCCAGGCTCCAACTCCAACACACAGTTAGTAAAATTTCGATGTTAATTTTGTATTCCTGTAATATCGATCGTAAGTCCTTGGATGGTATTGTGGAACAGGGTTTAATCGAAAAAAGATGGAAAGAATTTAGTTTTTTTTTTCATCGATGATTTTTCTTACTGTAACTATACAGTTAGTAAATTTTCATCACATCTGAAACTAGGAATCAGGAAATTTTTTTACTTTCTATGATACAGAATATGAGATTCTAAAGAAGTTAATGAGATGGGTAAATTGGATTAACCGTGTGATCCCGTACTCCAGTGGCTGTCTTGTCTTGTATGGTGGGAATGTGAATTTCAAAAAATAAAGTAGATCTTACCCTTTCTTTTTCGTTTTCCATCTGAAACCACAGTGAAAAACACAACTTGTTTGGTACGTTTTGGAGTCGCTTTGCTAGCTTCCAATGAAATCCGAGGATTTCCCAGTAAGCCATGCAATTCAAATGGCATTAGTGTGACCAGTCCAAGCAAAATTGGACATTAGTTAAACCTAGACATGGAAACCATTCGGCATGCCCTTCTCCAGTGCCAACAATTTCCCATTTGGGGATGCTGCTGTCTATGTAAGCGTTGTACTCCATGAAGTATTGGTAGGGATATGGAATAATGCATTAAGCACACATTTAAAAAAAAAGCTCAAGTCTACTTTAATTTGGATAAATTTCGGATTATATTCCAGAAAAACGTCTACATGCATTTGTGAGCCTTCTATGATTTTCGTATATATTTTGTTGTTTTAGATATTTTATTGTAGAAATGGTGTTTTTCATAAGGCTGTCACCTATGACTGAATCAGGGAGAAGCTATCTCTACCCCCTCTATGGCATCCAGATCATGTGCAAACCTTCTGGGCTTGGCTTCCGGGGACATTCTTGATATCCCTCCGACTCCTAGAGCTCTCCCAAGGGTGATGACTGTTCCAGGAATTATTTCTGACTACGATGGGTGCAGCCTTGCAGATGAAGATTCAGATGTTTACCGTGAACGAATCATTATTGTAGCAAATGTATTACCTTTGCATGGCAAAAAGGATGCAGGGAGGTGGAATTTTAGTTTTGATGAAGACGCCCTTTCATTGCAGTTAAAAGATGGTCTGTCAGCTGAAACTCAGGTTATTTATGTGGGCTCCCTAAATGCTGAAGTAGATACTAATGAACAGGAGGAGGTTGCACAGATGCTTCTAGATAGTTTCAATTGTGTGCCTACATTCCTACCCATCGAACTTCAAAAGAAGTTTTATCATGGGTTCTGTAAGCAGCGACTTTGGCCTCTCTTTCATTATATGCTACCCATGAGCTCAGATCAGGGAGATCGCTTTGACCGCATGCTCTGGCAGGCTTATGTGTCTGCAAATAAAATATTTGCCGACAAAGTTATGGAGGTTGTAAATCCTGAGGATGACTTTGTTTGGATTCACGATTATCATCTTATGGTTCTCCCCACATTTTTAAGGAATCGTTTCAATCGGATGAAGCTTGGATTTTTCCTCCACAGCCCATTTCCTTCATCTGAAATATACCGAACTCTTCCGGTCAGAGATGAAATTCTGCGGGGATTTCTGAATTGTGACCTAATTGGTTTCCATACATTTGATTATGCTCGTCACTTTTTGTCATGCTGCAGTAGGATGTTGGGCCTGGATTATGAATCAAAGAGGGGATACATTGGACTTGACTACTTTGGTCGCACTGTGTACATAAAAATTCTCCCAGTGGGCATTCATATGGGTCGGCTTGAGTCTGTTTTGGATCAACCTTCTACCGCAATAAAAGTCAAAGAGATTCAAGAGAAGTTCAAGGGGAAAAAAATTATTGTTGGAATTGATGACATGGACATATTTAAGGGCATCAGCCTAAAATTGTTGGCCATGGAACAACTTCTGGAGCAGCATCTAGATATGCAAGGAAAGTTGGTCCTGGTTCAAATTGTCAATCCTGCAAGAAGCTCAGGGAGAGATGTGCAGGAAGCAAAGAGAGAAACATATGTTACTGCTAGAAGGATCAATGAGAGATATGGTACATCTAACTATGAGCCTGTGATTCTTATTGATCGGCCCGTTGCTCGTGATGAGAAGACTGCCTATTATGCGATGTCTGATTGCTGCATAGTGAATGCTGTGAGGGATGGGATGAACTTAGTACCCTACAAATATATTATTTGCAGGCAGGGTACCCCATCTATGAATGAAGCTATGGGTTTTAAAATGAATTCTCCTCACACGAGTATGCTTGTTGTCTCTGAGTTCATAGGTTGCTCACCTTCTTTGAGTGGAGCAATTAGAGTTAATCCATGGGATATAGATGCTGTAGCTGATGCCTTGAATTCAGCCATCACGATGTCTGATGCTGAAAAACATTTAAGGCATGAGAAACATTATCGGTATGTTAGTTCTCATGATGTAGCATATTGGGCACGCAGTTTTATGCAGGATCTGGAGAGAGCTTGCAAGGATCATTATCGAAAGCGGTGCTGGGGAATTGGTTTGGGTCTGCGTTTCAGAGTTGTGTCACTCTCCCCTGGTTTCAGAAAATTGTCTATTGAGCTCATAGTGTCAACCTACAGGAGGACAAATAGGAGAGCAATATTTCTGGACTATGATGGTACTGTTGTGTCCCAGTCTTCAATCCTTAAGAGCCCAAGCGCTGAGGTTACCTCTGTTCTGAATACTCTGTGCAATGATCCCAAAAATACTGTATTTATTGTCAGTGGGAGAGGGAGAGAGCCCCTGAGTGATTGGCTTGCACCATGTGAGTTGCTGGGAATAGCTGCTGAACATGGTTTTTTTATGAGGTAACTGAAGAGCATGTTACTGTTTTTACCTAGCCTTTTGACATGCTTTATCTGCATAATATGCCATTTTGGTCTGCATTGTCTGCAGGTGGAATAAAGCAACTGACTGGCAGTCTAGTTTTCCTTCTGCTGACCTTGATTGGAAGAAAATTGTCAAACCGGTGATGAATTCATATACAGAAGCAACTGATGGTTCCAGCCTAGAGATTAAGGAGAGTGCTTTGGTTTGGCACCATCAAGATGCGGACCCTGATTTTGGTTCCTGCCAAGCCAAGGAACTGCTGGTTCATCTGGAAGATGTACTTGCAAATGAACCAGCAGTTGTGAATAGGGGCCAGCAGATTGTTGAAGCTAAGCCACAGGCATGATCTCATCCGTCTCTTTCTTTCCCTTACCCCCCTCCCTTCAATGTATAGATGAAAGAGTTTTGTATTTAAATGCCTTCTGATGTGCAGGGAGTGAGCAAAGGCCAGGTTGTAGAGAAGGTTCTGTCTGAAATGGTCAATACGGGGAAGCCACCAGATTTCATATTGTGCATAGGAAATGATAGATCTGATGAGGACATGTATGAAAGCATACTGCGTTTTGTATCCACGCCAAAGCCTCCAGAAATATTTGCCTGCACGGTTGGTCAGAAGCCTAGCAAAGCCAAGTATTATCTTGATGATACCACCGATGTTGTGAAGTTGCTTCAAGGCCTTGCTACTGCTTCCGTCCCAAAGCCCAGGTTAAATACCAGTTTCCAGGTTTCTTTTGAGAGTACTGTTTGTTAGTGATGCTCCCCCCCCCCCCCCCCTGGTATACCGGTGGAGCCACTGGTTTCCTGTGAGTGCTGTCTTCTGTTGATTGATTCTGCAATGGGCAAAGAAGCATCGACTCTGCCAGTACCTGTTGCGGTGTGGGTTTTTGTTTTATTGCAATGATGAGCTCTCGGGCAGCTGCCTCATGTCCCACAGGAGGGGAGGCTAGAATATCTCGATGATTGGGGAAGGGGGATCATTATGTACACGTACTTGTTGGGAGCCACAGAAGTGGTGTGATTTGCAGGGAGAAGCTTTTGATGCTCCCAGCCTTCTTTTTGGGAAGAAGGGGGAACGTACTTTTTGGGGGGCTTACGGAGCTGTTAGGATGCACGTGATTTGTAGACAACACTGATTTGTATAGGTAACACTGCCTTTTTGGTTTATTATACGAAATTTGCCAATTTGGTATTTTGTAAATTTCCCCTTTAGGGAAGATCAAAGTTCAAAGCATAACTGCCTTTTTGCTGTTAAATTCCCGCCACACCAACCCAACGTCGTGCGCTACATGTTCCGCACCGTGCGAGTCTACGCCTAATGCCACTCCCGTGCCAACTTTATAATGTGCGCCCGATTAGCTGCCGCATCGGACCACCACCACGCTCTATCTAATCGGCCACGGTTAGTGATTGTGTGGCCTTGGCCCACGCTTGATCCATTTTTGTCATCACGCAAATCGGAAGTGAACCAGAGGTTCGTTTTTATATATATAATCAACCAAGCCCTAGCTGAAGGAATTGTAAGAGCATCTGCGTGTGGCTGTTGTTCCTACAATTTAGGGATACCATATAAGTTTTTTTTTTTTTTTTTTACTAATTTCCTGAAATAAGATATAGGAATGCGGGTTAAATTTTGGAATTTACTGTACATTCCTATAGGGTGGGAATGAGTTAAAAAAATAAATGAAAGAAAAATTTAATATAAATAGGAATAGAAAATGTAATGCATGAGATTTTTAGAAGATAAGTAAATTATAAAAAATAATATACCATAAATTTTTTAAAATAAGAATATTTGATAATTTTATTTTTCTAGCAAAATCATAAAAATATCATTTAAACATAAGTTTTATATAAATGTTTAACATATTTGAATTAATTAATTTAAATTATTTAAAAAAAATTCATCATGTTTATATTTTATAATATATAAATTTCATCCGTAATTTATTTGTGTGGGCATATTGCATCAATACATGTCTTAGTTATCAATTTGAGTATAAAAAAATTCAAAGTCAATAGTTTTTTAAAACCATAAATTCTGCTTGTTATTTGAAATTTATTCTTAGACAAGGGTTTGTGAACAATTGTATTAAATTAATCATATTTTATTGAAAAAAGAATTTTAGAGCATGATTTTGAAATTATTTGCTTGTCATGGGAAATATACATCTATGCACGTTTGTATGATCGTACATGACTATTGAAACATTACTCACTATGTATGTCTCATTTAAGTGTTTGTTATCAAGTTCTTAAATTTTCAGGTGTAGGTATGAGAAGTCACGTGCTTAGTTTTGGTTCTTTGGAATTGAAGACTTAACGAGTTAGTATCAGAGCCAACAATTTAATTGGACCTAGGTTCGATAGTAGTAGTTAGTTAATACTTAGGAGCTTTAAAGATTATATAGAGGGCGCTTGATAATCGTAATCTTTATATGTGTTTTGGGTTACTTAAGAATCAATCAAGTCATTCAATGATGCACGAGAATAGATACATTATCATATTGCTTATGCATAATATGCACTAAATATTAATGTGTATGACTATGATGAATAATGTATGGATTGTTTGAATGTTATGCATTGACAGGTTGATTTGTTGGATGTTGTATTGGGAATATGAACTCTATTAGTAGGTGGAAAAAGACTTTAAGAGTTCTGGTGTTGTAAATGAGTGATAGCCAGGTAAATAAACCTTAATAGACCTACGGGTTTGTTGTAACGTACCATGAGTGGTTATTCACTTTAGTGAGGGACTATTAATCATGTTATTATACTAGGTGCAGAAATGGCATCATTGCGTAGAAGCGATAGAGGTAAGGGTCCAATAGAGGAACCCTTTACAAAGTCTGGACAACAAGGACCTCAGGCAGTTGGATTTGGGGTTGATGAGATAACCTAGCTTGGAGCCTTGTAGCTCGGTCAATTGTAAGATGCCCTTTAGGGCACTATTAAAGAGGTGGCAAGAGATACTGTTAAGGTAACAATAAGGGAGGAGATGTTCTTACAACAACAATCTCTACACTATGAGCAAGTAAAGCAAGAAGTGAACTACCATTTTGTAGTGGCTACTTCCACCACAGCTTTGGTGTATTAGGTTGAACAATTTAAGAAGCATGAAATGAAGTTTGAGGGAGGCCAAAAACCAAATGAAGCTAAAGAGTAGATCCTAAGTGCAGTTTTCGGTTAAAATGTAATTTTAGAAGAAGATAAAGTTGATACCTAAATTAATGAAAGGAAATTTAAAAATGTAGCGTGATTAGATAGAAAGAAAATAATAATTAAAATAATGCGAGCATGGGTTTCATTTTCACATGTCACGGCTTTGCATGATTGTGCATGGAGAAGAGAATTAAAGATGTTGCGAGTTTGGATACCGTATGAATTTGTGATATTTTGATATCTCGTTGTCATGTATTTAAAATCTTATAGTAATCTATAATTATTTTTTCTATAAATTTACCTGAGAAAATAGAAAGATAAATAAATAATTTAAATTTTTAAATTTATTTTTCTTCGTGTTTTTTTTCATATGGATTTGCGCATAACCAATTTGCGCATAACCAATCAGGCCATAAGATAAAAGGAAAGAAAAAAAAATTATGTTTCGATATTTCAATTCATGTCTTTCCCATGAGTTTTTTTGTTATTTTGATTTGTTCATCTAGTTCATTGTTTCCACTTTTAATTATTATATTAAACATTTACTTAACAGCAATTACAATTTCTTTTAGTTGATTTATTTCAATAGTGATTACAATTGTTCAGTTTAATTTGATAATTCATGTTTGATTTCTATTAGCATTTTATCATTTACCTTTTCATTTATTTTAATTTTAATTTTTTTAGTAATTTATTTAGCTTAATTAATTTTTGTATTTAATTAATAATTCATTTTCCAATTCAATCATAAATTCAAAAAATATAAATCTAATCCCAAACTAGTAACCCTTACCATCACTGCACAACATAGTTTTAACTTCTCTGTGGAGTTTTAAACATCTTTTCCAACAAGTTTGAGTTTGATAACTTTCCCTTTGGAGACCATGAGTTCAGTACATGTTATTACATGACATTTTCCTCCACTTGAAATGGCATTAGAGCTACTATTTTTGAGCGAGTCAACCAGGCCTTACAAGATGCGAACTTATCTACAGAATGACTCAAAAGTCAGCTTGGGGCAAGGATATCACTTCCCGGAATTGCTCAAGATTGGTAAACGTTTCCAAACCGAGGGCGGCGATTATCAGGCAAAGCTTGGTAATTCTGGTGTGGATAGCTTCGCAGGGCGGTACCGCATTGTTATTTTGGGATAGGTTATGCCGCATACGATGTCGAGGCATGCTCTGCGTAGGAGGTGGCTGCATGTTGTTTTGCATAAGAGGTGTTTGCATGTTGTACTGCCGAGGAGGCATATTGCTGTTTGGGGGTCTACTCTGCATGTACGAGGTAGTGGCACATTCTGGGCTTGGGCCTGCATATTTCCCCTACTCTCAGAGGTCAATGGCTCGTCATTGGGCCTATTTTTCACATCGGCTCGACTGTTGTTCATAATCCATTGTTCATAGTACTTCTTGTCATAAACAATAGCTTGGCCATTGATAAATGGTTCCCCTGTTAATATAGGGAAGGTTAGAAAAGCAGACATTCATTTGGGGGTGGTCACCTGACCAAATGATCTCATCAAGCGTCCCATGGACGCCATTCAGTAACAGAATTCTAATCCAGCAAGGTGGTGAATTCCACAACGACGATTGAATAAAAATTAAATAAATATATAAGCAAAAAAACACTAATTTCGTGGAAATTTCAGGGAGAGCGATTAACAATCTAGTAAAAAATTGGTTCAAAAGAAGGGGGGAAAACAGAAAGATCTATGTTGTAGCAGCGGGAGTACCAAGCTTCAATGAAACAATCTCATTTATTTTCAGATAAATGAAAAGCATGATGTTGGAACAGGTCACCTCATGGATATAAAGCACTGCCACAACTAAAGCTAACTTCTTTATATATAAGGGACAAACCAAATATATACACACACACATATACATAGTCCCCAAAAACTATATATTGTTCAGTCAGATCGTTATAGAAGCGGATCTGAAAGGAAATAAACAGATTCCCACCGGGGTCTTTAAGATGGGCAACAATTAATCAAGCTTTACTTTTAGAAGAATGCTTGACAAGAAAGATCTGTAAATACTGTTCTAGACAAAAGAACAACTTAATTTTCATTAACGTCCTGGTATGGAAAAGGAAAGCAACTGATCACATACCTCCATAATCTTTGTTTTCAACATCCACGTAAGAATCAGGAAAAACCCAACGGACTCCGGGCAGTTCTGAAAAAAAAAACTAATAGAAGATCCACTTTCAAACAGAATCCGATAAATCAATTAACTTAATAAGATATACCTCTGATTTTATGTGAAACTTCTTCAGACACAAGGGCCCCAAAAGCATAGTAATACTTTGTTGCGACAGAATAAATTTTCATCCTTGCTTCTTCCTCACTGAGGACAAATCACGCACACATAATTTTTAAAGAACACCATGGAAAAATAAAAATACTTACATTAACTTCGATCAAAAAACAACATTAGTCATAACATTGGCCCAGAAAATGGAAAATCACTGAAATGTTGGACTAGCATCGCACATACGACCTTAGAAAAACTCAAAATCCTCGAAAACAAACGAACCCACGAAAACGCAAAACAAAGCTGATAAAAAAAACAAGAAAAAAAGAGAAAATACTAATTCATAATTTCGAATTCAAACCCTTGCAGGAGAATAGCTTTCAATAACAAACAGTAAGATTATTTAAATAAATAAAACAAGTAAAAACCCAAAAACAAAAGTTTCATTTTCGATACCTTCCGACGACCAATGCTAGGGTTTTGATGTAGCTATCGATGATATCATCTCTGCTTGCATTAGAATCCTCGGGGGGGTTCATAACACAGAGCCAATGCTCGTGGTCGCAGCCGTCGGGCACTGGCAGGATGGACTCCTTCGGGGAAGGGTTGGACAAGTTAGGGCTAGTGTCGTTGAGGGACGTCTCGGTACTGCGGGTGGAGCAGCAGCGGAGGCCGGTAGAGGTCGCCACCGCAGCTGACGGTAGGGAGAAAGCAGTGGCGGCGATGGGGGGGTAGAAGGGAAGCTCGGCCGGCGAGTGAGGGAGAGGAGCGGGAGACGAGAGAGGAAGCAAGGAACTTGGAGAGGTGAGCACGAGAGGCGATGCGAGACCCCATAGATGCGGAACGACCTTGTCTCTGAAAGAAACCCTAGAACGAAGACGGCGATGAGGGAGGGAGGGAGCGAGCGAAGGTTTTTTTTGATGCAGGTGGGGAAACCGTATATTTGTATAAAGGTCATTCAAACCAAAAAAGACACGTTGCCTCCAAACAACATGAAACATATCGAGAGCGGTACTCCAAACCTCCACTTTTTAGTTAAGAGGGTGTAGAGCATTCATAATTTCTATTTTTATTTTATAAAATAAATAGTATATTAATTGTTATATTTTATTTATATTTATATTCTTAAAATTTATTATTTTTATTATTTATTAATTTTTATCTCTTTTATTTATTACAATCAACTAAATATATATATATATATATGTATAAAAATTACTATTTATTCTAAGAAGAACAAGTATAACAAAAATTATTTGAATATATGGCATAATTGAGCTTAAATTTAAAAATATAAAAAAGTTAAAAAGATTTAACAAATTTTGTACTTTTCTTGTATTTAGTTTTTGTAACGTAAAAGTAATGATAGTAATTCATATTTGCATCAATCCTGTTCATAGATTTATGTATTAATAAATGATCACAAACTATAAAAATTTATTATTATTACTTCAATTCTCATTTGAGTATCTAAGAATTTTAAATTGTTTGCATTTCCTGTTTCAACTTTTAGTTGTTAGGTATAGAAAATTAATTTTTTAACTTATTAAAGATGATTACAACATCAAGCTAATACAGTTTGTTTTGTTACTATTATCATCTACTTTTTGCCTTGTTTATAAAATACGAGTTTAAATTTTCTACGCATACAAACTGCAGTTTCATTTATGAATAAATTAGTTAAGTCTATCTACATATAAAATATATGCATTGTTGATATTTCAATGAGTATTTTTTTCATATTTATTGATAGAATTTCTATGTTTTTATATACAAGGGTGAGTGTAGCTAATATAGGAAACACAAAGGGCAATCCTATAATTTATAGTAAGTAGTTGTATAATACAATAGTAGAATTAATTAATATTAATTATAAATTATGATTAGATATTTGACATGAATTTATGTTGAACATCCTTTACAGTAATTGAGCAATATCCAGACATGATTTGGTAGATTTCATCCCATTTTTATGATATTATGCTGGTAAATCCGCATGCACGTTGTTAAGATGAAATATTCATATATACATCTCTTTGGTTGTAATATGTTTGCAACCAATATAGTGATGGATTTAGTGTGGTAGCCCCAAATTTTAGATTTTTTAAATATATATTATAAATTTTAATTATATATAAAACTATAATTGTAGTTATATATATACATATATTTATATTTATAATTAATTAGTAATATGATTTACTGTCTCAAAGTAAAATAATTTAATGTTTTCATAAATTTATTTGCAAGAAACAATATTAACCACAAATTATAATGAAAATTAATATATCAATTATAAATTTTGTTGGCATTTAAAAATGCAAGTTACAAGCTAACCAAATTTAATCAAATTTATATAGCAGTTTTTTGAAAGTTTAAAATTGTAACAGAGTTTATGGTGGTGAAGATACATATTTTAGGTATAATTTGTGGCTAATATTATTATATGTAGATAAATTTATTAAAATATTTAATTATTTTATTACAAATAATTTAACTGCAGTAAATGTTATAGGGAGGAGTGGCATAAAGTATATAAAAAATATTATATTTATTTTAAATAAAAATAATATATATTCCAAACATCTGATATAATTATTGAATATAAAATAAATATTTTATTTTTAATATATAAATGAGCCAAAGGAAAAAAGAACAAATTCTATAGGCAAAGGCGGCAAATATGAAAAAATATGTAGATTGTTGTGGTTTTTATTTTTATTGTTAAAAGTAATAACTGTTTTTAAATATAGAAAAAGTAAAAAGTTTTAAAAAATATTTTCAATTTTTAAAACTGTTTAAACAATTTTTCTTATTCTCTTAATCTAAAAATAATTATTATGGCTACGTTTGATTTATTTATTTTTTTGTTGATAATATAATAATTTTAAAAAATTATAAATTCAGTATCACTCATAAATAATTTTAATTTTTATAAATATATTATTTTTTGAAAGTAAACTTACTTTTCAAATTAACATCATTCTTATATTTTTTAAATGAAAATAAAAAATAACTCAAAACATATATTGTGTTATCGGAAAAAAAAAAAAACCAGAGAGGGAAGCGAACGCGGGTACGAATTTGTTACTGATTCCCTAAGCTGTTTACATTACCACAACAATAATGAATGACACTAAACCCCCACGTGCCTGCCTTTCCACCGTCCAGTGCTCACACACCGACCCACCCATTTTCCATTGTCTTTATTTTAATTTATTTTAATTTAATTTATTATTTTATTTTGCTCGGCTGGTTGGTCGTATGCTCAAATCAAACAAACCCAGCAGTGAGTGGAGTGTCTCTTCAATCCTCGAACCCATTTCGTGCATTTCTCAGAGTTTGTAGTGACTTTTAGGGTTCTGGAAATACGAAAAATCGAAGTTTGGATCGCCACTATTGAGCTGATTTTTGGGATTTGTTGGGGACGATAATGGTAATGGTTAAGAATGCGTTGATCGTGTTTCTTATTGTCGCGCTGTCTTTCGTATGTGTGTCTTCAGCCTCATCTCTGCCTTCGTCTCCTTCAAGTGGGTACAAATTTGGTTCTTTAAAAAAAAAAAATTAAATCTGGTTTCAAACCTTTCGTTTGTCATATTGTCTTGTATTTCTAATGTTTCTGTTATAATAATTATTATTTTGAAGAAATTGTTACTGGGTTGTTTTCAAATGCCGTCTCTGCTCTTATTAAATGGCTTCGGTCACTCAAACCTGCAACAAAGCCAGGTCGGAATCTCCAGCAGTAATGATTTTCTCTTGTTTTTCTGGGTTTGGGAGTTTTTATCTGATGGGGTGATATTGTGGGTCATGGGTATTTTTGTTTCAGCAACTGCTGGCCGACCGATGATGAAGTTTGAGAGCGGGTACAGTGTTGAGACAGTGTTTGATGGAAGCAAACTTGGGATTGAGCCGTACTCGATTGAAGTATTGCCCAGCGGGGAGCTTCTGATTCTTGATTCTGATAATAGTAACATTTACAGGATCTCTGCCTCCTTATCTTTATGTAAGTGGGGTTTGATTGTCATAATTTTAGATTTTGTTTTGTTCAATCTTGTGCTATGCTTAAAATAATACATTTATTATCTTTCCATCCGATATGTGGATTTTTCATTCTGTGACAAGATCTCGAATCTGCTGAGCTGATCTTAAAGAAATAAAATAAAATTTGTACGCTGGTTGGTGCAGGGATACTACGTGAATTCATCTGATATTGTCTTGATAAGGTTTTCGTATGATTCCTGCCCATCATGTGGTCATATTCACATGTAACTTCATTCTTTCACTTCCCTTCAATCTTAAAATACCCTAAATGGTAATGTAGCGCTGTTCGGGTCTTACGTGAATGAATTGGAAAGTCGGGCTCTAGAATGCAACCTATTGATGGCCACATTACTATATTCATTGCAGATATTAACAACAGCTGCAATATGTTTGTTTATGTGCCACTCATTACTATTTTCTAATATTCATTAACAACTGCAGATAGTAGACCAAGGCTGGTTGCTGGATCGCCTGAAGGGTACTTTGGTCACGTGGATGGAAAACCCCAAGAATCAAAGATGAACCATCCAAAAGGGCTTACAGTGGATGACAGGGGGAACATATACATTGCAGATACAATGAATATGGCGATCAGGAAGATTAGTGATGGGGGTAGAATGAGTTTTTTTTTTTTTTTTTTTTGTGTGTGTGTTTTCCCCACAGCAGGATAGGAATTTTATTATTCAGTTGTGTTTATAAACAAAAAATATGTAGAGCGAAAGTTTCTTTGTTTTTTTAGAAGCTCCCTTTCTTGTATATAATGTTCGACATTACCAGACCGTATTGCAATTTTAACTACTCAATGGCCCACTTAGTGCTGTTACTACTACTCATACTTTGCCTTACAAATGTAGCATAACCTAATGTGATAATCACAATAATTTTACCTGGTTACTGTGCCTACTTTGGGTGATCAAATTTTCTTTTTGCAGGGGTTACAACAATTGCAGGAGGAAGAGCTCGTGGTGTTATGCATGCGGATGGGCCGAGTGAAGCTGCAAAGTTTTCTAATGATTTTGATGTGGTTTACGTTGGAAGTAGCTGCTCCCTACTTGTTATAGACAGAGGGAACAAGGCAATTCGGGAGATTCAGCTCCATTTTGATGATTGTGCTTATCAATATAAAAGTGGTTTTCCTCTTGGTAAATTCATTCATCCAATTTCACCTCTTACATATATAAATCTTGTACATATACTTGTCTGACAAGTTTTCCATCATTGTAGGGGTTGCTGTGCTCATTGCTGCTGGTTTTTTTGGTTATATGTTAGCACTGCTGCAACGTCGAGTGGGTGCAATGGTGTCTTCTCAAAAGGTAAGCTCTATTCTCCCTGTTTCTTTTTCTTTTTCCCCCTTTTTTCTTTCTCTACATACCCTCCTTTTTTTGGATATGCATTTAGGAGATTATCATTAATTGATATCACTATGTGATCTGTTTCTGAAAGCAACATAAAATGTTCCAAATGGAAATTTGAAGCCATTCTTTAGACTTGGCCTTGTTTGCAATTGGAAATCTCGTGGAACCTCTTTTGAATGTTGTAATAATAGAAAATGCATCGGAATTTTAAAAATTTATTTTCTTTTTTTCAATATAAGAAACTTTTCCTGTTTTCTCTTCGCTTATTCACTCATCATATTGATGACTGCTGTGACAATTACAATTTTATTTTTTAGTATAAAAAAATTCTCGCTTCCCATTCTTAGTTTTCATTGAAAAAGGAAATGCTGTCTACTCAAAATCACGAAACCCTGTTGTTTTTTATTTATTTTTTTGTTGTTTCCGTAGGAACAAAATATTTTTGAATCTAGCAACACTCGTAGCCAATATCAGAAACCTATGAAATCAGTCAGGCCACCACTAATTCCCACTGATGGTGAACTTGAGAAGCAAGGTGAAGGCTTCTTCAGCTCCCTTGCTAAGCTTGCCTTCAGTGCAACAGAAGCTGTCTTCTGACATTCTTGGTGGAATATTTCCCGGTTTTAGAAAGAAGCCACCGCATAGCTACCAGTACCAAAACTACCCACAGTATCATCAACAGCAAAAGCAATCTGTTGGTTGGTCCTCTCAGGACAGCTATGAGATCCCAGACGATGAGCCCCCATCCATAGAGACTCGGACTCCAACTCCCCGGAAGACCTACCCCTTCATGACTGAGGATGCAGAAAAAGTGCAGCAGCAGTTGCGGGAAAACAGTGCTCGTGCCATCTATAGCAGCTGGGACAGTAACCTCCGACAGCAACAGAAACAGCAGCAGCAGCAGCATGGGCATTATAAATCTCCAGTGCAGAAGTCCGCGGCTGAGGATGCTGAAAAAGTGCAGCATCAGTTGCGGAAAAATAGTGGTCGTGCCATCTATAATGGCTTGGATGGTGAACTCCCACAGCAGCAGCCGCAACACCAACGTCATTACTCATCTCCACCGCAGATGTTTACTGTGTTTGGGTCAATTCAGGAGCAAGTTGGGAGGCAAGAATCAGTGGCTCCTGATTCTGCGGATTACAGAGATCCCATTCAGGGTCGCTGTAATTTTAGGTCGCGTATGAGATGATATTCATAGAGATGGTTAGCGTTTTGTTCTGGTTCCCTCTTGGTAAGTGCCATCCCAAGTCTGGTGATTTAGGTATAAGTGTGATGGCCTGATGGGTACCCTACAAGAAATGGAGTTTTTTTTTTTTTTTTTTTACTTAAATGTCTTGGAAGGTTGAATGGGGAAAGTACAGAAAACGAGTGAATATATATAGCTCACGATTTTGTTTCAGTCCCGTTAAAACCAAAACCATGGTTGTGCAGTTACTCATTTACAAAAATATGTTTTTATTGGGCATAAAAAATTACCACCCGAGTAGGTTGAGGAACAACGTGGGCTGTTACTGTTCGAAAATATGATTGCTCGTGCTACAAAATTGGCTGTTGCCTGTAGATAAAATTGACTCTAGTTTGCTTTCAATATCTGCTACGTTATTTTGAACTAATGAAATTGTTAATATAATAATGGGAGGATATATCAGCTAATTTAAAACATATCTAAATCTAAAATGGCAGTCGGTATCAACAAGTCGTTTTCAGTCCAATTCCAGGGGATCACTATTATTATAAATCAAGATTATTATTATTTTTTCCCACTGCTAGTTTTTCTTTGAAGCAAGGTAAGTCTGGAGTATTCCTAGTAGTTAGGCTAATAATTCTTGTTTTTAGGATCACTTCCATTTGTGTTGAATAATTCCTCCTATAACCAAGGAGTTTGTTTTTTCTATTCATTGTAGTCATGTTCCACGATTATCAGAAATCCATGATGATTGAACTTTAGATCTTGAAAGAATAGTATATTTCTTTGGTAATGAGGTGCTACAAAGAGGATGTGCTATATATTGTGATGCATGTAGAATTGAATTGAGATGTGTCTTGATACAGGAGCATATAGAGTGATAGTATATTAATTCGAGAATTGAAGTCACATAGCTAAGAGTGAGTTGATGGCAGTCATTTTTGCTTTGAATAGTTGATAACATTATCTTGTAAGAGAGAAATTTACGGTATACACTAATTATAAGACTCTAATATATTTTCACTCAAAATGAGTTAAACCTACAACATCAAAGACGAATGGAATATCTATAGATACTTAACTTCACTCCAGTGTACACTTTGTAGAAGGAAAAACATGATAGTAGAGTTGAGCATGAATAGTAAAGCCATTGCTGTCATTAGGGAGTGAAAAATGATGTAATAAGCAATCAATATGCAGTTGCAACCTAGTAATTGCAGGGGAGAAATAGTTTTGAAACCAATTATTCTAGTATCAGAGTTACATCAATGTATACTATAAGAACAGTTGAGAGATGTTGATTGTGGGGCATTTAAATTGCACTAAAAATTCAAAAAATCGTGGTGAGCCCGATTTAACTTGTCACCTTTAATTCACCTGTAAGAATTTTACTTTTAATATTTATCAAAAACTATCTTTTTGGGCAGAAATAAATAAATAAAAATTAATAAATTCAGTTGGTGTCCCATAAATTATAAGCCGTAAACAACATAACGCTTAATCTTTTGTAGGTTCTTCCAAAATTTCGGGGTCCCAAAATGAGAAATTCGAGGGAAGACCAAGCAATGTATCATACATAGCGTCATGATCATGAATAAGTGGGCTTCATCTCATCTACATTAAAATTGAAAATTTTAAAAATGATAATAATTCCCCGTGGACCTGTAGGCTGTAGGCTGTAGGCTGTAGCGGCGGTGCTGATCACTATTTATCGGTCTACGAAAAGTTTTTTTTTTTTTTTTAAAGAACGAAATAAGAAATTGTTCTTATTTCTTATTAGAAAACAAGGAACCGATGGGCGATGAGGGCAAAACTGTTCACCTGGGCCTCAACGTTGTTGGCTTTGAACATGTCTCGGATCGGTCCACAGTAAGAAGAGCTCACCCGCTCTCTTCATCGGCCCTGGCCCCGCTCATAAATTGGGGCTGCTTACTCCTCTTTAATTAAGGCCGTTGTTCATCATTAATTACCTCCGTCTCAAAACATGCTCATTCCATGTGTTCCCCCCTTTTATTTTTTTATTTTTTTTTTTTTTTTTTATGGAAATACATATAAAACAAGGCAAACATTCAAAACCAAGTACATCTAAATTAAAAGTGTTTTGATAGAGTTGTATTTTTTATATGTATTTTTAATCATGCCGAAATTTATATTGAATTGTAATTTAAAAATATCTTTTATTTTAATTTAAACAAATAATATTTAATGAGTTCAACTAATACAAATAAAAAAAAATTATTTAAATCTCTTAAAATCAAATTTAAATTTAAAAACAGAAAATAATTATAAATATTTTTTTGAAAATATTTTTAAATATATATTATTATTATATTAAAAATTCGTAAAACGATATAAGCATAATTAACAAGCAGACTCCTGAAAAGAACCGCACACCGGCCAGCAAAGACAATATATGAAGGAGAAGAGGGGTAGTAAGATTACAAATTTACAATATTATAGAGCAACGACGTAACACTTAACATTAGTGGTTAGTTCCGCAGAATAGATGTCCATTCTTAATATCTGTCCACTCTTTTCCTTTCCTTATACGGGCATTGGTCATGGATGTATGTGTTAATCGGGCTTGACATGCAGACATTTTATTTTCTTAAAAATAATTTAATGAAAAATAAAATGTTTCTTAGCGCCAAAAATATAAAACAAAAAAAAAACGAAAGCCTAAAGGATTCCAACGACTAGACACACAAATTAAAACTCGAAAAAAAAAATAGCACCCTTATCTTTTTTCCAACTTCAAATTTTTTCTTACCAATCAATTTACAAGCTGATAATATTATGTAATTAAATATGCTATTCGATGGCATATACAAATCTCTAAATAATTTAACTAACATTCAATTTATAGCGCCATCAAATGCATATATGTTTGGTTTCCAAGATGTGCGGAAGCTAGAGAGCAAAAGAGTATGTTCATTATTTGAGTTGGAATTATCACATATTCAACTGAGAAATTGCACGTGACCACGAACTAAAGAACGGAAAAAGCATAATTAACCGCACTAATCTCCAGATATGATTATGAAACATCAACACGTACGTAGCTGGCCACCGGGAAGAAAGACAACACATGTACTTTGTTCACCACAACATATATATATATATATATATATGCTGAGTATAGGAACAAAATTATGAAACATAACCATTGCATTGGCGTCACTGATGAAATGAAATCACAGTTAACAAATAATATAGTATATTGGAAGATCCATACATATATAGAGCAGGGATCAACTAGGCCCACACAAAAATTGTTATGGGTTATAAAGCTTGGTAAGAGCTTGCAAAACATTGACTTGTGACCTCAACTGCTGAATGTAGTCCGCCGTCTGAAGAAACAACCGATCTGGCTGCAGTCCCTTCCCGCCGGGGATCAGCTCCTGGAGCTTCTTCACCTTCATCCGGACAGACCCGGAAC
The DNA here is from genome assembly GCA_023512835.1 of Taxillus chinensis. NCBI lineage: Eukaryota > Viridiplantae > Streptophyta > Magnoliopsida > Santalales > Loranthaceae > Taxillus > Taxillus chinensis. Next base: position 8,626,047 of record CM042091.1, read on the forward strand.
CGCCGCCTCTTTCCCGCCTCTGCCTTCTCCTCCTATCCACTTTGGTCATGGTCTTTCGCATTCTTGTCTAACAGCAATGGCCGTAAGGCTTGAAGTGATGAAGATAAGAGAGAGGGAGAGAGAGAGAAAGAGAGAGAGAGTATATGGGTTGTGGTGGTGTTGAGTTGCAGAGATGGGGAGAGATATAAATGAGAAGGGAAGGGCCATGTGCGTTGAGCCAGAACGTGTTTGTGGGATGTGGGGTTTGAGGTTCGCACGCATCACGGCACGCTCGACTGTGTTGTCGTGTAGCTGTGGGAGCCAGTTGTGTTAGTGCCATAGCTTTCCCAACGACCCACGCACGTGTCTGACAGCTTTGGCATGCCCACGCCAGCCAGACTGGGAACCAGTATCACAAATATTGGCAGCCCAAAGCTGTTTCAAGTAACATTTACTTCGTTTAAAAATGTGTGCATTTTAACCACTAATGGTGGCTACTGGTCAAGCAGGGATTGTCTTTGATCCTCACCCAAGCCTGTTTTACATATAATTTAACCGGTTAGCAGAGTATTCATCATATTCATAAGATTTAATTTATATTTTAGAATAAAAAAATATTTTTTTAAAAAAAAATAACTATTAAATTTACTTGTTTAAATTAAATAATTTTTAAAAATAATCATAAAAATAGAGAGTATATAGCTTACTTATTTTTAAAAAAAACTCACAAAACTGCATAAAATGGCCGTTTGAGATTTCAAGTGATACAAACTCCATCATATTTTACTAGTAATTTACAACGAATGAGATTTCCTTATTGATTACATCAGAAGTAAACCGCATGTGATTATTTGTTAATTTGTATTAAATTAATAAAAAAATGTCATTAATTTATCTGATCCGAGGTTAACCAGATTTTTAAGGCTACATTAATATTTGGCCATCCTGTCGTGTCGGCCAGCCGCCCCCTCCGCTTGCACTTGCACAAGTTGCACTTCTATTCCCCTCATCGAACTGGTCCTCGTAATCCCCGAACCCCGGCGTTTGTTCCTCGACCCGTGTGTGTTCACATGTCAATCGCCACGTCAGTCCAATTGCAATTTTTAATAGTGAAAATCTCTCAAATCAGCTGCTGCCACACAAGGACCTCTCCAAGACCCCCCCAACGTATGTACGTGTCACTCATCGATCAATATGTAGATAGTACAACAAATTAAGAGGTCGGCGAGTCGGCCTGCACTTCCATGACGACTGTGACCTGGTCAGGGTTATCGTTTGCTACCTCTAACCAGCATATACAGTAAATAAATGCACACGTTGTCGTACTCCTGCACATATATTATGGTGGTATAGTACTACATTTATATATACCATAAGATAAGAATAATATTTAAAAAAAATCATTATATTTGATAAGGAAGAATCCTCCAGCTACCCAATATCAGCCTAGCTCTATTGACCAGCAAATATCTCTTTGGGTTTTAAATTTGGATGATAGCTAGTGCGCGCTCTTTTTTCAAAGATTATGGGTTTTAACGTACGGTACCACGTCGACGGTGAATCCAACCCTCACTTCTTAACTAGATACTGATAAGACGCTAGCTCTTAAGTTCTTCTCTTACCAAAGAGTCTATGAGTGAAGTACTTAGTTTAAAGTCATGCACATGAGTCACTCATGCAAGACTCTTGAACCTCAGTACTCTTGAAACCTCTTTCTGTCACAGATGCAAGACTCGAGAACCTCAATACTCAAAAATAAGCTTCAACTCAGACAGTGACACTCAAAATGTGTGGCTTAATTCTCTCACACGTCTTTAAAGGCACCTGTGATATCAACTAGCTAGCGGTTATTGGTCATCCCATTAACAAACCAGATAAAGTCTTCTGGTTCTTGAGAGAGCATTGGACCCCTAATCTACTAAAATCTTCTCTGCTTAAAATGCTATATTTTCCTCAGCTTTCATTACCATATTTTACATATATTGTTTTGAAATCTTTGATCCATAAGATTTTTGAAAGACCGGTCTCACGCTAACCTATCAAGTTGCCATTTTATGCTCAGCATACAATTCCTTAATTAGACCGAGAAACATCAAGAAAAGAAAAGTCCAACCTTGTCTCAAAATCATCCACCCCCTCCACGGTTAACTGACAATTCTATAATACTAGGATGGATATATATATATATATTTATATACTTGGTTGAACGGTGCTAGAAATTTCTTAAACTCATGAAAAAGCAATTTGTCAATTTTGCTGAGGCTTTTTCTGCTTGTTCCATTCCGGACTCTAATGACTCTAAATGGTATCTAGGATTTTGGTGTAACTTCATATAACACACGTACGTGACCTGATGAAAGGTGTGAATGATCTTGTTGTGTACTCTGATATTGAAAGTGGTTGGTAATGGTCAGTCTCTCTATTTCTCATATGTTTATTGGTTACATCTCTAGTCTAGTTTCCAAAAGCTCACTCCTTTTATCCAAAGTTTCACTTGTTTCGGGCATCAATTACAAATCTTATTTCTATAAGTCAACATGCCGAGAATAACAATTGTCATGTAACAATTCTCAATTTCTAGCTTTACCATATAGAATGGGGCTACAGTGATTGTGAGCTATGGTTTGTACGTGCTTGTTTCGTAATCACCATGCATGCCTTTTGCTTCCGCCATTTCTTATAGTAAGTCGCATGCCTCTATCCACTCATGGCATGCACGGTGAGGACACCCAAGTTTTCGTACTATTGAGTATCTTGATAACCCTAGATTTATTTCCTGTAATGATAAGTTGTTGGGTTTAGACTTAGTTTATGTGTTGGTTGCAACCTTGGCAAAAGCCACCGTTTACCCTTTTCTCTTACTAATAATGTTATCTTTTACCATTTAATCGATTATCTTCACCTATTTTCTCCACGGTATTGATTTTCGATATTATGTTGTGGTAATTGATTATTGTATTAGATTCAGTTGGTACTAAATTTTTTGATACATTTGTCAATTTCCAACATAATACTAAGACTCATTTTTTCTTTTTAAAATTTCGTCTCCCATGCTCAGTTTGAAGGGGGGAATTTTCTTCAGATTCTAAATATGATTTTCTCTTGTATATATTTCATTTCTTAGTTTATAAGATATCTGATTCATATTGTAATCTCTGATCAGTTTGTTTTCCATTATATAAAATTTATATTTTGTAAATATGAAATAATCAATAGCCTTATTAATCATCAGAGATTTTAGCCACATTTTACACGTGTGATTGAACCTCTTTAATATCATATTATATATAAGACTTTGAAAAATAACGAAAAGTAATATATATGGATAAAGGCTGTGTATGTACGCAATATTGCTCATATGATACGAGAACGTAACCCACCCGATTAATATTAAATGGTGCCAAGTTTCAGTCTATAATTGTTTAATGAAAGTTTATAAAACATACGTTATTGGTGCAAGTGCTCTCATTCTAATTTTTCATAATTCAGGAGCTAATGGTGTGTGTGGACTACAAACCAATCATTTCACTCCCATTTTTAATATGTTGTTTGATGGGTTAAGATGTTCCGTTGGGTTGAAGTTTTGGATTTTATAATCGAGAAAATATAATATTACTAATGTCTACATATGGATTGCCACTGAGTGGCCGGAGAGAATTGTTTTTCATAAAAAAAAAAAATCATTGTTGGGTGTGGGTTTGAACGTGATTGTTCAATTAGGTTGAATTCCACTCCCGGAATAAAATTATCAAGAACGAAAAATAATGATAATTCCATCTATGATCAGTGCTAAAGTAGGATTTAGCAAGGATCGCTGGCAATCAGGCACTGCATAATTAATTGCATGTGGTTATATTCGCTAAAAAGTCTCACAATATTGACTATAGCTTTCACAGACTCAAGGAAGAGTACTTGTAATTGATTTTTTTTATTTTTTTAATATTATTTTTTAAAAATATAATTATTTTTAAAAACTATAAATTTATATTACTTATCAATATTTTTAGATTTATCAAATTTATTATTTTAAAAAATAATACTAGCTTTATTTTTTAATGCGTGTCTATAAAATTTCAACTGGTATTTATTTTTTAATTTTTTTTTGAGTCCGTTGAACAGGTATATATATATCTTAGTTGTCAGACAAATTGACATTTAAACTTACAATTAATTAGTACAATGCGAGGGGAAAATGAGACAGAATCTTTGATGTTTTGAGGTTGGCCTGTGCATATTTCAAATTGGTATTGAATTTGTTGACCACTTGTCGACTTTTACCCGTTTATAATATTTAATTAACACTTCACCACATCACTATGGATTAATGTGCTTGTCTCTCCAATAAAATATACAAGCTAATAGCCTGTGACAAAGATGGAGAATTAAGATTCTGCTCAGCCTGGCTCCACCTGCCGCCTGCGTCTCAATATTCAACAACTCTACCAACAATCACACTTTTAATTGAATGACAAATGTAGAATTTTGCTTGGAAGCCTGGGGGATAGATTTGCCAAATTTAATCATTGGATATCGGTGAATATATTATTGGATTTTATGTACCAAGTTGGCATGCAACAGTACACATTTGAATTTGACATTACATATTCAAATCCGTTTGGAAAATATTAACACTACAAAATGTTTGCAGTTCATTCAAACTCTTAATTATTTAATGTATACTAATAATAATTATGTTTGTTATTTTTACGAATAATAAGTATTGTGATGGTTGAATATTAAATTCATATTAATATAAACTCAAAATTCATTTTTAAATATTAAGTTTAATAAATATAATTATTTTCGGCCCCCCAATTCCCCCCTAATTTTAATTTTTATAATTTACCTTGAAAAAAATCCCAAAAAAAAAAAAATATTGAAAAAAAAAAAAAAAAAAAAAAAAAAAAAAAAAAAAAAAAAAAAAAAAAAAAAAAAAAAAAAAAAAAAAAAAAAAAAAAAAAAAAAAAAAAAAAAAAAAAAAAAAAAAAAAAAAAAAAAAACACAAAAAAAAAAAAAAAAAAAAAAAAAAAAAAAAAAAAACCCCCCTTATTTTTGCAATCACAACTGCTTCGAACATCTCTATTCTTCTTCTCTCTATATCTATTTTCTCTTTCTCTCCCTTGCCTTATGCTCTACACGCTTTCTCACGCACATCCGCTGCAAATGTAACTTACAATACAAATAAGATATTAGGATTATATTAAGAAAATACAAAGTTAGTCCTACGGAGAAATACATTATATAAGCAACCCAAATACTATGTAGACCCAATAGCAAGAAGCCTTAAAGTTGGAGTTATGCTCCACATACTAGCTGTCTCTTACTAATGAATGCCAACAGTGGTTGCTAGCAACAAAGGATGATATGCAGCAATCCGATTTCATTCTTATTAATGACAAATACCTAATCTCACACAATAGTTCATAAAATCAAATCAAATGTGTTGGAAAATTATGTACCATCAGGGAAAAAAAATCAAGAAGCTTATATAGTGAATCAAGCCTAAAATATCATAATATATTTTAAAGCCTTACGGGCCGATATGACGAGCTCAAAGTGAACAATATTAAGACATGCGAACAGGCCTTCACCTTAGCCTGATCCTAACAAAATATATATAATGGACTGAATGCGTATATAATTATTAGTAATGTTTTGCGCATGATTAATTATATTAAGATAGTTATTTTTTGTTTTTCCTTTTGTATGCTTTTAGATGAATGCAAATGCTCAAAAACATAAAAGGTACTCAAAATAGTAATCAGTAATTTATTATAATTTTATAACTTATTAGTAATATATGCATAAAAATTATAAGACATTTTGATATAATATAAAAAAAATACATATGAGCACTAATGGGCACATGGCCCTTGAGCCTTAATGCATGTCTGCTATTGAGTATATCATGTAAGTTTTTTTTTTTTTGAGCTTATAAGTAAATTAATCAAAATTTTCGTGACATGAGGAGCTCAATACATTTAATTAAGGAATCTTGAAAAACAAAAAATAATATTCCAAAAGTTTATTAAAACTTCTACTATTATTATGACATACATACTATCTAGCTGCTTCTTCATAGCATGGGATTATATTTACCTCATGTTAACCCAAAAATAAATAAATATCTACTTGCATCATCCGTACACTAAACGTCACAGTGACAAAAATAGAAAGAAAAAAAAAAACTGGAGGGGAAAGCATGAAAGGGGCCGGGAAGGGGGGCCTGCGGCGGCGAGGAGGTGGCAAAAACAGTCAGAGAGTCTCACAGAAGCCTCATTGGGGGAGGTAGGAAGGATTAGTTCACATGTGCAACCATGTGCGTGCGTGCCGTTTCCCACCACAAGCGTATGTATGTATCGATCGAGAGAGAGAGAGAGAGAGAGAGTGAGGGTCCTTGTCGCCACCCAATTTCCGTAGACGCATTTGCCACCATCATCCCTTCCACTGGCCCCCAGTCATCATCCCCGGCTTCCCTTCCCTTCCCTTCCCTTCCCGCTCGTCCTCTCTTACCCATCGGACAATACATGCCTTTTTTCCTTCTTTTTTTTCTTTTCAAAAATATTTTTATTTAATTTTTCTTCGGTTTATTTATTTGCTGTTTCGATCTGTCAGCCTCACATTATGCCGGCATCGATGATCGATCCGATAGTGCTTGTCGCATCCGTGGTATAGTAAATTAAGACACTAACAGTAACTTATCATAAATGTGTATGTTTTGTTGACACGTTTTATATCTTTATTCTTAAAATACGATAGATAAATTTGTTCATTTAAAATAAAAATAAAATAAAATATCATTTTCATTTAAAAATATTCATAAAATAAAAATAATTTTTTGTTATTTTTAGCTTTTCGATTCTTATACATGAAAACATCTATCATATTTTAAAAATAAAAATAAAAAATACATCAATCAAACATGCTCTTAGGGATGTTTGGTTTTTTTGAATATATATATATATATATCTAAAACTATGGACCCAAATGAATTTATAATGTCTATAAATAATTTTAAATTATATGAATATATTATTTTAAAAATCAATCTTCTTTTCAAAAATAATATCATCCTACCAAACATTTCATTAGAATCTATCTGATACAATTTTGGATTTTTAATTTTTCTTTTCTGAATTTTGTTAGAGTTCATGTAAAATTATAATTTAAAATTAATTTTTATTTGATACAACTTAAAATGTATTTTTAAAAAAAGTATATATTTTTAAAAATTAAATCTTGAAGAAAAAAAACTGATGCATTCAAGTACAAAAATATATGAAAAGTAAAAAAATATTTAAATATATAGATATAATTGAGTTTAGATTCAAAAATAAAAAAACAGTAAGATATAATTTTCAAAAATAACAATGCCAATTATTATTTTATTTTTTAAATATTTATTATTATTATTATTAAATTAAAATAAATTCACTATACCTACCATTTTAAAAAATATTACTGAATTCGCCCAGTGCCACACACCTCCTTTCATATCTAAATTATTATTCGATCAAACTCAGCCCTCATCCCTTCAAACTGTGGAAATCGGTTGTCGCTTCATATTTCTCTCGCAAATCTCACAATTCAAATATTATAATTGTCCATAAAGTCGCTCAACTGCACAAAGGGCCTAAAACTTTGGTACGAGTTTTGCTTTCACCTCCCATTTTTATTCAATTAAGTACAATACATTTAAAAAATCGAATGAGTATCAAAAATTATATATATATATATATATATATATAAAGTGCAGTAGAAAATGAACGAAAAATGTAGGATAATTAATATTTTTTAAATTTACCCTCACAATAACTCATTCAATTTTGTCTAATTTTTAAAAAATTAAATAGGATCAAGTTGATATTTTAGATAATATTACTTTTTATTTTTTTATTAACGAAAAAAATACAAAAAAAAAAATACTTTTCTCATGTTTTTTCATCCCAGTCAAACAAATATTTGTTTATTCTTTTTCTTCATATATCAAAATCTTCTAATTTTTTTATCCTTTACACAACAATGGGTAAAAATATATTACTGGAAAGGAAGGCATAGTATGACCACTATTGTAGAGTCTGTAAATTTCATAAGTCCTACATCAGACTGGATAGAGAATGAAGTGTGCCTCAAATGATGGCGTGAATATCTCTCTAACACGACTCGTTTTTTGAGTGTTGGTAGACACTACCAACAAATAAAAAAGTTATGCAGTCAATGGCTCAAAGCGAAAAAATATCGGGTTACGGGTAGATTAAACTGTTCCAAATGGTATCAGAGATGGGGACCCATGTAGGTGTGTCATAGTCCCACATGGACATGGGCCTTCTAAGTGAGTGGATTGTGGAATCTATGGAATGCACAAGTCTCACATCAAACAGAGAGGAAAATGTAACGTGATGCATAATAATGGTGTGGATACCTCTCTAGCACAATACATTTTGGAATGCTAGTGGTTAATACCAATAACATATGCCGCGTAGGCAATGACTCAACACGGAACAACATCAGGCAACATGTGACTTAGGCTATTACAACTATCATAACAAGTCTTCACTCTTTTAAGATAACGTCATCCAAACTCCTAATATATTCAGGGGGGGGGGGTGAAAGTCTTTCGTGCATATACAATGTAATAGCATGATTTAATAATTTGGTCAAATCTCACTAATTTGGCCAAAATCAATCAATCAATGTCTACCATACAGGAAAAGGTGTAACATTGCTTATGTAATATCAAACAAAGTCATAAAGCATTATATATAGCGCAAATTTTTCTTTGACCCGATGTTACCATTTGCATTAAATTTAACGTAATGTACAGTGTCACCGCAACTATATTTATCTTGAAGTGTTATATTATATGAAGTTCAACCCTCATAATTCTTATTTTGCTAGATTATACTTGGTATGAATGGATAATGGATTAATGGATTAGAAGTGAGCAGATTCTCCAACATGTGTGTGTGTGTGTTTTATAAAAAACAACAAAATATATAATAACATTTTTTAATGTATAAATTATAGACATATATAAATATTTTTTAAAAAAAATTAATTGTAATATTAGTATAACTTATTTTTGGATATAAGTGCATTTACATTTGACGAATAATGCTTTTATATATTTAGAGATTTATTATTAATTTTTTTAAAAAATTAAATAGTTTTTTATATTTTAGTTGATATATGTGCATTTTTAAATGATTGTAATAAGTAAAAAGAAGAAAAAAATAATAAATAAAAAAATAAGAATGTTACTTTAATATAATATAGAAAATTATAGGATTGTGATATAAAGTTTTTTTGTTAAAATGAGTAAATTATATAATAAATATTTAAGGAGTGTTATTTTCAGTTAATTTTCTTTTAAAAAATAAAAACCTATGTATAATTAAATATAGTAAAATTATCCTAAAATTAAATAATTAAATAGAGCAAATTGAAAACTCAATCTTAGTAAGATTCTCCCATACCCCACTCATACACGTTTTATAAAAATAATAAATTATATAATTAAATATATTTTATTATGTAAATTATACATATATATTGTAATAAATTTAAATGTAATATTAAGAGCATCTCCAACACTGTTATGTCTGTTTTATCTACATGATGAAAATTTTAAATGTAAAAATTTATTTTTCAACTTACATTTCAACACTCATCTTCAAATTATTCATATTTTTATTAAAATAATCATTTTTAATAACTCTTCAACACCCTCTCCCACACCCTCTGTCGCCCGGACTCCCATCACCTCGTCGTCCAGTCCATCGCCACCACCCTCCACAGCCTCCTCGTCATTGAATACTACCACCCTATCATCGATGCCAAGTGTGACATCGTCTACGCCCTCATCAACAGCGTCAAAAACCCGACATCCCTTCCCAATCCATCAGAAGATTATCTTATCCGAAAGAAAAGATGAACATTAAAGAATTGCTCTTGCACGAAATCGACGTCGGTGATGTCGTCATCTTCCCCAACTTGGAGTTTAAGGCTTCTCAAGCCATCATTAGCCACAAGATTAGCATCTTCACCCATTAGATGTCCATCTACCTCAACCGCCCTACCAAGAAGTCGTGCTCATTCTCTGATCGTCGGAAGCATTCCCCCATCACCTCCAAGGTCAACTTCGCCTTCGTCCTTTGCCACCACAACTCCTTCTTCATCGTTGTCCTTAAGAAACCCTGACCGGAGCACCGCCGCAAGCACCACCACCAGTACGCCGAAGAAACCCTGCTGTCTGAAAGGACGCCTTTAAGACTCTCTTCGGCAAGAGAAAATAAGAGAGAAAAAAATAATAAAATAAAATATAAAAAATGAACAATACTCATTATTTGTGAAAAATTACTATAATATTTTTCAGATACAAAGAATATATTAAAGCAAAAATGTTAAGTTTTAATGTCTACTTATAAATTGATAAGTTGGAATTTGTTATATTATATTTTATATTTTATTTGTTAAATTTGGAATATTATATTTTATATGTGTATTTGCTATTTTTATTACATAAAAAATATAAAGGAAACGCACAAAAGCCCTAAACCTCCTCCACCTGGAGACGCTGAATCATCCCATGCTCTGCGCTTCGTTTCGGAGTGTATATCGTCGTCTCCCTTCGCCTTTCGCTGCCTCTCCTCTTCAGCTAATACTACCTCGCATCCCCGCCCGTCGCTTCTATCCTCCGCCGCCGTCGCCGCCGCTATCTCATTTGCAATCGCAGCCGTCGTTGATGGCGGCGGTGTTACCCGCAGTCCCAAATGATGAGGCCTACCTTCGGGCTGTCATCCCCAAGCGGATCACTCTCTTCGAGTCCATTAAAGCTCAACAAATCGCCGACCGACAACGCATCTCCGGCGATCCAATCAAGTAATTACTCTCCCCCCAAACTACAAAACCCTAGCCTATGATCAATTTGCTGCGTTAGTTGTTGATTCGTTTGTTCTTTCACAGGATTACCATGCCCGATGGGACAGTGAAGGAAGGGAAAAAGTGGATTTCGTCTCCGTTTGACGTTGCCAAGGAGGTTTCCAAGAGTTTGGCTTCAAACGCGTTGATTGCTCAGGTCAATGGAGCTCTATGGGACATGTCCAGGCCGCTGGAAGGAGACTGCAAGCTTAAGATATTCACATTCGATAGTGATGAAGGTCGCGATACCTTTTGGCATTCCAGTGCTCATATCCTCGGACAGGTTCAATTGCTGTCTGCGTTGTTTGTTTCATAACACATTGTTTGTTTAACGGTGATGCTGAAAATGATGTCTTTGTTTATGGCCCAGTCCATCGAACAGGGGTATGGGTGTAGGCTCTGTATCGGACCCTGTACCACAAGAGGGGAGGTATGTTGACTATTATTTTCCGAACATTTCTTTATGTTGGGCCATGTTTTCAGTTTAATTCCAACTTTGTTATGCTTGTGCTCGGATTATGTTTCCTTCTATACCAACCTTGCATCAAATGTTGCTAACACCTTGTTATGCTTGTGCTTGCATTTATGAAAGTTTCTATGACATTTTAGGGATTCTATTATGATGCATTTTATGGTGATCTTGGATTGAACGAAGACCATTTCAAAAAAATTGAAATGGGGGCGCAGAAAGCTGTTGCGGTAAATTTGTTGTACTCTCAAATACTAGCTATTCTGATATAAATCATTTTCTACTAGTTTTCTACTTCCAGTGTATTAATTAGAAGAACTTTGTTTTTAATTCTCGTTTTGGATGTGGATGAGTCAGTTGTGCTTCACATTTTAGAGGAAGAGGCAGTTTAGTAATTAAGCATTATTTTATTTAATTTCACTGTGTCCTTATCCATTCTCTTTAGAAAAGAGTGTGTTCCTTCATTTATGGTCACTTCTTCCATTAGTTGTGTAGTGAATTTAGTGAGGTAGTGGCTAGAACTAGTGGGGATAATGGTTTAATGGTTAAGTGTAGTGCTGCAAATGAATCAAGCCGTGTTAAGTAGTAAGGTGTTCAAACATGTTCATTATTATTCATTAATGAATCGAACACAAGCCTTAAACTATGATGTTCACGAATTGTTTACGAACGTTACTCTGTTGTTCACGAACGGTTCACGAACATTTACAAATATAATTACAGAATTGTAAAAAGCTGAAAAAAAAAAAATTATACCGTAAACTTATCCAAAAAAGTACAATTAATTAATTATTGGGTTGTATTATCTTTGTTTAATATTTTTAAATAATTATTATATATAGTTTATAAAAATATAATAATAATAATAAACAAATAAATCAAATATATATATTTTTATTTAATAAAACATAAAATTATATGCTTATTAAATTATATTGAATAAAATATATTTTATATATATTAATTAATTAATTTATTTTTTATTTACAAATAATTTTTACGAATACAAACAATATTCACGAACTGTTCGTGAATGTTCGCGAACATTCACGAATATAACAATGGTGTTCGCGAACTGTTCACGAATGACACATTCTTTAACGAACGAACATAAACGATCTTTTATCGAGTCGAATGCAAGTTTGTTCATGAACGTTTGATTCATTTACAACCCTCGTTAACTGACTTTCTAGCTTATTTATTGGCATGTAAAGTGATTTGTAAGGCAATCTTTATGAATTAAATATAAGAGTCTTTGCATCCTTTTCTTTTGCTAGATTTTGGGTTGAGTGGCTTCTATCATTTTGATACCAGAGTTGATCCTTTCAATGGTGAAAACACGTACTTTTGCTTTCGATCCTTTCATCCCACAGCCAAAATCATCTAATGCCCCTCCTAATCCCAACCATGTTCAAAAACATTTTTTTTTTTTTTCCCCCCCCCCCTCCAACCAAAACCAGCGGCCCCCCCCCCAAAAAAAAAAAAAAAACACCCCCCTCCTCCAAAAAAATAAAAAGGAAAAAAAATTTTTCCTTCCCCCAATAAAAAAAAAAAAAAAAAAAAAAAAAAAAAACCGTAATAGGTTCAAAAAAATGGGCCATTAAAGAGGACTCGCTTGTAGGCTTTCTTAGCCTCACCCGCCTCATCATTAAACCGTTGTCGACCTCCCCGGTCACTTCGCTCGACTTTCGTCGAAAGCATATCAAAGTGAGTGAGTTAACTCAAATGTTAAGTTAAGGATATAACTTATTTATATAAATATATTAAGTTAACTATATAAATAAATATTAGTCAAGTGTTAACTACTATATAAATATTTATTATATATTAAATGTTTATATATATTAAACTATAAATAAAAATATATATTTATCCTAACAATAAACATTTACTAAACTATAAATTTATGTTGTGTCAAATTATTTTAAATTTATATATACTTTTATAGTTATTTATTATAAATTTATATAATTTTATATATTAAAAAATAATTATTGTCGACGGCTGAGGAATCCATCTCGATCGTACTAAGGCGTTCGTCGTAGCTTACAACATCAAATTCGTACTATACACTATATTTTTAACCTTAATCTCAACCTCCCGTTTAACATATCTCCCAAAGTGACCCATCAAATATCATCCATTGCCTCCCGCTTGGAACTTTTAGATGGTTTGGCCATCAAAGTTGTTTCTTTGGAAGTGAAAGCTGACACTATCCTTCGTCATGCATCTCCCAATGGCCCTTGTGAAGGGTCGCTGAGGGGCGAGAATAGAAGCTGCCATCTTCCTCCTAGCTATCGGAACTGCCAACCATGGTGGGATTATTTCAAAGGTGACCTTTGCTGCAACTAGTCACAGCAACAAAGACCATGAGCAAGATCTCATACCCTAATATTGAAGAGGGTGATCCTTGTGGGTTGTTTGATGACATGAAAATTGAGGTCATGGCGATGCATTTGATCTATATGCATGGGTCATTGGCGAACATGAAATTTTGATCTGGGATGACTTCGTGCCAATTTTTAAGGTGAGTTATGGGCCGGTGAAGTTCCAAAATCTGAATGAATTTCTCTGCTCCATCAAACAAGCATGCACCGTGGTAGAATACTATCAAGTTCGCTAGACAGGCATCTAGGGTTACTAATTTTCTAGAGAACACCCTCCTTGGCTCCTTTATTGCATGGTTAAAGGAGGAATTAAAATTGGAGGTCTGAACGTATAAGCCTCGCTCCATATTCAAGGACACCTCTCTGGATCTTGAATTTGAGTCTAAGATGGGCTTATCCAAAATGCCAATACCCACTCGGACTGCATGACCCACCACATCTCAAAGCGTTAATCCAAAGTCTAATATTCCAACTACCTCACTGGTGTTGACTACTAATACGTACAACCCTAGTGAGCATCAACAAGAAGTGAGAAAGGAATTTGCTTCGAGTGCAGGGAAAAGTTTCATCTAGGACATCAATATTGTCCTTTATATGGCCTTGAATTCACTCACAATAATGACGACGAATGTCCCGAGGAAGATGTCACCTGCTATGGAAGACAGTAAAGTGGAAATTTCATTACACCATATCTTGGGCCACAACTCGAATTCGACCATGAGGCTGCAAGGAACCATAGTTGGGCGTACATCTTGATCCTGGCAGATAGTGGATCCACCCATATTTTTGTATTGACTAAGCTGGTGAATTGTGGATCCACCCACAATTTTGGACACCGAATTATTCAAGCTTAGTGGGACCAAGCTGCATATGAGTTCTTATCTTTCTCAGTCCGATGGCGAAAGTAAAGTTGTTAATCATTCTTTGGAAACATATCTAGGTTGCTTCACCATGGAACAACCTAGAAGATGGAGCCAATTTTTTTGCCTTGGGCTGAATATCCCTTTAACAAAAGTTATCACTCTTCTTTTGGTATGGCTCCATTTAAAATTGTTTATGATCGCGATCCCCTGTCTATTGTTCTGTTTGTGAGTGGGGACATGATAAGGACCACTCTAGCCAAACAAAATTTCTGGAGGAAATTTTGCATGTGAGTGGTCCTGATCTGGAGGAATTTCTTTTTGTTCGAGATGAATTGCTTGGTGTGCTCAAACAAAATTTGTTAAAGACTCAACATCAAAAGAAGTGGGTGGCAGATACTCTCTAGTGGGAGGTTAATTTTGATGAAGGAAATCTGGTTTTTCTTTGCCTGCAACCCTAATGCCAGAAGTCTCTTGTCAGCTGTGTCCACCAAAAATTATCTCCTCATTATTTCGGCCCTTATAAGATTTTGCTTCGAATTGGATCAATGACATATGAATTAAAACTTCCTTCAGTTTCTAAAATTAATTTGGTCTTTCATGTTTATCTACTCATGTTTCTCTACTTCGCCTACTCCATGGTGTTGATGTGACTATTTCAAATGACCCTCATCCAATCACGGAAGTTTTTGAAATCATTATCTAGAAAATCTTATCCCACTGCTGGTGGAAATTTGGTGATTTTCAAGTGCTGAAAATTCTGGTTCGTTGAGTGGCTCGTGCTGCTCAAGAAGCTAGTTTGGAGGAGTTTGATTTAATCAAGCAACAATTTCCTCCATTCCAACTTGAGAACAAGTTGTTTTTCCAGGAGGGGTGCAATGATATGTGGCCCTCTAAACCATGAATGATTTAGTTCGTGCATCACATATCAGGGGAGGAGGCAATTTAGTAATTAAGCATTATTTTATTTAATTTCATTGTGTCCTTATCCATTCTGTTAAGAGCAAAGCCTTTTGCTTCATTTTAGGGCCACTTCTTCCGTTAGCTATATGGTGGATTTAGTAGGGTAGTGGCTAGAAGTAGTAGGGATAATGGTTTAGTTTTTTAGTGGCTCTCTAGCTTATTTATTGGCATGCAAAATGATTTGTGAGGCTGTCTTTATGAATTAAATATAAGAGTCTGCATTAGACTTCCTGCATCCTTTCCTCTTGCTAGATTCTGGCTTGAGTGATTTTTATCGTTCTTATCATCACGGAATTGGATAGTTTCCAAAGTTTTGTAAAGTTGATAATTTTGGGGCATACCTCACTAAACAAAAGTTAAGTGTGGCTTAATGTTCTTTTATATGTATATTGCAGTATAATTCCATTACAGTAAAGTCTTGTGTATATGAAAAGTTAGCGAAAGCTTGCTTGGGGAAGTTATGTATGGGAATCAGATGCGTGGTTGGACTTTTGGGATTTAGAACTTCAAGTTCGACATTGCTTGAGATTCTGGCAAAGATCTTAACTTCCAAGATCTGACATCTGCCTTATTTTTGCCTATGAGTACTGTATCAAACCACTTGGTGTCGGTTATGTTTCAGGAAAAGCAGCCATTTGAACGTATTGAAGTTACAAGGGAGCAGGCCCTTGAGATGTTTTCTGATAATACTTTCAAGGTGAGTAGATCTTTAATTATTACAGCATCCTTACTATTTTATCTGTCCTTAAAAATTTCTCCAATATGCATGCTTGGCATAGTTTACTAACATGATTTTTAATTACCTTGTCAGATTGAAATTATCAGTGAATTACCTGAAGACAAAACTATTACCGTGTACAGATGTGGTCCTTTAGTTGATCTGTGCCGTGGACCTCATATACCAAACACATCTTTTGTGAAAGCCTTCGCTTGTTTGAAGGTGATATATAATGACTTGTTTTTCAAATTGGTTGCATGTGTTTAGTTGATATTGTTAGTGTTTCATTTTTTTTCCAGGCTTCGTCAGCTTACTGGAGGGGGAATAAAGATCGCGAAAGCTTGCAGAGAGTTTATGGCATATCTTATCCTGATTCAAAACGGTTGAAGGCAAGGCTCAGATTTTTTCCTTTTCCAGATATATTTGGCAACTCATTGTTTCCTCCTTTTTAATCTTTATTTTATGAATTCTCTGCATTTATTTATCTGTGTACTATATGATCTGCCAATCCTAACATTAAATTTTGGAAAGGGGGAACATTTGACAGTAGGTACAGTTTGTAGTTCATGTTTCTATTACGTGTAGCTTTTCTCCTAGTATCAGTAGTGTGTTTGTTGGTTTCTGTTGTCTATTTGTGTTGATATTTGCCTTTATTTTTGATACTTTTATATGATTAGAGCACTAGTAATGAATTAGCTAAATCACAAGTTATACTCGAGATCTGGATTTTGACTATAAATTTTATTAAAATTTCAAACTTTGAAGTACCGGATAGTCAAATTTGACTAAATTTAATCAAATTTTGCTAGTTTAATAAAGTTATATGGAGATTTTTTTTTTTTTGGGCTACTTGATAATTAATATTAGCATTGCCGCATTAAAGAGCAAACATTGTAAATGTACTGGGGCATCTATATATGTCATTGGGAATGCTAATATGGTTGAGCACCTGATCCTAGCATCCCATAATGTTGCAATTTTGGTAAGTTCTTGTTTCCTTTTTGTTTCCTGTGATAATTGAAAACCTATCCATTCCATTTCCATCCCATATCTATCCATTCTCTATCGAAATGTATGCCCGTTGCTCAAAATTGTTGGCGGACAAGATGCCCAATTATAGGCATGCAGAAAATTAAAAACTCTTGTGGCCAGCTCCTGCTGGTCAAAAGCTGCCACAAAGAAACATTTGGACGATCTTCAGCTTTTTTTGATCAAAATGTCAGAAAATGCAAACTTCCCACCATATGTTTAATGGAGGGTGAAATAAAAATCTATAATAATCTTAATTTTGGTTTCAAAACTATTGGTGCAGACGCCTCAGCGCAGGTGGTGCCTGGGTTCCGATTTCAATGATGTCAAGGGCGGTTTTGTGTACAAGAATGGTGAATAATGAGAAGTAATATGTACTTTTCAAAACCCCGTTTTGGGCTGCTACATGCCTCAAGATATTTGCTTTCCCCATAATGTCTATTGCTGTTGTTAGGATAACATGTAAGAATATCTCAATGTCCTTCTATGATGGGCTTGAAATGTGGTCTGCCCTTTTTAATGGTGCTTAATTTATCTGAAAGAGTGTTTATGTTTGACCCTTATAAGTGTCATTTTCGTAGGCAGTGTCGTAATATTCTCTAACTTCATCTTGGAGAATGAAATTCAGCTGGACTTCATTGTCGTATATACTAAATAGGTAACATCGTGCAGGAATATCTGACTCAGTTAGAAGAAGCCAAAAAATATGACCACAGATTATTGGGTTTAAAACAGGAACTTTTCTTTTGTCATCAACTTAGGTAAGGCAATGACTGTTTATTATGATAAATATCTTAGCTTTAGTTTTTTTGTTACTCAGAATTGTCCTCAATGTTGCTCTTTTGAAATTCTATTCAGTCCAGGAAGCTGGTTTTTTCTTCCTCTTGGAACCCGGATTTACAACAAGCTCGTGGACTTTATTCGGACTCAATATTGGGAAAGAGGTTACCAAGAGGTCATTTTCGATGGGGATACACTTTGTTTATTGTGATGCATTGGATGCATGCCTGATTTTTACTAAAATTGTCAGGTCATATCACCGAACGTGTACAACATGCAACTTTGGAATACATCTGGTCATGCACAAAACTACAAGGAGAATATGTTTGTATTCGAGGTGATGTAATATTATTATTTTGAGATTTGTGGAAATGTTAAAGTTAGTTATTTCCTTCACATGGGTAACTTTGAACCCCGTTCGCAAACAATTTGGTGATGATGTTGGAGTAAGATTTGGAATGCAGTGCCTTTCAGTTATATGAGACAATAATAGATTCAACTTTTATAGATGTGTTTTTGAGCTTATATGGCTCTGTAAGTTTGTATGACCTTTTCCTAAAACTTTTATTTTGTTTTCTGTGCAGGTTGATAAGCAAGAGTTTGCTATTAAGCCAATGAATTGCCCTGGACACTGCTTGATGTTTGAACATAGAGTTCGTTCTTATAGGGGTGGGTTCTTTGTATTGGCTATAACTTATTAGTTTTGTTTTTAGTACAGTATGCCGTTAACTTATTGTATCAACAAGAAATGACAGTTAAGTTAAGGGTTGGCTCCTTTGCATTGCCCTTGCCTATTGATTTTGTTTGACTCTACACTTTGCCATTGTTTTCTTATATGGAAATGATACTGATACTGTCATGTCTTGTTTATTTATTGTTTTTTAAACCATAGCGAATCTTGAATCTTGATACTTAATTTAGCTGTTTTTTGTCAAGATCTTCTTTAATCTTTTTGATGGACTTTTTACTTGTTTAGATAATTTTTTTGCCTATGATAGTAAATCATCAGACCTTTGCCCTTTTCTATGATTAGGGGGCATACAGTTTAATTTTTTGATTTTTTGTTTGAAATAGTTTTATGATTTTTTCCTTGTTATTATCCTTATTATTAATTTTTTAAATGAACTTATGCAGACTTTCTTCCTTAACTAGATGCCTTTCTGAAGCTGTCTAAACTCTTAAAGCCTTTTTTTTTTTTTTAAACTTCTGGCGTGCTTGGAGTACAGATTGTTTATGGTTTTTGTTCTTCTGCAGAACTTCCTCTTCGGTTGGCAGATTTTGGTGTATTACATCGGAATGAAGCCAGTGGTGCACTTTCTGGATTAACTCGGGTGAGGAGATTTCAACAGGTATGCTATCTATCTTTTTGAGATTGGTGCCAATCTGATAACGACCACTTCTATATCCCTCCCTTCCTCGGTTTATTTTTCCATAGGATTGAAGTTCCATTTTGTTTGTCTGTCTTTTGTGAACGCTTGTTTTAATTAACCCATAGGTTATTTGTATGGACTATGTCTCCGTTGGTTTTTTTAAACATTTTTGTAGCTTTTGAAAGCAGAAAATGTCACATCCATTAACACAGAAGGAAGTATGGTTAGCTATAAATTCCTCAGGAATCGCTTTAATTGTATTGCTATATCAATTTGAAAAAAGCATCTGTCAACTCCATTTCTGGCATAGCCGCAGTGAAAAATAAAGTTTTAATTTGATATGTAAGCAATTTTGATTATCATCGTGCCTGGACTCTTGAGGCTTAGATGTGGTGGAAGACTTCTTTTTGTTGATGTTTCTTATTCTTTACAACCTCAGTAGTCGTGGCTACTTTTTTTTATATATTTGTGTAAGCAGTCCACCTTCTTACATACTATTATTCGCATTGTGCTGCAGGATGATGCTCATATCTTCTGCAGGGAGTCCCAGGTTAGTTAGTTTTCGTTAACAATATGTAAAAATGGAGTTAGACCTTCATATTTTTGTTTTTTCATATCCCTTTCCCCCTCATTTGGTTGTGGGTTTAGAAGAATTCAATGATGGAAAGAATCCTCTTTGCTATTTTCAGATCAAAGATGAAGTCAGTGGTGTCTTAGAATTCATCAGTTATGTCTACGGTGTATTTGGCTTCACTTTTGATCTTAAACTTTCAACGGTATTACATTCTGACATCCATTTGTTCTTGTAATGTTAATATGTTATGCCTTTGAGGTGCATTGAAATTTTACCATTTTATGGTTACATGCTGCTCTGGTATAATGACTAGGATCGTTTTCTTGTTTTATTTGAACTGGACAAGTTACCTTTTCAATGAGAAATTTTATCATATAAAATTATGCTGTGCCATTTTTTAATGTTTGGGATTTTTTGTATTTGTGAATTGTGATATTTTGCCAGGCTTTAGCAATTTTTAATTGAGGGATAGACTATAGTTATTGAACCTCTATTCTTTTGAAAATCAGGAATCACTATTGTAGTTTCTTTCATTCTTGAATCTGGATTCTGTGCAAAATATTTATAGAATATACTTCTTTGTGATGGGAAAAATGATATTTTACACCACTTTTTTGTAATGTAGAGACCAGAGAAGTACCTGGGGGATTTAAAAACATGGGAGAAAGCTGAGACTGCGCTCACAGAAGCATTAAATGAGTTTAATAAGCCGTGGGAGGTAGTTTCACTTCTACTCTCTTTTCCATTGCTAGAATTTTTCAAGAAGTATTATTCTCGTAATAAATTTATTGAATCATTGCAATATTTATTTTTTGATAGTGGGGAGTTTTAATCTTTTCTCTTAGTTCACTATTATTGTTTGATTTAGAGCATTGGCATCTGATACATCAAACATCAAAAATTTAGCTAATGTAAATAGAAGACACAACATTGACATCATTAAAAGTTTAATTTGTAACTTTGATGCTACGAGCTTTGTCCATTGATGAGGTACTGTTGCCTCATCAACGCCCCCCCCCCCCCCCCGGGGGAAAAAAAAAGAAAAAAAAGAAAAACTTTTTGGGGGAGAAGGGGGTAAAAACCCGGGGGAAAAAAAAAAGAGGAAAGGGGGGGGGGGGGGGGGGGAGGGGGGGGGGGGGGCCCCCCCCCCCCTCTTTTTTTGTTTTTAAAAAAAATAAGACATCTTTAGTGATGACAACATTGATTTTTGTGTTATGTTTATTATGCAGCTAAATGAAGGAGATGGTGCATTTTATGGACCAAAAATAGATATCAATGTTTCTGATGCATTAAATAGAAAGTTCCAATGTGCAACATTGCAGGTTGGTCATCTTCATATTGTATCCATTTTTCAGTACTGCTATTTTGTTGTTGGGTTTCAGAATTGTTACTTAATTGGTGATTCCCTGTAATTGCAGCTTGACTTTCAGCTTCCTGAACGTTTTAAGTTGTCTTACTCGGCAGAGGATGAAGCAAAGCTAGAGAGACCTGTAATGATACACCGAGCTATTCTAGGTTCTGTTGAGCGGATGCTTGCAATCCTGTTGGAACACTATAAGGGGAAATGGCCCTTCTGGCTTAGTCCACGCCAAGCAATTGTTTGTCCTGTGTCTGAGAAATCACAGTCGTATGCTCTACAGGTAATTATTTCATTGGTATTGGTATTGTTATTGTTTTTATTGCCCTTTGTACTTTCACATTCCCATGCATGCTAGATCATTGTGGGTAATTTCTGTAGAGATATTCCATTCATCATGCTATCTTGACTTTATATCAACTTTAAATTATATTAAAGAGTACAAATACAACAATCAGTTCTAAATTGTGATGGCTGATGGTTTCTAAAAAGCATTGAAACAATAGTTGTCAGCGGGTTACATGTCCAAAGCTAGTGACCTAGGGATTATGAAGAGGGGCCTCTTTTCCTGTTATGAAATTTTGGGAGTATCAACAAACATTTTGCAGTGGTGACAGTCCCATGGATAAATTTATCTTTTTGTTTTTGTTTTTCGGATGTTATGGCGTTCTGATTCTTTCTTATCTTGCATCCTGAAGGTTCAAAATCAAATTCATCAGGCTGGTTATTATGTTGATGTGGATACCACTGACAGAAAGATCCAGAAAAAGGTGTAAATAACGACTTTATCCTCTGAAAGACTTGAAGTTGACCCTTTATTTTATTCTTTCATGTTATTTGAGAGCATTATGTTGGTTTTTTAATTTAATCTTTTTGCTTTCTGTTATTCTCGCTCGATGTTACTGTTGAAAGCATGATGATTAAGTACTTTAATGCATTTTTGAATTTTCTTTTATGTGAATACTACATCTATCTTTTATTTTGATACCTGCATCGTGACAAGGTGATGTTCCAGTCTCAGTTAGAAAGAATTGAGACTTTTTTCGTGTTACAAGCTCTGATACATCATACATATAGGGCGCTAATCAGGTCTATGTTACACGCGTTACAGTATTTCAACTGTCTCAATGTATGTTATCCTGCGATGGGGTTTTACTAAATTCAGTTATTATTTTTCAAATTACTCATTGGCTTCAGTTTTTATTAACCAATAAAAGCATTTTAGTTTGACAGCATATGTAATCCAGGCTTCTTTTGGTTCAAAAATTTCACGCTGTAATTTTTACTTCGCTAAAGTTCATTTACTTCGTTTCATAATTTGTAATTAATGAATTGGAACATCTGAGTCAGTCATATGCTCTCTTGGCCCGTTTTGTTGACATTAATATCGTATTTTCATGTCCCTTTAGTGTTCGACGTAGTGAAGGCTGTCGCTCATTTTGCTTTCTGAGTTCTTGCAGGTACGAGAAGCTCAGTTAGCACAGTACAATTATATATTGGTTGTTGGAGAGAGTGAAGCCACTACTGGACAGGTTCAGCCCATGCACATGCTTGCTAAATTTTATACCCTATTTTTATGTTCATTTCTCTCCTAAGATGTTTGTATTTCACGGTATGTTTCCAGGTGAGTGTGCGGGTGAGAGATAAGGCAGACCATTCGGTTAAGAGCGTTGAGAGCCTTCTCGAAGATTTTAAGAAAGACGTCGCTGCTTTTCATTAGGTTTTGTGAGCACCAAGAGTTGGAAATTACTTAATTGACTTCATGTCCAAATTTACCCACTTATAATTGGAGCAATTGTTGCTGCATTGATGATGTGGAATCCATCCTGTCAAATTATGAATATGAATTATATTGATTTTTAATCATTTTTGGGAGCAATATTTGGGCTTTTAAAGCTCATATATTATCTTGTAATCCGGTACTTTTTACTATGATGAAAAAACTTGTAAGTACTGCTGCTTTTGCAAGCCCTATCATTCTAAAGTTATTCGTCATCTTTCGACCAATCTACATAACCCTAAAAAATTCTACTTGTTCTTCTATACTAGTGATTTGGATTTTTGAGGTCTCTTCATTCGAACAAGCCTTGAGTTAGCAAAAGATGTCATGCATTTTTTCACCGCAGAATTTTTGTCTATGAGGTTAGGGCCGACCTTGAGTTTTTAGTGGCCTTAAGCAAAATTAGAAAAGGAGGCCCCCTGAAAAAAAAAAAAAAAAAAAAAAAAAAACTTTCTATTTATGGAAAGGCTATATGTGCTTAAAAGTGACATGAATTAATATTAGAAGCAAAACGGTAGAGAGAAAAGAAGACCTAAGACAATAGATTTGGTCATAGTGTTCCTTTCGATGAGAGCGTAAGACTAGGGAAAGGCCGATCAAAAGATTTGGGCCTTAAATATGGGCCCCAAACCTGTTAAAAAAACCTCACTTAAATCCATAATGAATGACATCATATGTTTTATCTGATAGTTACCGTTTTGGGTAGATTTATTTTCTCCTTGGGGTTTATCCACTGTACATGCAGACTTATAATTGATAAGCTTCTTTTCATAAGCGTTTTGAGTCTTGTAAATGCAACAGGTTTCGAAATTTTAAAATTTGTGACCTTTGATTGTCCAAATTATTTCTATTTATGTGGGAAAGGCTATTGTGCCTGTGACTGAATTAATATTAGATGCTACCGAAGACTTTTTTGGTTGTTCCTTTCGGATAACTAGGGAAAAGAGTTGCCCCCAAACCTATTAAAAAAACCTCACTTAAATCCATAATGAATGACATCATATGTTTTATCTGATAGTTATTTTGGAGATTTTTTTATCTACCGTAAGAACACCTAACGCATGTACATGTAGACCGTAATTGATAAGTTCTTTTCACAAGGTTTTGAGGCTTGTGAAACAGATATTAATCGAGTTTTGTTCTTTTTTCAATTTCATTACTTCATGCTTTAGTTGAAAATTCGAGGCTTATTTTTCTGTTAAAAATAATCCTCGATATCAATCCAAATTTCTTGCAGAAATTTCCTTAGAGTTGGATTTCAAGGTCCATGGCATGATTCCAACTTATATGATTATTATCATTAAGTTGTTGTGAAATAAGAACTTGCTTGGGTTGTTAAAGTGATGCAGATAATAAGGGTGATTTGGCTCTTCCACGGGTGATCGACCACTGTCACTCAACAAATGACTAGATCTCATGAAAGAAGAAACAAAGTTTGAAAGAGACAACACACAACAGATTACTTTAATGCTTTGATAACATGTTAGGATTAATGATGTGTGTTACAGAAGAAGATGAAGGGTCTTAGTTCTTATTTATTAGCTAGACAGTCTAATTGTTTTAAAATAAGAAATTTAACAAATTAATCAACATCAATCCATCCTAACAAACTCTAATAATTAGCAAGCCGTTTGAGTGATAATCCAACTATTATTGACTTCTCAACTTTAATAACCTACTTTTTTGTCACGTTAGAACATACATACCAGGTCTACTCCTTCATTCATATGTTATAAATGAATAATATATATATTCTTTATAATTTGTTTATCCTTTTAAAATGTTCTCCATCTTACTTTTATCCCTATCTCTATTATTTTAAATAATAATAATAATAATTTTTTTATCTCTTTCGTTTATTATAATTAATCAAAAATTTATGCATATAAAGATATATATTAAAAATTTATAAAATATATTTAAAAATAAATAATGAATCCTCAAATATAAATTTTACTATTTATTTTATATCTTATATTTTATTTAAAAAATTAGATGTAAATATTAATTTTTTTGAGAAATTTGTATTTTAAAAAAAATTATAAAAATATTTAATTATGTCAAAACGAATGTTCAAACATGACTATGGGTAAACTGTTACCAAATAAAAAAAACATTTATACGTGGCTACCGCTTAATTTGTCGTATCTGGTCAATCATTAGAGTTAGAGCCGAGATTTTATTTTAGCTTGCACCACCTCTTTAAGCTATGGTGCCACTCAAGTCATGTGTGATTATTTTATTTCTCAAAGGAATGAACAGTGTCAAGAAAAAAAAAAAAAAAGCAACCAGCAATATGGTCAGTAATTTGTAATTAAGGTTACCTCCGTGACAGTGAGGGTACTTCCCTTTCCTCCGCTTGCTAGTTGTGACTTGGAAGTTGGCGGTGGTTGAAATTAAGGTGGGAGAGACACAGAAGAGCTAGAGTGGGGAGTGGGGAGATCAGAGGGACGGAGACATGGTGGCAGCAAAGCTAACGGCGCTTATGGTGGTGGTGGAGTTTCTGTCGGTGGGTTCGCACACCCTATCCAAGGCTGCCATGAGCCGAGGGATGAGCAACTTCATCTTCGTTCTCTATACCGACATCATCGGCCTTGTTTTCCTCATCCTCTGTTCCTTCCTCTTTCATAGGCAACAACAATAAAACCTACTCTTATCCATCCATCTCCTTCCATATCCTTATTTGTTTGTGCATATATATATATATATATATATTTACAGGAAAAGAGATCGCCGCCTTACACTCACCTTCTCCATTTTCTGCAAAATCTGTCTTCTTGCCGTCATTCGGTACATCTAACATTTTAATTTCACCAACAATATATATTTATTTCCCTTTCTTTGGACTTGCGTTGCGTGGAAACGGACAGACATCAATAATTATATTGGAATCATCCATCATGGTTTTTTGTTTGTTTGTTATCTTCGTCTTGCTGTTCATTCGGTGGAAATCGAATGGCTGTAGTTGCTCTATGCAGATGTTTTCGACGATCGGGATAAGGTATGCCTCCCCCACTCTCGCTGCCGCCATGATCGATACTGTCCCGGCTATCACCTTCTTGCTTGCCGTCTGCTGCAGGTTCCACCCATCAACACACACACACACACACGAATTAAATCATGGTTTCAGAAACAATTTCTTATTTTATTTTTCGTTCCCTCGTACGTGTTTTTTTTAATAAATAAATAAATAAATGAAGGATGGAAAAATTGGAGCTTAGAACGCAAAGAAGTCTGGTCAAGTTCCTTGGCACCATGCTGTCAATCGCAGGGGCCCTGGTTGTGACTTTGTACAAAGGTTCTCCAATCGCCATACATTCGTCATCTTCACCACCCAATGACTCAACTCATTTTCAGATTCTTGGACTACCTCCCTCAAACTGGGTGATAGGTGGCTTTTTCTTGGCCATTGCTTCCGTTTGTCATTCATTCATGTACATTGTTAAGGTGAATATATGAACACTGCGAAACCATTTCTAAACTCGTTTTTTTTATTACTGATTAACGTGATGATATTGAAATTTGTCCAAAACAATCCAGACATGGGTCATCAGGGAGTACCCTGCAGAGCTGACAGTCGCAACCATTTCTTCAATCCTGACCACCATCCAGTCTGCCGTGGTTTGCCTAGTTGCGGAGAGGGATCCCAAGGCTTGGAAAATGTGGTTCTCCTTGGAGTTAATTACAATCGGGTATTCGGTAAGCCAATGAATGAATAAGATTTTCGAATCATATGGTACTTCCTGACAACAAAATCTAGATTCCATGGTTTAATTTATATGTCGACCACAATCATACATATAGGCACTCAAACTTGATTAGATTCGCTATGGACTTATATTACGGCTTGTAGGTCGACTTCCAACCAGGTTGCGGAACATATAACTATGCTGTCCGCTGCTGAATCTATTAATTACATTACAGGCTATCCTCCAGGTGTTTCGGAGTGTGGTGCACTTATGGTCAACCCGGGAGGAGGGGCCTGTGTACACTGTGATGTTCAAGCCTGTTCGCATGGTCATTGCTATTGCCTTGGGAGTCTCTTTTCTTGGGGACAGACTCTACATTGGAAGGTGCAACTTCAGCATATATAAACACCTCCTTTGTCCTAATAACATTCTTGTGCTTTTATAAAATTAGAAACACCTCCTTTGTCCTAATAACATTCTTCCATGGATCAATTTTTTTTTTAAAAAAAAAAAAAAACCAGCTAGCAGCATGTGACAGATAAATGTGCTTTTCTGCAGTGTGATCGGAGGAGCTGTGATAGCGGTCGGGTTCTATGGTGTGATATGGGGAAAGGCCAAGGAGCATACGGTGATTAACGGTTTCCGCAGTGGTATCGGGACATCTGAATCGGTCCATCACAAGGCTCCCCTCTTAACCCACCCATAGTAATTAGTAGTAGTATAGGCAATCCACAGGGAGACTACTAATTTACTTATACTTTTTTTTTTCTCTTTCACTTTGTTAATAACTTAATATACTGAGAAATTTCCCAAAAATATGTCATTTGTTAATTAACTCGTTGTAAAAGTAGTTTTCACTCTATAATAAATCTTCATTTTCGTTTCCTTTATCCAGGTGTGGCCGTGTGGATTAACTTAGGATGTTTTATATATATTTGGGAAAATTGTTTAGTGGGTAATCATAAATGAATAGTTTTATGTATAAATGTTATTTAATTAATAGTTTGAAATGTTTTAAAAACTCATTTAATAATAGACTTCATTTATTTAAAACAAAATGATAAAATGATGGCAAAAGACAAACGTGAGACGAAAGCGGCAATAATGTCGGAGTTGGCGTGTGGACTGGCGCTATCCTAACAAATATATTAAAAAAAACGTGGTGGCAGTGGAGAACCAATGAATCGGGACACATTGAGATCTTGAGTCTCCCGCGACTCACCAGTCACCACCGCTGAGTCCCCCACTGTTGGTGTCCATCGAAGGAGAGAAAAAAAAAAGGAGAGAAAGAATGGGGACGAAGAAGAAGGCAGTGCCGTTTGTGGGGATGGTGTTGGTAGAGGTGGCTCAAGTGGGACTGATGATAATCAGCAAACAAGTAATGAGGGAAGGGATGAGCAGTTTGGTGTTCGTTCTCTACTCCAATGCTCTCGCTTCCCTCATCCTCCTCCCTTCTTCCCTCCTCTTTCACTTCCACAGGTATTTTGTTCCCTCCCTTCTCATATCCCATATTTCTAACTTCTATTTTGACCAACGTACGTACGTTTCATAAAAACCATATTGCTGTCGTCTGTCGACAACGGTCGGTCGCAGATCGCCGGGGCCTCCTCCTATCACCTTCCCTCTCCTCTGTGGATTCTTCTTGCTTGGTCTCTTGGGGTAAATAAATTGCTCCTTTTGCTATACTACCAACATAAAATTTGTTTTTAAGTGACTGACACGGTGTTAAGTTTTGCACAGTTGTTTGGCCCAGATATTTGGTTATGCGGGTATCAACTACAGCTCTCCTACTCTTGGCACAGCCATGCTTAATATAGTACCTGCTGTTACCTTCGTCCTCGCCTTCCTTTTCAGGTGTTGCTCTTCTTCCTTTTTCCCTCCCTGTATACATATAGTATTACATTGCCATTTGTTTGATGATATCTCTGTTATTTCTATCTAGAAATAAAAATATTTCCTTGACATGGGTTTTTTTTCTTGAAACAAACGGAACCCAGTTCAATTTTCCTGCTTTTTGTGGAGCAGGCTAAAAACTAATTGCAACGTTGCCCCATTTATTAAAATTTACCCACACCGTGGGTAAATTTTGATGCATCGCCATTTGCTATGGATGTAAATCATTGCAATTAATTGTAATTAGGATGGAACAGCTCGACTGGACCAAGACGAGCAGTCTGGCTAAAACTGTGGGAACCTTGCTATCAGTCGCTGGAGCGTGTATTGTGACTTTGTATAAGGGCCCTCCTATTCTGAAGGCTGCCTCTGGGTTGGACCTCCCGCACCAAGTCATCTCACAGCAGCTAAACTGGATCATTGGTGGGATGCTACTTGCAGCTGACTGTGTCATGGCTTCGGCATTTCTTATTGTACAGGTAATAAGTGGTCCACGAAGTTCATCGCAGATGGTGGCAATTAGTTGCACATCAGAAGGATATTATTGATGTTGTATTTTTCTCAATCCTTCTAGGCATTGATACTAAAGAAATACCCTGCAGAGTTGATTGTTGTATTTTTTTACTGCTTCTTTGTGGCTGTTCAATCTGTGATCATCTCATTGATTTTTGAGAAAGACTCAAGTTCCTGGAACCTAAAATCTAATTTGAGGTTGGCTGCTGTTCTGTACTCGGTAAGTAAAACAATTGTCAATCCCTTTTGTCTATTTAAGTCTAAAATTTAAAGGCACCAGATTAGGTACGTTATGGTAATAACATGATTACTTTTGTTCTTCCTTCTCACAGGAATATAAAATGAACCTAATTTGTATGACCAAACTCAATGAGTTTTAAACGATAATGTACCTCAGAGTAGTAGTAAAATAAATAAATAAAATAAATTTGGTCCCTGTTTCCAGGTTGGTATTTACTAATATTGCATGGTTAGCCTGATTTTCACGTGGGATAATAATGTAGGCGGTTTTTGGATCTGCATTCCAAGTTGGTGTTTCCACGTGGTGCTTGCACAGGACTGGCCCCCTTTTTGTTGCTATGTTCAAGCCTCTAGGGGTTGTGATTGCAGTTGTGACAGGTGTTAGCTTTTTCGGAGATGCCCTATACCTTGGGAGGCAAGTGTTTTTTCTCTCTTCTTAGTAGTAGGGGTGGTATTTTTAGCTGGTTATGCTTTCAGCTTTAGGTTCGTTTGTTGTGTTTTCCTTGTTTGGAACCTTCTACTTCAAAATGGGAAGTCACCAATCCCCCTAATGATTCAAATTACGTGCAGTTTAGTTGGAGCATTTGTAATTGTTACTGGGTTCTACTCGGTGATGTGGGGGAAAACACAGGAGCTTAAGACGAGTGGGGATGAGGAGGTAAGCAGCTCGGAATCTGACACCCAGAAGGTTCCTCTCATGCAAGACAATATTTGACTG
The DNA here is from genome assembly GCA_023512835.1 of Taxillus chinensis. Classification (NCBI taxonomy): domain Eukaryota; kingdom Viridiplantae; phylum Streptophyta; class Magnoliopsida; order Santalales; family Loranthaceae; genus Taxillus; species Taxillus chinensis. Next base: position 8,656,286 of record CM042091.1, read on the forward strand.
AAACAGGTAATCACCATTTTCATTCTATCTGGAAATTTTCTTACCCAAACATAAAATAATCGGAAGCAGATTTGGAATTGACAGCTGCTCCCAATCCAAACAAAATCATATGCTTCTTCCTCCCTGGCCTCATATATATTTCCGTCACACACGCAGTGAATAACACTAGAGCCTGTCTGGGTTCCATCAGTTTCACTATGCTGTTGTGTTTGGATTTTTAAGAGATTTTTTTTTATTCCCTAAATGCAGCTACCTTGACCGGACAGAGTAGCATTTAACAAAACCAATCCAATGCCACACACAAAAGGAATTGGAGAAGCGGAGAATTATGGCCATTGAAGAAGTGTGAAATAAATCAACCTTTGCTGGAAGGGTGTTCTAATATTTATAGAACAGGGCTCCGTGACAACTGTTCAGCCCGATTTGCAGCCTAGTTCATTCCCCAGCCTTGTTGTACTAACCTGAAGATTTAACCAATTAGCTGTACTTCACATTGACTTTCCTATGACCCAGTGTATATAAATTTATGGTTAAAATTTGTAATAATAGATAGTATTAGATTATAGGGCAAAACGTAATAGTAGTACTGTTGAGTTTTCTCAAATATTTGCAAGTATATTGCCTCGAGTCGTACTTTGTTGAGTGGACTCAAATAACTTTAATTAAAAGTTTGACTAAGAAGCTGCTACGATGACATGTAGCATTGATAATGTTCATTGAGACATGATCAAATACAGGAAAGGTAAAAACATTGTGGTTGCCTATACATTGTCTAAGAGGTATGCATTGCTTTCTACATTAGACTGTAAGCACCTGGGAGGCTGGGACTTTACCTAATTAAATAGTTCTATGAATCTAATGTTGAGTTTGCAAGCATATATAGAGCATGTATGGGAATGAGAAATTTTAGAGACAGAAGGGTTTTCGATTTAAAACCCAGCAATTATGCGTACCTTGTTGTTTCCTTAGAGAATTGCTTAGGCAAGAAGCCCATAGTGGTTGACTAATGGGACATTTTGGTGTCAACAAAACTTACTATTTCATTTATAATATATATATATATATATATATAAAGAGCAATCGAAATTATAAGGCTGCTAAGAAATAATGCTAGCTTAATTGTGCATATAATGCATAAGTACAGTCTTCACTAATCAAACATTGTACTAATTATTTAAATGTTTTAATCTCATATTTGAGAATTACTAGACACCTCTCAATAAGATTTGGCTTGGAGGTTTAACCTACCTGTCCTGAAGAGAATGCAACATTTCCAGTGATTGCTGACCTCAACGCCCTAAGCCCCTAAGGCGCCAAGCGGCTGCCTATGTCTACTTTCCATCTTGAGGGTATTCATGATGTGACCTCGGCACCCCACTTTTGCTTCTTAATATATTTGCTTATTTTCAAAAAAAATGTTTTAACCTCGTATTTATATTTATTTTCTAACTAATCCCACTGGACACGGACTTATTTTTATTTCGATTTATGGCATACCAAACACATCTCAAGAAATATTTTTTAAAAAAAATATACAAACTATATTTGAAGTTTTATACTAAACAAACTCTTAACAAAAAAGGCGGGGTTTGGAGGAAGGTTAGGGAGTAACGAAATGGCGAAGGCTGCCTCTCAACATCCACCTTTTTCCGATGCTCGTTTAAAGCGAAAGCAAAAGCAGGGGAAAAAAACAGGTGGACGGAGGTTGCAGCCTCTCTTTCCAGTCAGACGTACCGTACTCCACTTATCACCCAAAGCAAAGCAACTACAGATAAATGCAAATACCTCTCTTTCCTTTCCTTTTTTTGATTTTTCTTGTTCTTGTTGTACAAGTACCTCTCCCCCTATCTCTCTTTTTTGAGAAAATTAAGGTTGGTGGTAGATCTTTTCGAGTAGTCAACAAGTATAGCTTCACCAGCAGCATACATGATCCTAAGCGCGGATACTCTTCTCTCCCTACCTACAATTCTGTTCCTACTTCATTTTCTGTATCATAATCTTCATGCTTGAAACAGGAACTACGATACGATGGACGTTAGATTGCAGAAATTGATTTGCTGAAATACCAATGTTAGTAGCTCTGAGATATCAATTACCAGAGACCCTTTTTCATTCAGAGTGTCAGGGTATGACAAACTCGGGATTGATTGAAATTCTTCACTCAGTTCACCCTTTTATGCCATGAAATCTCATTTTTGAGTTTGAGAACAGGTGTCAAGAGCTGTAATGCCACTCGGGTTGGTCTCAGCATGGAACAAGCGCTGGCGAAGCAAGTCCCAGGATAACATAGACCCCTGTATGTAATTTGTATGTTTAGTTGCACTCGCACATATAATGCTTCTTACAATGCTTCTTACACCACACTCAGGGACATATAAACCCCTGGAACACTGGCAACTCCAATCTCAGAATCCATCCCCGAAGAGACATAAGGCATCGGAAGTTTTCACTCTCAAGGAAATGAACGAGGCAACTTGTTCCTTCAGCGACAAAAACCTGGTAGGGAAAGGAGGATTTGGCAAGGTTTACAAGGGAACTCTGCGGTCTGGAGAGGTACGTCAAGTAGCCAACCCTTGAACAGAATTTCATTTATTGCGTATTCACTGCTGTTGAGACAAGAACACGAATACAATTGTTCAGCCATACAACTAAATCTACAGTTCATATTTTATTCAAGGGAAACAATTACTAGTACGAAAACATCAAACATAGTTTCTAAGTACAAACCAATTTGCTAATCTATTGTGCAATACAAAGGTTGTAGCAATAAAAAAAATGGAGCTGCCACCAACAAAAGCAGCAGATGGTGAACGTGAGTTTCGGGTGGAGGTTGACATCCTAAGCAGGCTCGACCACCCAAACTTAGTTTCTCTAATAGGCTATTGTGCAGATGGGAAGCAACGGTTTCTAGTTTATGAATACATGCACAGAGGCAACCTGCAGGATCACTTGAATGGTCTGTTGTTTTAAACCTAGGCATGTTGTTATGTCAAAACACTGGACTGAGAATCTAACTTTCTAAATTGATTCTAGGACTTGGAGAGCAAAAACTAGGTTGGCCTTTGAGGATCAAAGTGGCACTGGGAGCTGCAAGAGGACTTGCCTATCTCCATTCCAGCACTGCCATTGGGAATCCAATTGTTCATAGAGATTTGAAATCCACTAATATTCTCTTAGATGCCAATTTTGAAGCAAAAGTAATTACCCCTAGTTGTCGCCCCTGCTATAATGTTTGTACAATTTATAGAGCTAAGACATGACCGATGCTTTTCACAGATATCTGACTTTGGACTTGCCAAGTTGATGCCAGAGGGTCAAGAGGCATATGTGACTGCCAGGATGCTTGGTACTTTTGGTTATTTTGATCCTGAGTATACAGCGGTATGAGTCTCACGTCACATCAGATGTTCCTTTTTCAGTTCTTCAATGTGTAGCCCCAATCAGCGCAACTACTATGTGCAAAATAAATGCTCTTATAGTTTCTTCTAACAAATGATGTTATAACAATTCCACAACCTAATCCTCTAGTTTAATAGCTGACATGACACCCATGTATTTAGACAAACTAACAGAATTATATTCCTGAGGGGCTGAGGTGATCGTTGAGCAATTTCCTGTGTAAATGGGCACCAGTTATCTGATACAGGGAAATATGTAGGAATTTACTTCCTTAGCAATGCATAACTTTCTTGCCCACACACTTGGAAGTAAGGTGCACATATATCCAAAGTGTTCTCTTTTGTTGATACAAAGTGATCAGTTAGTTGATGTTTTTATTCATTTTTAAATAAGTTTAGCAAGAGGGTTCTGAGCACATGTGCATCACATGGCACCAGACAGGGAAACTTGCTCTGCAGAGTGACGTTTAAATGGGCACCAGTTATATCTGATACAGGGAAATATGTAGGAAATTCACTTTCTTAGCCCTGGATAACTTTCTTGCCCACACACTTGGAAGTAAGGTGCACCTATATTGGAAGTGTTCTCTTTCGTTGATACAAAATGATCAGTTAGGAAATGTTTTTATTCATTTTAAAATACGTTTAGCAAGGGGGTTCTGAGCAGCAGATGTGTATCACATGGCACCAGACAGGGAAACTTACTCTGCAGAGTGACGTTTATGCATTTGGAGTGGTTCTTCTTGAGCTTTTGACAGGCCGCAGAGCAGTGGACTTGAACCAGGGACCTAATGACCAAAACCTGGTCCTACAAGTAAGATGCCCATCTATTCTGTTGCCTTTATATTATCCATTATTTATAAAATCATCCAAAGAGTATAAAATATTTGCCTCAAAATCTTCAGGTAAGAAATATATTGAATGGTCGAAAGAAGTTGCAAAAAGTGATCGATCCAGAATTGAAAAGGAATTCGTACAACAACTCTGTGGCCCTGTTTGCAAATCTGGCATCACGTTGTGTTCGTGCAGAGAGCAACGAAAGACCCTCAATGGCAGAATGCATGAAGGAGCTCCACCAGATTTACTTGTTAGCAACAAAAATGATCTAAGAAACAAGAATGTGTTTATGGTTATCAATTCAAACGAAAGAGAACTTCTTTGAAGAATATGAGGAAACCAAAAATAACCCGGAATCTTATACCCCTATGGACAAATTGATTCCCCAATTCCGTTAAAGGTTACTTGTTTATATGGAAAAATTTATTTGCAGGTACATTGTGTAGGTAATTCGCGCAGAGGCACTTTCTTTGAATTGGTATGAATAAAAAACTTTTAAAAATAATAATATCAATCCAAGGATAGTGAAGATGTTCTTGCGCGACTTAGTTTCACAATGTACCTATACGTAGCATTACTTCTTGTTTATTTATTTATTTGTTCGGCTAATTTTTTTTCCTTTCTTTCTTTCTCTCTTCTCGTCGCCCCACCTCCCCTCCCCCCCCCCCTCTCCCTCCTCCCCCCTCCCCACCCTCCCCACCGCCGCCCAGGCCTCCTCCCTCGGCCGATCTGCCGTCTCCCGGCCCCTCTCCCTGTCGCACCCCCCCCCTCCCCGCCCCCTCTCCCCTCCCCCCTTGTCGCTGCAACCCCCTCCCTCGCCCGATCCGCTGCCGCCACCCAGCCCTCCTCCCCCCTTCCCGCTCCTCGACGCCACCATTGCAACCCCCTCCCCAACGCACCTCCCTCTCATAACCTCATCCCTAGACGCAAAAATCGTAACCCCTCCCCTTTTTTTTAATAAAAAAATTATTCAATAAATTTTAGTAATTGCATTAGTACATTTTTCATACCAAAACGTAGAAAAAAAATTTTTCTTTTTCATGTCAATTTTATTCTTTTAATGATTCTATCCTCTCCAATTTCATTCCCGCATACTAAACAAGCTCAATAAAATTTAATATTATGATAGTAAACAAGTTCCCGTGTAGTCACTACTGTCTCAGCTTTTTTTTGGATCCATATCGATAAGGAGCTTGAATTCAATTTCTTTTAAAAAAAATCTAAAATTTATATATTAAAAATGTAATTGCATTATTAAATTAATTTTCTGCAAATGTGTCTAAATATAACAAAATTAGGAGAAAATCAGTACCTCCTTTCCTAGGAGTTAATGCTAGGAACTCAACTGGCAGAGACAAATGGAAACAGTTTTTCCTAGGCAGAGCTGTTTCATATTCAAAAACAATTTAAAAAAAAAAAACCACTGCCGTTACATCTTTATTATATGTTTGTGTGTGGGTTGATCAGAAAGTCAGTCAAACACATCCAGTAATGCTTGATAAGGCAACACGCATTGGCTACCCACCACCAGAGAAAGGGCTGGGTCAAAGGGTGCACTACAAAAGCTTCCAACACAAACAGATCCCCACAGCCTTATTGGGAAAAATTCTGGACGAGGGAAATTTAGAGGATAATTTTAGTCACCATCATGTATTAAGTATGGCTATCAAATTTGAATTTATCTTCATCATGTGTTTCATGGAGAAAGTTGAGAGAACAAGAAATTTTACATTCACAAGACAGGAAAAGTATGGGATGATTCAGAATATGTACAATAGAGAGGCACAAACATTTGAGGAAAAAAACAAACAAACGTTGATTTTTTCCCTTTGCAAAACATTTGATCAAGATTTTACATCCATTCATGAAGCATGCTTCTCCTTAGATCCCAGACAATCCACTTCGGAAGGGCTGTTTAAGCTCAGAAGTTTCTTGCACAGCAAGTGCTTCCGTCTCTGCAACATCAACAGGATCAGGATGCTATCTGTCTTCACAATGTCATAGCCAGCTTTTGTGTACATGTTGAATGGAACTGTATCAATCATTCTGCAGTGCAAGTACGCATCTCTTGAGGAACCCATTTGACATATTAGCTCTTCACTTGCCTTCAAAAGATTCCAACCAATACCCCTCCTGGAATTTTTGAAGAACAACGCACCTAATATTCAGGTTTCATTCCTTATGAATAAAACTCTATGGCCTTTATCTTGAACCACGCAATGTACTTTATGGTTTTAATCCATAACAGTTTTCAACTAAATAAGCCTGAGGGACGATAATGCTAATAATGCTGCACCTCACTGGAGGCTACTTCTTTGCAGTGGAGGAGAGATGATAGGGATTGATCCATGGGAAAATATCGTCATGGATAACATCATGGATGATCCAATATTTATCTACCTACCCTATTTGGATTATCTGTATTTGTCTTTTCACTTATATACTGTTCATTATGTTTTCTTTCCCACTTATGCGATTCAAGTATTTTCATATTATGGTTTTTCATTTGCTATTCTGATATTCTCCATAATATGTAAAGACTTTTTGCATAAGTGGCCCTACTTTATTCACATTGTTTGTAACCCTAGAACTGAGAAATAAAGGTGCAATCAAGCCAAGCCAAATCAAACATTCCTTGCTTGGGCTTGGCTCGTTAACTTTTAAATATGTTTGATCTTGAATCAAGCTAAATTTCTCATTGATCAAGCTTAACTCATTTAAATATTGTTCAAACACAAGCTAAATTAGAGTTTTGCAGTAATAATTTAACGAGTTACTTGGTCTAATTTTAATACTAACTCAACAATAACCCAAATAAAAATATTTACATTTAAATACATACAATATTAATGTAGGAAATCTAATAATTTATAATCAAATTTAATTAACAACCCATAAAACTAGAATGTAGAGAAAATAATACGAGAAAAATGAAAAAAAAGTAACTAAAAATACTTAACTTAAAACACTAGCTCAATAAAGAAATGCTCTAACCACTAGACTAACTACTTCATATATAATTTATTAAAATAATTAGAATAAATAAATATAAGTATAACATTAAATAATCCAGATTGGCTCATGAGCTTCGTGAGCCGAGCAAGAATCTGTTCAAGATTAGCTCGATCTTGGCTTGTGAGCTTAGCTCAAGCTTGAGCTTTGAGCTTTTTTAAAAGCCAAACAATGAGCGGCTAGTGAGCAACTTGGCTCATTTGCAACCCTAATGAGACATAAATTTGTAAACACACTTTAGTATTAAATTATCTTATTGAGATAAATATCTTCCCTTTTGGGGTTGAAAACCCTAAGGTAGGGTAGTGGGTCTTTGGAGTTTGTATTTGAATCACCCTAATATTTTCATCTTTCCATTGCCAATCTATTATGCTCTATTGGACCAATTACCTATTCAAAATCTGTCCTACTACATCATCCACCAAGTCCTCTATACTCTATAGATATCAAGGGATTTCCCTAGATCCTGTAGGTTGTTGTACTGATCATAATCTCTCCCACATTCTCTCTAGTTCTCAATTCTATGGTTTGGGGGCAGGCAGAACTCATACTACATTCCCTTCTAGGAGTTTCTGCTGATCATAATCTCTCCTTCATTCGCTCTATTTCTCAAAGGGTTTGGGGTGAGAAACCATAGTATGCTTTTGGGTTCGAAACTTCAATCCTATATGGCCAATATTGATCCCCAGTATTGCCAAGCACTAGCACAATTTTCCGCACTCAGTGAATCACACTGTGAGTATATATATTGTGGCGACAAACTGAAACGAAGTGACATAGATAGACAATCAATAATGCAATATAGACCAAATGAAGGCAACTCGAACATTTGAACAAATGAAACCTTAAAAACTACCTCCTGAGGGTGTCCCTGACAGTCATGTTACAAATGTAAGGTGAACCCTTTGGAGGAGTGGGCGTTGGGGGAGAAGCATTGGCTCCCCTCTCTTCAAAACAAATCTCCACCGTGCCTGCCAACTCTTCTTTGTTTTCTTCATTATCTACGGCATTGTCGGCGCCTCTCTTCTCTCTGTAGAACGCAACGAGGGTAACAGCGTGAGGCATGAGAGATCGCTTCTCCGTCAAGTACTGCTTTACAAAGAACCGAAGCAGAGATGCGTACGTTCCCCGCGGCAGAAACATCGACTCCGAGAACGACTCCGCCAGCAGCTTCACGGTGGAATCCATTTCCTCGGCCCTCATCGGGTGAATCCTCAGCCACCCGGATCCGAGGGTTTGGGAATATTCGTAATTTTCGAGGAATCGGAGGTTCTCTTCCTCGTTAGTGCTGAGGAACCGTCCGGTTCGGATTGGGACGCCCGAATACGAGGGGGTAGGAGAGGAAGTCGACGAGGAAGATGAACAAGAACAATCGAATGATGGGGCGAGTCTAGGTTTAGGGGATCTCACCGGAGGTTTGAATAAGGAGGCTCCGGAGGAAAAGTGGAGGCCGCTGCGGTGGTGGGATTGAGGGTCGAAGGAAAACAGATTCACGGCGGCGGCGGCGGCGGCCATGGAAGGAGTGAGAGCGGTGAACTAGAGACGAACGGGGAGTGTACACGGATATCAAACCAGGCGACGAGACACGTGTGCACCGCTCGCAACGGGCCTTAATTTTGACCAAATAATATTGACAAATTAAAATAAACGAAAATTACAGTGGTATTTAATCAACTTAAATATTACACTTACTATCCTTATTTTTATTTTCTAAATAACAATTATAGTCCTTATTTAAATAAATTACATTAAATATTTTGAAATTTTAATTGAATTACATTTAGTACTCCCATCATACCAAAATTGAATAAAAGAATTACACAATCAATTGCGATAGACAAACTTGGCACAAGTTCCTCTTCAATCACATATGAACTATATCAATCATGATAAAAATAACTAAATCTATCCTGGTTTACAATCTCAATTATTAAATATTCAATTTTTAGACAAAAGTATCTATTTTCTAAGGTTTTACATCAAATCAACAAACAACATAAGTTTATATCAATCCTAAAAAATGATGAGATTTATAATGGATAAAACTACCTACCATAAATCTTCACAAAAGTGATTAAAATGGCAAAAATGCTAAAAAAACGACAAAGAAATTACATGTTACAACATTTATTCTTTTTCTTTTTCTCTCTCATGACAATTAGGGCTCCAATAGTGTGCCTGTATGTAAACCCAAAAACGTCTCATCTCCATAAAAAATTATTTTACATTATCATAGGTACAAAATACTAAATAACCTAAAAGGATTTGAAATTTCAAATTTAATTTAATTATAGGTAAAATAATCATATTATTGACTATATCATTAATAAGACATTAATAATACAAGTTAGAAATTATCTCTCAAATTATGTCAAATATGTATCTTTAAAGGATATGTCTCAGTCACACTAATCTCGATAACTTTTGTACTGTCATGTCATCGGTTGAATGAAATTTTTTTATTTCATTAGAGTAAAATTTTGTTTATATAAAACGGCCAAATTGACGACAAAACAAAATAATAATAATAATAATAATAAACGTACACTGATCATCCTATCATCGTCGGTTGGAGGAAGTTCTTTTCTTTAAATAAGGAAATTACTTTTTTTAATGAGCTCCCATCAAAGCGCAAACTCAACAGTGATGGCGAGCAAGGTATAGTTAGTAGGTCAATAATTTGAAACTCTCAAATACTTGTAGTAAAAAAATACAAATATAAAAGAAAAGCGCCAAATATTTCCAAACTCAACAGTGATGGCCTAGGTATTCTGCCACGTCATTCCTTATATATAAATGAATATAATGTCTGCTACAAATTAATTTGTGTATTTCCTGTGTAATTAAGTTGAATGTACATCAGACAAGAGGACCGCAACAGAATTTAAATAAATAATGACACCACGGCCCAATGATTGAAGGTTTGTTGATTTTTTTAAAAAATATCATCATTTTTTCAATATAGTTTATGTCAAACACGAAGAAGACATTTCTACCTAAACCCATTCCTAATTCAGTCTATAACATTTATTTTGTTTTAATGTTAATTTTTTTGTAAAAAACGATGTCGTACGTTAATTTGAAAAGGGAAAAAAATATCAATGTCAGGCAGATTAATTAGATGGATCCGGGTGGCCAGTCCATTGTTTTTTGTTAAAGTAGGCCCTGTTAGGTGCCGTAGTATTTTTTAATCATATTTAATTTTGTTATTAAAATATAAAGTAAGTTTATTTTAGGAACCAATCATTAAACTTAGTACATCTGTTGTAATTGTAGGGGGTGCTGTATTGGAGTAGTGACTGGATCGTGGAACTCATTTTTAGTATCACTATCAATGACAATAATGATAAAGGTAGCTGCCCGGAACATAACCAATGACACCACGGTCCTACGTTTCTTGAATTAAACAAAAAGATATAAACCTGCTGGTAGCCTCAATCATCATTTTTTCCAATACAGTTCATGTCAAACACGAAGAAGACATTTCTACCTAATTCAGCCTATACCTTTTAATTTGTTTTTATGTTAATTTTTCTAAAAATATATTTACAAAGTCCTACTTTAATTTGAAAAGAAAAGAAAAATCTCAATGTCAGGCAGATTAATTAGATGGCTTCGGTTGGCCTGTCCATTGACTTTGTTAAGTAGGCCCCCTTAGGTGGAAATCATGATATAAACTTTTCGTAAAGAAATGACCCGGATGCTATTGTGTAACAATTTCACTCGATAATTGATATATAAATAAAAGTTTTTAAATATTATCCATGTTTGGTGATTAATCAGGTTAATTTATTCAGTTTTAAATTACAACGGATAAACTTTATTGCTAATTTTTGATATTTAGTATTTCATTCACATTTATTTTTTAAAATTAATTATTAGATTCAAAATAATCTGAAAGTTAATTTTGGCCAAATTGAATCGAACAAAACAAAAGAATAAATAAAAAAATTGAACTTTTTAAAATTGATTCATCATATTTAATTTTGTAATTATAGTAAAGTAAGTTTATTTTATGAACTAATCATTAAACCTATCACATCTATGTTCTATCCAAATGTATTGCATGCGTGATGCACTTCATTCAAATCAAATCAGGACTGTTGAATTTATTTTCGACTGTTGAAATCATATTTTTAGTTAACGGTAATTTTAATATAATAATTATTATAGTATTTCATTATAACTAGAATATTAAAGTCCAATTTGGAGTTAACACATTTGAAGGGGCTGCCGTACTGTACTGGAGGAATGACGGCATTGTGGAACTCCTTTTTAGTAGCCGCCGTGGAGTGATCAGTACCAGTAAAGGTTGCCACCGTGAACATAAATAGTTTTATATAACCCTTCATCTCATTAGCTATGCTCTATGTGGTACAGTACAGAGTTCAAAAAGGAGTAGGATACATTTAATAGAGCACAAAATTCAGAACCCAGTACTAGTAGTGTTAAAAAAAACAAAAAGAAAGGAATATTAGCAGAATTGTTGACCTAAGTACAAATAGTCAAATACAATACAAGTAGCTGAGCTGACTGGCAATAATGATAATTACTATGGTAATTAACCAGTACTTTATAATTATATGGACTCTAATCACAACGGATCAAATTAATTAACGTGTAAACCATCAAATTAATTAATTAAGAAAGAGAGAGAGAGAGATTACTGATTGATTGAGGAATCTATATATTAATTAGTAGCAGTTGCAGTAGCAGTAGCAGGATGATTGTTAATTAGTAATCTTCGGTTGATCATAGTCTGTAATAAGATTTCATTCCACGTATCCACGGGCCCAGGAAGGCACCAGTGGACGCAATCGTTCTGCTGCCTCTCCGTCATCCGCCGCCCGTCCTCCGGGTTGAAGGGTGGTAAAAAATTCATGTACGGCCCCGGGTGTCCGTCCGGCCTCATCAACGCCAGCTTCGTCACATCCAACGCCTCCAACAACCCTTCTCCGCCGCCCCTCGCCGCCGCCACCTCCTCCACCGCCACCTTCCTCATCTCCGCGTCCATCCCCTCCACCGCCCTCTCCCCCTCCCGGAACGGCTTCGTCTTCGGACACGCCCCCGCCTTGTCCCACTCCCCCTCGAAATGGGCCGGCGAGAACGTCGCCACCACCGCGTCCACTCCTTTCCCTCTCCGATCCGCCGACGTCACCGCCTTCACCGCCGTCCTCACTGCCTTCCTATACGCCCCGTAGAATCCGATCTCGCTGTGGTTGAGCCCCGGGCAGTAGTGGCACCCCAGCGCCACGCCTCCCTCGTGGTACACCGCCGGGTGCAGGAACCAGTGCCCCACCGACAGCACCACCATGTCGATGCTGCCCAGCTCCGACGCCCACCTCTCGTCCACCGCATCCAAGTGAAGCTTGTTGTAATTCTCCGCCGCCGATTTCTCCACGCCTCGGACGAGGAACGGCGACCAGAACACCGAGACGGTGGCGTTGTGGGATGGGAAGAGCCACCGCCGGAACTTGTTGTCGTCTCCGTCGCGGTACACCAGGTCCGGGGGAGCGGCGGAGGCCGCCGCGAGCATGCAGAGGAGGGACTCCAGCTGGTTGCGGGCCATGGAGTCGCCGACGAAGGCGAGGTGCTTGTTGCGGAGGAGGCGGAGGAAGGCGGCGCCGTCGAACCGGGGCAGAGCGCATTGGCGTGGCCGCCACCGCCAGTGGAGGTAGCCGCGGTCCGGGCGGCCGTGGGCGATGCAGTTCTGTCCGTCCTTGATGGTGGCGCAGCTCGTGCCGTTGTAAAGCGGGCCCGATTCGTCCCTTACCCACTCACCGTCGCTCATGTCGCAGTATTGAATGCGCTTGGCGGCTTCTTCTGTCTCTGCTTACAGTTACGCACGCACATACACACACCGTCAATAATATTCTATTAATTATGTGTATAATATAATACATGCGCATGAATGAATTCAGAACCAAAAAGGTACGTCACTGATGACTTATTAGTTAATATATATGTTGATATGCGTGCGTATGAGTACCTATATATATACACACACACACACACAAACCTTGGGATTGAGGTTGAGAAGGCGGAAGAGAAGAATGTGAAATGGGTTTGAGAGCGGGTTGATTGTTGTTAGAGGGATCAAGGAGTGGATCATCGAATTTAGAAGGTGATTGGAGGGGAAGAGAGGAGGGAATGGAGGGATACAAGTACAAACGGACCAGAAATATTGGGAGGAGAGCACAAAGGGTCCAATGAATGAGCTTCTTGGCGAGAGGCCGATGATGATGATGCTGGTCTATCATTGTTGTTCCGCTTGGCGCTTGTCGTTGCTTTGGATCAAAGTCGGAACACCCCCCCTGCTTTTTTCTTTTTCTTTTTCTTTTTTTTGGTCCCTTTTCCTTCACTCTTCTCCTTTTTTTCGCTTCTTAAAACACGCGTGTTCCGTTGAGCGCTTCGGATTTAGGAAGGCAGAGAGAAAGTGGGGGTGAAAAAACAAAAAAAACAAACAAACAAACAAATATAATTAACTGTTTAAGGTCGATTCGTCAGAGTCGCGGTTATAAGTTCATTTCTGCGGTAGGACAGCTAGTTTATGGTACTGTTGTCTTCGGGCCGGTGACTGACACGTGGCATGATTGAGCAGCCACCCCCTCTGTTTCTTTTTCTGTTTTTTTGAGGTTTGCGTTGTTGCTTGCTTCTGCTGTTCAGCTGCACATGGAGGCGAACGTACGGGAGACTACTTGTGGTCGTGACAGCGTGGTGTGCCCGAATTCGAGTAGCTGTTATAGTAATTATAGGTTTTCCGTGAAAATAAACTGGATCTAAAATAGCTGTTTCGTCCCGGCCAACGAAATCTTAAAAATAGTAACATCTTGGCACTACCTATTTTTAATAATAATATATATGTATTATTATAAAAATAAATAAAACGTGCGGACTCATTTAATTATACAATAGCTTTTATTATATTTTTATTATTTAATTCGCCACAATCAAATAAAAGCTCAATTCGATTGTTAATGAAGTTTACATGCAGTAACAGATCTAATGACTTCTCGCTTTCTCATTTTTATTATACATGTGTATATAATGTAGAATAAATGTAATAAATTAAATATTGTTTTTATTTTTAATACAATTTTGTAAATTTAAAAACAGGGCTGCATTTTGGTATGCCAAATCCAAATTGGATTCAAGACCGTTTTAAAAACAGTCCCTTATGTGTCAATTCAAAACAGATAGATCATGCAACTGTTTTAAAAATTATTTATAATTATTTTATATTTTAAAATATAAACTCAATTTTAATTAAAAAAAATACAATTTTTCCTTTTTTATAATTTTATTATGTGAGTCTATAGTATTTTATTTTTTTTGACACCTAATTTAAAAAATTATTCTTTTTTAAAATGCATTTTCTTTTCCACTAATCACTAATCATTTTCAAATTTGAAATTCAAACTCCAATAAATACACTACAATGCATAAAACACATACAGGAACATGTAATAGGTAATCTTATACATACCCAAAAAAATTACAATTACATGTTAAATGAAGTTCCATGCGAGAGGGAAAAAATGTCTAGCAATTAGCCAAATTAAAGACTTTATTGTTTCGCATTGGAAGTTGCTGTTTATAGTTATAGATGCACGTGTTAATAGGTTTGGTTAGGCATGAAATTAAATGTGATAAAGAATGTTTGAATTTGGTGCGACACGCAAAAATATGCGCACACACTGCACCGAGGCTAACGCAAAAATTCAGACGTACCATGACACCGACATGTCTAATATGTTCATATAATAATAGCAAATAAAAATAATTATTAATTAATTTAACTTTATCTTATATTTTTTTATTTTATTAATTGAATCCATTAAATATTATTATTTTTAAAATACATACAAAAATTATTTTTAAATTATAATTAAATACGATACTAACATAAATAAAAAAAATTAAATTGATGAATCAAAATTCTACCTATATTGTACAACAATAAGTTTGAGAATTATTGATTCAGATGACGGAATGAAGTTTTTCTAAAAAACTTGAATCACATTAAATTTGTTGAGATGAGTGAATATGATGTTTACGGCTGAAAATTATCTATCATTTTCCAACTCAGTTGTATACATACCTATAAATAACCTATGGAAAAAAATAAAATACATGAATTGGTTGGCGAGGAATGAATTATGAATCATCATCATCGTCAGATCACCCACCACTGGAAAAGCGACAAGTCTACGCAACGGAAACAAATTCACTTGTCCTAGCAGTGCCAGTGAAATAGTGACACAGTTTCAACAAATTTGCTGCAAAATTTAAAATTTAACAAATTTTTTAATATAAATATAAAATGTAAATTTAATTCATACTTAATATTACTCTCCACCAAATATTTACTTAATTATCTCATGATTAGTAAATATATATTTTGTTGCTTCGTTTTTTAAATTAACTTTTTTACCCGACGCTGCTCTTACCCTTTGCTGAAAACTTATGGAAAATTTTATTATTATTATTTGGTAAACATAGAGAACTTATGTCATTCGAACAAATTAGTATGAAAAAGTATATAAAATTTTCACAACTCAAATTGATGTCAACATATAAAAAATGAATACTACTAGCTTTTGCCAAAAATGCTCTTATCAATTTAATTTTTAATCTTAAATATTAAGAATAAAATTTACAATACACATCATTTTTTAAAATCTTTTTTATCTCTTATCAATTATTTTTTTTCGTTATTGTTTGCTATATTTTTTCTGTTAATCTCTTTCTCATACATTTTTTTTCTACTCTTTTTCCACAAACAAAGGCTAGTGTCTGGCAGGCACCAACTGGAAAATTGAAACTACAGCCGACGTCCCATCAGTCATAGACGCACCCAGCGCAATTTGCATGAGGCGCGGGCCATCGGATGCGATAGAGATCCATATTTTAACTCAGCAAATAATTTTTTAAATTATATATAAAATTACGAGTAAATATTAATTATATACAACTGTAAAATATCTTTAATATATATATATATATATATTTTAGTTAAAAATTTCTGATAAATTATACAATTTAATCCATTAATGTTTTAAATTTGAAAAATCAATGAAATAAAAATTTACTTTACAATCATATATAATTTATAAATTTTTTAAACTAAAATATAAATTTTAAAACCACTTTTAATCATATATAATTTATATTTATTTAGATATATATAATTTTTAAAATTATTTAATAAGTCTAGCGCTGCTAGCAAGAAATTAATAAAATCTCACCCCCCGACCGACCAAATATTTGTGGTCTTGTTTTTAAATTTTATTTGGGGAGGGCAGTGTCACTCACAATGATGATAGCGCAGTGGGGCCTGGATCGTGATTACCAGCTGGCAGCTAGGCTGGCCTGATAATAAATGTGATGACCTATGCTTGCTGGTCGGCCATGCATTTATGAATTTGCTTTTTATAAAATGGGTCGTGCCACGTGCGCAGGCCTGCGCACCACACCTCTTCTCCAACGACTTCCCGGCCCATAGCGCACCGTGCTTCCACCATGGCCTCATAAAATATACAGCCACCCTATATGTGTGTGTGTGTGTGTACAAATAATAAAAAAATATAAAGGATTGAAATGAGAAAATTAATTAGAAAAAACAAAAAAACAAATAAATTGTTACGGTGGATAAAACAGGTTGAAATGGAATAAACAGACAGCTACAGAGATAAAAACAGACTGAAATACAATCCTATCCTATGACAGACAGACAGACTGCTACTGTGGTTGAGACTTGACCAAACCAGTAAACTAGCAATACAGTAAGCAGAAATGACATTTAGTAAGCAGTCCCAAAATGAATACAATAAACAGACCCAAAAACACAATCTACATGAAGAATAGTTAGAGTAAACCAGAAAATGAATGCCAGCAAACCAGTAGCCAACCCAAAAACAAATAAATCCAAAAACCAGTGGCAGACCCAAAAATATAACCTAAAAAAGGAAAAGAATCCAAAACCTGCGCAGAGGCAGAGAAAGGAGGCTCATATTGTAGAGAAAAAAGCATCACGATCAAACCACCATAGCAAATTAGCAATCAATAGAGCAGACATGTAAAACAGGCATTTAACAAAACACCATATATATATATATAGGGTTATCAATATAGCAAAACAGAAATTAGAACTGAACCGTATATATACTAAACAACTATAGCAAAACAAGCATCTAGGGACAAAGCCAACGCCACACGAATAGAAATTTAAAACGGAGATTAAAAACATTAGCAAGTATCAAATAGACTTTTAGCAGGCAGATTTTTATGGACGACACGCCGTCATGCTGAGCAAATCAAACAAAAAGATTGACGAGGATGCAACCACAAACAAAATCAGACAACTCTCACAATATCAGATAATATCAACAAATGATTCTCGCAATATCAACCAAACATATATATCAAATATCAAACAAACATATTTAGTTGTTTGTGCCCATATATTGCCTTCGTGAGACAACATACATGGTTTAGTTGCCTCCAAACTCATGAAACATCACAAATCCATCGATTTGGGAAAATCTAGAAAACATCACAAACATATTTCCATTACCCACACAATCAAGAAAATCGAGGCGCGCGGGTGTACAATACTTGTATTTTGGACTTCAAATTTCCTGATTGCAATGCAAAGCATGGTCCATTTCTATATCGGCAGTATCATTACATTGCTCACCAACTTTATCACCCTGCAAACCAGTAAACATCTGAACCAAGTAAAACATTTTTTAATGTCAGCTGAAAAATAAAGGTAGAAGTAAAATAAAAAATAAAGCAATTGAGCATACATATTTAGGAAACAAACCAGGAAACAGTTGATGAAATGGTTTGAATAATCTGACCGAATGATAAATGTTTTTAACTGGAAGATTTGATTGAGGTGGCACGACAGCTGTATAATGTCATAAAGCAATTGAGCCTACGTATTTAGAATGTTTGATTGATAATTACGTTGCGGCGGCCTTTTTACTTTTCTATTAATGTAGGCACGGCAAACTTGATCCATTTATTAATCCAAAACCAAGCCCGATTGTGACATGCTTGGACCTGGGCTGGACACTGGACACGTTGGCAGCATAATACTCTTTAAGCCCAAAAGACCAAGCCCCGTTTTCGAATTTGATTACACGGAGAAGAAGAAGAAGAAACACACACTGCCATACAAAGAAATTGCAAATTAAAAGGCGGCTTCAGAAATCGCAAAACCATACTGCTGGCGGTGGGTGGGGATTGGCATTTGGCATTTGGCAATGGAATCCAACAGCAACAACAACAGCGAGGACTTCGCAGTGGGTTGCCTCCTCTCCATCAAAACCACCTTAGGAGACGACTTCGAGGCTCAAGTCATCGCCTTCGACAGGCCTTCCAACATCCTCGTCCTTCATATCCTAATTAAACTCGTCATGTCATGTCTTGTCGATTCAGTTCTTCATTTTTTTCAATATTTCTTTTTCCCTGATTTAGCCCTAGATTTTTCTTTAAAAAAAAAAAACTATTTCGAAATGAATTTGTTGTTCTGTTTTTGAAATTCCCTGACTGCGTAATTTTTGAATCCTGGGGGGGCACAAGAGGGCTCCAAATCCGGTCCTCGCCGCAACATAAGGCTACTCAAGGCCAACTATATCAAGGAGTTCAGTTTCTTGGGTCAAGCCGATGACCCTCTCGAATCCAGTAAATGTTACCTGGATCTCAATACTCTCCAGGCTAGGGAAGAGGCTGCTCTGAGGTTTACTTATTTTTATGGGTTTTTTGTCACCTTTTTTTTTTATTTAAATTTATGTGGGCAAATTATGATTGTCTGATGTGAGGGAGTTGCAGGCAAGCTGAGATTGATGCTGAAAGGATTGGAGTGGGTGTGACCAGCGAGGCCCAGAGCATTTTCGATGCACTTTCCAAGACGTGAGTGCCTTTCCTGCGCCGTATTTTATGCCCCCTCTTTTGTATGGGTAGGAGTAGGAACGATGTTGTTGGGTATTTGCTTGGGGCTTGATATTTATTTGCCAATAGTTTGCAACATCCACGCCACTTTCTTTTATCGGTGCAAATATTTAGTGCGGGGGGGCGTTTACGAGTATTCAGGAGGTGTTTTTAAACGAAAGTAGGAACTCTGTAAACATGGTTGCACATCACTCTAGGCGTTTTGAGCAAACTAAAACTTCCCCAAACACCCTTTTTTTAGAAATTTGATGTTTCCATGAAATTGATAGTGAGCTCGTCTAGGTACATGCGGATTGGGATTGTGGTGCCTCCCTAGTAGTTATGTGTTGGCCAGTGAGCTTGCCTTCATGCATATTAACGTCAGAAACCTTGCTTTAATTGGCGGAAGCAACAAAAGTCAAGACATGCGTTGTTGCTAAGGCACGTCTCACCAAGTTGAAGTTTTTATACAGCTTCTTTTGTTTAAAGTTGGCATAAATGCTCAATTCCTTACACGAAGTCTTAATCATAGCCTCTATTTTTCATGTGCCGTTGTTTTTTTTCCCCTTTGCTGTCTCTGCATTAGCAGGTGCCTCAATTAATCTCATGAAACACTTGCTTGACCTCACTATTTTCGTCCGAGTTACTATACTAGTGTTTGTGTGTGTGTGTAGTGTTCTTAGTTTTAGCATAGATCACAGAATAATTTGTTGTTGAACCTGCAATTTTCACCTCATTGTTTGATTTTTCATTCTCATATCTCTAAAATCCACTGTCATCCCTTCTTGGATCAGGTGGAGGAATATTTTGTGGTTTGTCCTTCGTCATTCAGTGATTCAAGAGTTTCATGACTAGTAGTACCGTGCTGCTTCTGCATGTTAATCCTTATGATAACTGGTCTGTTGTTACCAGTAGTAAATAATGTAAAATTGGGTGATATAAATAATGTAGTTGTTAGCTGCTAGTGTGATGAAAATAAAACACAGGTCTTTTTATTGATGTGAATTTTGGGGCTATACACACATGCGCATGAACACAAGGAAATTGCATTGAGAAAGCCAGTATTGTGAATTTCATTAATTGCTGATATGTAGAAGCCCAAGCCCTCTTAGGCTCTCACCTTGTAAGAATAATATAGGAAATTAATTGAAGGTGGGTTTAGGTGATTTTGAGTTTTATAAACTTGCTTCTTCAGAACCCCCACCTCCCTTGTACTTGAAAAATCAGCGAGTAGTTTTAGTTTTTTAATAATTGACCAATGGCTTTGGTTTTGTGAATAGGCTTCCAGTACGCTGGGACAAGACCAGCATTGTTGTGATGAATGAAGTTCGTGTGTGTAGTCCATATCTCCCTGAGTCTGTTACTGGGGGAACTCCTGCTGCCAATGACCGGGTTAGGAAAGTGGTAAGACATGTCATTCAGTTTCATTTCTTTCTTATTTATACATTAAGTAATTGTAGTTTTTGCCCTCTTCATTGCACCCAATGTTTAGATTGATTTGGAGAGGAAGAGACTGCAGTCTCGTTGAGCTGGACGTGATGCTTGCTAGGTTGCATGGTGTATCAGCAGGGGCAAGCACAGTGGTACGAACCATGGTGGCCCTGTCCGCACACCCAAACTTCCCTTTGAACCATTCTATTCACCGGAGGCACTGGACTTCAGATAATTGCTGATTTTGCCATTGACGCTACTGATTTTGTAGTTTGTACTGCTTTCTGATTGGACCGTCTAGTAGTTGTGTTTCATTTTACAATTTAAAATAAAGCATATTCCATGTGCTCCGCCGCTCTGATTTGAGGATAATAGAATCCTACAAAATAGAGAATTAGCCCACAAACACAAAGATACATCTTTAAGAAAAGAAATTAAAAACAAAAAGCATGTACGTTTTTACTTACCTCGAAAGCACTTTAAATTTTCTCTCTTCTCGTGGCAGTGAGTTTCAAGGGAATATGGGACTCATTCTCTTCATTTTGTCTCACTTTTTCTTCCGTCAGAACCTCGATTTGTTAAGAATTGGTTTTTGGAACTCCCAATGAGGAGGGATTTGAAACTTTTATACGAGAATAAGCATTAGCTTTGTCAAGTAAAAACTAAAAGGAAAAAATTATTGTTAATTACTAATTTTATAAATAATTATATTTTTAAAAATAATATCATCATACCAAATTATTTATGTTTCGTTGGCGTTTGGCGTCAGGTGGAAAAAAGTTATTCATATTTCATTCACCGCATGTTTGTTTTAAAATAAGAGTAATAATAACATATTTCTATAGTCTTATATTTAACATTAAATTTATTTAGTGTTTCGTAACTTAAAAAGTATTATTCACTAATTATTAAATTATATAATAAAAATTTCTTATTTAATCTTTATGTTTTAATAATTTTTATTTTTATTTTATATTAAATTATAAAAAATTATTATTAAACAAAAATAGTATGAAATATTATTTTAATAATATATAAATTTATTAAGGAAATATTATGATATATATTTATACAGCGAAAAAAAATAATTTAAATTGATAATGCCCAGGGGTTTATTTGTTTGTATAATTTTTTGTTTTCGGTTTTAAAATACTTTTTGTTTTTGCATTTTACAAAAAAAAAAAAAAAAAAACCTTTCCCTATTCCCTTCCCCCCCCCCCCCCCCCATCGCCGTTGGTAGTTTCTTTCAGGGATCCGCAACTATGACGTCTCGCATCGCCTCCCGTGCTCTCCTCTCCAACTTCCTTGCTTCCTCTCTTGTCTCCCGCTTCTCTCCCTCCCTCCGACGCCCCCTCGTCGCCACTGCCTTCTCCCCACCGTCTGCTGCGGTGGCGACGACTACTGGCCTCCGTACGTACTCTTACGAGCCTAACTGGACCAACCGTCCCCCGAATGAGTCCATCCTTCCAGAGCCCGACGGCTGCGACTACGAGCACTGGCTCTGTGTCATGAAGCCCCCAGAGGATGCTAATGCAACTAGAGATGATATCATCGATAGCTACATCAAAACCCTAGCTATGGTCATCGGAAGGTATTGAAAACGAAAGTTTTGTTTTTTGGTTTTTACTTGTTTTCTTTATTTAAATAATCTTACTGTTTGTACTTGAAATCTATTGTCCGGCAATGGTTTGAATTCGAAATTAGGAATTATTCATTTATTCCTTTTTTTTTTAATCTCAGCTTTGTCTTGTTTTTTCGGGGGTTTGGTTGTTTTCGAGGATTTTGAGTTTTTGTAAGGTCACATTTGCGATGCTAACATTTCATAGATTTTCCGTTTTCTAGTCCAATGTCATGTTTAATGTTGTTCTTTGATCAAATTTAATGTTAATATTTTTATTTTTCTATGGCGGTCTTTCAAAATTGTGTGCGTGATTTGCCCTCAGTGAGGAAGAAGCAAGGATGAAGATTTATTCTGTCTCAACACACCATTTCTATGTTTTTGGGGCCCTTGTGCCTGAAGAAGTTTCACTTAAAATCAAAGGTATATCTTATTAAGCTAATTGATTTATCAGATTCTGTTTGAAAATGGCTCTTCTAGTAGTGTTTTTTTTTTTTTTTTTTCAGAACTGCCCGGAGTTCGTTATGTGATCCCTGATGATTATTTGGATGTTAAAAACAAAGATTATGGAGGTATGTGATCAGTTGCTTTCCTTTTCCTTACCAGGATGTTAATGAAAATTAAGATGTTCTTTTGTCTAAAACAGTTTTTACAGATCATTGTTATCAAGCATTCTTCTAAACTTTAGCATTAATAGAAGTCATTTTCTCATTAATTATTGCCATCTTAAAGACCACGGTGGGAATTTGTTTATTTCCTTTCAGATCCACTTCTATAAGGATCTGACTGAACAATATATAGTTTTTGAAGACTATATATGTGTGTGTATAATCGGTCGATTCTTGTCCTTTATATATAAAGAAGTTAGCTTTAGTTATGGCAGTGTTGTATATCCATGAGGTGACCTCTTCCAACATGATCTGAGAATAAAAGAGACTGTTTCATTGAAGCTTGGTACTCCCGCTGCTACAACATAGATCTTTTTGTTTTTGTTCTTTTGAACCATTTTTTACTAGATTGTTAATCGTTCTCCCTGAAATTTCCACGATTTTTTTTGCATATATATTTATTTATCCTGTATTCAATCTTTGATATGGAATTCACCACCTTGCTGGATTAGAATTCTGTTACTGAATGGCATCTATGGGACGCTTGATGAGATCATTTGGTCAGGTGACCACCCCCAAATGAATGTCTCCTTTTCTAACCGTCACTATATTGACAGGTGAACCATTTATCAATGGCCAAGCTGTCGGTTATGACAAGAAGTACCATGAGCAATGGATTGAGAAAAACAAAGAACGATCCCATGCTCCGAGGAATAAGTTCGGGTGTTCTTGGCAGATCCAAGGCCCGACTGGGCCACCACCTCCTGAACGCAGAGCAGACCCCCAAACAGCAATATGCCTCCTGGGCAGAATAACATGCAACCACCTCCTATGCAAAACAACATCCCGCGACTTCCTACGCAGGGCATGCCTCGGCATCCTATCCCGCAGAACCCATCCCAAAACAATACGGTACCCCCGCGCGAAGCAGCTATCACACCGGAATGACCAAGAATTGCTATATAATCACAGCCTATCACACCGGAATGACCAAGAATTGCTATATAATCACAGCCCTCGTTGGTTTTGAAACGTTTACCAATCTTGAGCAATTCCTGGAAGAGATATCCTTGCCCCCAAGCTGACTGTTTGGCTCACTCAAAAATAGTAGCTCTAATGCTATTTCAAGGGTAGGAAAATGTCATTATGGTCTCCAAGGGGAAAGTTAAACTTAAGCTTGATGTGTGATGTGTAAAATTGCAGAAAGAGAGTTAAAACTATGATGTGCAATGGCGGTAAGGGTTAGTAAGAGATTAGATTTTTTTTTTTTCAATATTTGATTGTGGATTGGAAAATAAATTGTTAATTACTTAAATACAGTAATTAATTAAACTAAATGAATTATTAATTAATTGAACTCAGAAATTAGTTAAAATTAAATTAAAATTTAAACGATTAAAAAAGCAAATGACAAAACCAAGCCCATAGTTGCATTATTTTAATTCTCCTTTTCTCTCTTCAATCACGCTGTAGATTTTTTCAATTCCCTCTCCTTAATTCAGGTAACAACTCAATCTTCCTCTAAAAAATACATTTTAACTTAAAATTGCACTTAGAACTTAAAATACTTGTGAATAACATTGGCTCAAGAACAATAATCAATTAATTTTAATTCAAAAAAAATGTCAAACATCACTTACAATTATAATATAATTATTGACTTTAATCATTCCCCAATTATACTACAATTGTTGGCTCTAATCATAATTTTCAATTAGTTTCTTGCTACTTTCTAGTATGCCCGAAAAGCCTCAATCTTGCTATTATTGGCACATTTGATTTGATATATGATGATAGTGGGGTGTTAAACCCTTGTGTTTGATGTGTTTTTTGGGGGTTAAATTGACAAGTATTGGATGAAAAATTGAAGTTATCATCATTATAGCGTATTGCAAAATTTACAGGGCCTAAATTATTGTTTGCACATGCTCGAATCGTGCATGAAATGCATGAAGCATTGTTGAAACTTGGAACCATATGCACATGCATGACACGATGTATGTTCGCACGAAATGTGACTTTTTGGTGGGGCACTAAGTATTCTTAGATCTATTGTTTGTTAATTCATTATCACTCATGTATTTCTTGTTTGTTTCTTATTTTTCCTCAAACCTTCCAAGTCTACTAAAGAGTTTTGCTTTTGCGAAAATTATCTATTCACTTTTCCCTTTAGATTCATTTTGGGACCTATAATTATACATATATGTTTGAAAATTTGTTAATATAGTAGTAGATTGTATGACATTGTAAATGTATAAGATTGGTCTTGTTGTATGATTGTACATCATGGATTTGAAACAACACTCATAGTGTAGTATTATAGGTGCTAGTGACGAATCCCTTAACACTCTAAGTGCAGCTATGAGGAATCACTAGTTTCAATGTTCTAAAATTTAGGAATGTGACAATTAGGATTTGGTGGTGTATACGTGACATTTATTACCATAACCTTGATCGCTGGGAGTTAATGGTGGTATGTGGTATTGGTACATATTGAAGGTAGTTTGGTTTAATTGATGGCATTGGTTGCCACAAATTTGGTCTTTGGGAGTTGTTGGTCCTAAGTAGCACTAGTTGCTCCTATATATTTGTAGTGAATTATTCTGTAATTGGTGGCTTCAATTGGCCTATGTGTTGTGCATATGGTTTGGTTTGATAGTGTTGGTTGCCATAACTTAGTTGCAGGTTTTCTTATTGGGAGCCACTAGCTGGCTTGATTTTCTGGAAGAGACCCACCTATCATGGGATTAAGGTTTTCACCCATGTGACACTTGGTCACCCTGGTGGATGCTTCAAGTAGGCCAAATCGTTGAAGCACACGTAGATTGATTTTGCCTTACCTTAAGCTTATCAGGAGAATAACTCCAGTTTGTGTAGAGATGACCAAATCTCCGATTAGCGGTATGCTCACCGCATTTAATCGGGTTAGCATGTTTGAACTCCAAAAGGATTCCATTGATTTCCCGCACGAACTGCCATGGAGCATTTCCCATTCGCACTAGCTACGCTTTTCACCTTGCCTTTCCTTAAGTAACGCGCACTTGTGCTACTCGAGAGACGCCCGCTAGCACCACGTTATTCGAGCGTTACACACCGCTACAATATTTGATATGCTAGATTGAACACATTTGATTTTGTTGGTACATGTTTCTTTATGATTTCTGGTTGGGTAGTCTAGAGTACTACAATGACATATGCATATATTAAGCATGTAATTTATAGGTTCGATAGGGTTATGCAGTGGTATAGTAGTGTAGGTCATCTGCTGGCACTCATACTTATCCTAGATTATTAATAATTCTTTTCAATCACTGATATGAGCTAGTTGTTGATATCATAACATGAACGAACTGGTTCTTTTTCCGTTTGATGTACGGTAGAACCTTTTAATTGTACTGATTCATTTTAATACGTATCGATTTTTTGTTTTTCATACATAGAATCGTGATAGTTGTATTAGTTTTATGATACTTTATTCTTGTTAATACTTTTGAATTAGTTGGTATGTGATATGTATTAGATTTATATTTATTTGCCAATAAATATATGCTAATTTGAAATAACATATGCCATGTAGTCTTACCCATATTAAGTTATTTATAACACGAGTTATTTTTCTCGGAGTTAATAATAAATAAGGGAAGTAAATCCACTTGCCGACTTGCGTCCCAATCCCGACCGGCGACCGCCGCACTCCACCAGGCGCTAGTTGCCGTCGAAACACCATTTAATTTGGGAACCCTAATTTGCCGTCAGAACCACCCTCACAACCTTCCAAAAACCATATTTATGCATGTTTGTTTCTGTGTTTCAAGCAAGCAGGCAAGGCTGGAACCAAGGCTGGAACCGCCTGTATTGATATTAGTAGATAGTAAAAACAAGCTGGAAACATTCGCTTCAAAATCCCAATCCCCAACCCTAAATCCCCGCACCCAAAAAAATCCCATTTCATCACCGCCACCAACACACAACCCGGATTTCAGCATGGCCGCGACGGACGCCTCCCCCAAATTCCAAAACCCGGATTTCCGGCCCGATTTCCGCGCGCCGGTGGCGGAAGTGTCGTCCACCCACGACGGCCTCCACTTCTGGCAGTTCATGATCGCTGGGTCCATCGCCGGGTCGGTGGAGCACATGGCGATGTTCCCGGTGGACACCATCAAGACCCACATGCAGGCCCTCGGGTCGTGCCCCATCAAGTCCATCGGCGTCCGGCAGGCCTTCCGCTCTATCCTCCAAAAGGAGGGGCCCGCTGGCCTCTACCGCGGCATCAGCGCCATGGGCCTCGGCGCCGGCCCCGCCCACGCCGTCTACTTCTCCGTCTACGAAACCTGCAAGGAGTACCTCTCCATCGGAAACCCCGACAACCCCGTCGCCCACGCCGTTTCCGGCGTTTGCGCCACCGTCTCCAGCGATGCGGTGCTGACCCCTATGGACGTGGTGAAGCAGAGGTTGCAGCTGAGCCGCAGCCCCTATAAGGGGGTCTTGGATTGCGTCAAGAGGGTTTTCAGCGAGGAGGGCTTGGGGGCCTTCTACGCTTCGTACAGGACCACCGTGTTAATGAATGCGCCCTTCACTGCCGTCCACTTCGCCACCTACGAGGCCGCCAAAAAGGGTTTGATGGAGATCTCTCCCGACAGCGCTATCGATGAGCGCTTGATTGTCCATGCCACTGCTGGGGCCGCTGCAGGAGCACTTGCCGCTGCCGTTACCACGCCGCTTGATGTCGTCAAGACTCAGTTGCAGTGTCAGGTCGGTTAGAAACTCTTTGTTTGGCTGATTGTTTTTTTTTTTAAAATATAAAATAGGGTGACATGTTGATAGGAGACCACTCTATGCTAGAATCGAGCAAGAGGAAAATGCACATGCACATTAATTTTATTAATTCTAAGTTCTAACTTGATTTACAAAAGATAGTGATGAGAAAATAAATAGGCATACAAGATACTAATCCCATAGCCTCACTAACTCTCCATTATCTCACTACTTTCAATAACTACCATATCCTTAACTCCCGGACCCATGACACAAAGGAAATAAACAGGAAAAAGAAAAACATCTAATAATTAACGGCCCTCTTCTTTCTCGCATAAGTGATAATTGGTTGACTCATCCGAGGCTTGTCATGGCACGTAAGATTGCACCTCTCTCGAAAAGACGACTTGTCCTCAAGCTGGAATGATGGAAATTGTTGTTTGAATGAACTAGAACTTCTAGCGGAATTACCGAACTTCTTCCAACAATGAGATATAATATTCTTTGGGTGGACAACAAATTCAAAAGCAGCATTAATTGGAGGAGGGACATCCGAAGTATCAACAAAAGTACCTTGAACTGGGTCAAGAAGGGAGGCATCAAAAACTGGATGGATTTTTGAAGCAAGAGGAGTTCCAATTCATAGGCCACAAAACCTAATTTGCATAGAATTTTATAGGGGCCAAAATGGCGAGGTGACAATTTTTGATTGGCACGTGTAGCAAGAGATGCTTGGCGATAAGGCTGCAGCTGGAAGAAAACTAAGCCCCTGACATTAAAATGCACTTCCCACTAGTGAGAATCGGTTTCATTTGATTTGGTCCTTTCATAGATTTTGTTTGAGAAAACGAAGCATCTCATTGTGGGAAGAGAGTAGCTCTTCTAGATTAGGTAATTGAGTTTCCTTGCTAACAAAATGGACAATTGGAGGGTCCCGTCCATAGAAAATTTAAAGGGGGTCATGCTAGAAAAAAGGTGATAACTCATACTGAAAGAATCTTCAGTCCAAGACAAAAACTTGTTCAATTTCTTGGGTTGCTTCATGGGAAAGCATCATATATAAGTCTCCATACAATGATTAAGAACTTTAGTTTAACTGTTGGTTTGCGGGTGATAAGAAAAACTCATTCTCAGCTTTGTTCCATTAAGTTTGAAGAGTTCAGTCCAAAAGAAACTCACAAACATCGAATCATGATATGATATAGTAGATCGCCGTAAACCATGGAGTTGAACAATATCTTGATGAAATTGGGTAGCAACTGATTTTGACGTATAAGGATGAGACAGGCCGATGAAATGTACATACTTGCTTAAATGATCAACAACAACAAGGACAACTCCCATAACAAAATTAGGTGAGCTATCTTCCCATACCTGTTTTGGAATAGACAAAGGATTTAAAAGCCCTTTAGGCATTGGCGAATGGTATTAACATACATTTGTCTTGAGGTGGGGCCAATAAAATGTAGATAATACTCATTTTAAGGTCTTGAGAAAACCTCTATGACTAGAGGCTGGTGTGTTATGGGCTTCAATCTTCATATAAAATTTTGTTCTCCAATTCTTTATTATCCGAAACCACTAAGCGGTCTTGAAAAAGGAGTTTGTCCCCAATCCAAGAAAAATCCTGATAAGCATGGTTGTCTTGGGGTTTAGACTCTATAATATGGTTAGTGAAGGGATCTCATTGCAACATCTCAGACTAGTTATGAAAATCATTGGTGACCTAAATAGTGAAAGTCAAGAAGTTAGCTTGTTGAGGGCATAAAAAAAGTTGTCAAAAGCATTAGACGCACTTGAGACAGAAAGGAAACCCTATCACTTTAACCTCAAAGTGCAAAAAAGTACTTGCTTCATTGAAGTGAAATGCATTTTACATAAGGAATATATTTATCATTTATAGACCATAATCCATCAAATAAAATGTCATGGGTACTAGGTAGTGAGGAAAAGATGCAAAAAGAGATGAGTCGGGAGCATCTGGCATGGACACTGGCAGCAAGAAGAGATGCATGGAATCATCTAGTGTCGCTTGTTTGGCATTAGTAGAGGCCATGGCATTGGTGAAGGTATGGCGTCAATGGCTGGTTCCCGGTTGATTACATTTTTTTTATTTAGGGTTAAAGAAGCCCAAACAATGTGCATTTCTTGCTTTACCCACAAGCACATGAAGCGCACCAAGGTTCGTGCTTCAGGTGCCACGCCTTGCCTCCTCTGAAGCGTTGAAGGCCCTTGGCGCTACGCTTCATGTGCTTAAGTGTTGGGGCACTTGGTTTTGATGATAAGAACCACTTAATAAAATAATACTTAATTAACAAACTTCTTCTTCTTATATGTGATGCACGGCTGACTCATCCATAGTTGTGGTCCACATATCATTTGAATTTTCCAAGTCGGGGCACCTGCCTCTGAATTTTCCAAGTCACGCTTGTACTAAATGACAAAATCAAAGAGCAGTAGTTTTAACAGAAGTCACTGCTGTGTGCTTGTAGATATACATTGCTCCATGAGATAAGAAAGACTTTGATGATCAATGTGAACAATAAATTTAGACGGCATGAGATAGCCATCGATTGTAAAGTTAGCACCAAAGCAAGCAACTCCTAATCATAAGCTGATTAAAATTGATTGGAGAAGGAAAAGACCTTACTAAAATAAGCCACTAGATGTCCATATTGCGTAAGGATTGTGTCAACATTATATGTGGAAGCATCACATTCAACAGTGAAAGCCTTTGCAAAATTTAGCAACAAGAGAACAGGTACAGTAGTCAGGGCAGATTTGAGGCGATTGCAAGCATGGTTAGCCTTGCTGGTCCAATGGAAGATATCCTTCTCGGTTACTTCAGTTAATGGCATGGCAAGGAAGCCATAATCTTTGGCAAATCGACAGTAGTACTGTTAAGCCAAGGAAGCCCTGTAACTCCTTCAATGAAAGTGGCGTCGACTATTTAGTTACAACATCAATTTTTCCTTGATTCACAGACATCCCTGAGAAGTGATAACATGACCCAAAAACGAGATTTATCACTGGCCGAAAGTTCACATAGATTGCTTAGCATAGAATTGGTTTGCTTGAAGGAGTCCTATGATTAGAGTTAGATGCTCAATGTGTAATTTATTAGAAGGGTTGTACGCTAGTATATCATCAAAGAAGGCAACAAATTTATGAAGATAAGGCCTGAGGAGGTCATTCATCATGGCCTAAAAAGTAGATGGTCCTTTGGTTAGCCCAAAAGTCATGACCAAGAACTTATAGTGCCTGTAGTGGATTTGAAAAGCCGTCTTGTAGATGTTAGTAGGATGTATCCTGATTTGGTAATAGCTAGACCTGAGATTGATTTTGGAAAAATTTGGGGTTCCATGTAGCTTGTCCAATAATTCTTCGACCATCATAATTGGGTATTTATCTGGCATCGCGAGGCTATTAGGTTGGCGACAGCACACATGTGCCAGATTTGGTCCTTTGCAACCAATAATACCGGACTGGCAAAGGGATTGGTGCTTGGTCGAATGAGGCCTGCTTTCAATAATTTCGAATTATGTTTTTCGTTCTCATTCTTTTGGTGATAAGGATAGCGATAAGGCCTTAGGTTTGGTGGTCAGGAATTTGGAAGGAGGGGAATGGAGTGTGTTGGAGGAAGAGAGGTCGGTTCCTGGAAAATGGAAAGGAAGGAATTGCTAGAGAACTTGTTGAGTGGCTGAATTGGTAGTTAACTGGTGGGGTTGAAATGGAGTAGAAGGAATACTTAGTGCAGCAAGGGAAGAAGTGTTGGGTGGTTGTTGGACTCCAAAGATTTTGACTTGCCACCCATGGTGAGTAAAATGCAAGAACAAGTCTTTCTAATTTGCCTCCACAGTCTCTAACGAAGCCAACCGAGTGATTTCTAAAAGTAAATCAGCTTTGCCAAGTTGAAGAGGAAAGAAATCCTATGTAATTATGAGGCTTGGCATGTGAATCGTGACATTAGGACAAATTTGGTGACAGAACGACATCCCCTTTACCAATCTCAGCGCCAAAGGTAGGAACCACCAAGGTGGGTAGCTTCTATTTTGCCACCAACTTGGCCAAGATAAAATTATGGGTGGATCCTAACATAATAATTAATGTACTGCTATAGATGGTTCCACACAGCTTCATGGTGGAATTAGGATTTTTACCCTGAGATCTTGTGGAATGAAATTTCCACTTTACTGTTATCCAGACTGGCCAGCTCACCATCGTCCTCTATTGCTTCTCTGTTGAAGCTCGCTAGGGTTAATTGTGGGATCTGACGGCACACAGCTTGTGGAGTAATATTTGGGAGAATAGCAGGTTCTGATGATGGGCTAGGCTTTAGGCCTTTAGATAGGCTTATTTTGGGATCAAACTCTAGGGTCGGAGAAGTAGCTTTCAAAACTGAGCGAGACTTGTGAATGCAAACCTTTGATTTAATTCATTTTTTAGGTCAATCATGAATGTGCCAAGAAGGGCATTCTCTGGCCATTCAGTAACTCTAGCCGCTTGTTGTGCAAACTCCATCTTATATTTTGCTATTGTGTCGTTTTGTTTGATGGAACACAATGATTCATCAATATTTTGGAATTCTAGCTGACCGAACTCTCCTGAAGAATTCTCACAATATCCTCCCCTCCCACTGTCGGATTTCATGCTATCCAATGTCCCATGCATAGAAGTCAAGAGCATCATGCATCGTTGCGGCCTTGATTTTCATATCATCGGGTACATTGAAGTACCAAAAATATTTTTCTTCCTGAGAAACCATCCACGAGAATTGTCCCCATCAAATTTAGGGAAATCAATCTTCGCCTGTTGATTTTTCACAACTAGACTAATGATTTTCGTTTCCTTTTTTTAGACGCATGATAGCCAATCCATCTAAGATTTTCAGACTTGCCACGATTGTTGGGAAAAATCTAGTGGGACAATGGGTGGATTGGGGTTAGGTGGAGGTTATGGGATATTTTTTAAAAGGCATACCCAATGGTTAAGGCTTTCTTATTCATCCATTTTGTAAGATGAAGATCATATGGAGGTTATGGGATATTTTATATATAATTCAAGGTTGTACATTACAACTATTGTGAAATTAGAGTAGGCAAAGGTTTCAAGTATTAATGCAAGGAAAAGTTGATAGGTATTTTGATTATGGTGTTGATTCTGTTCCTGAGCAATTAAAGTGTAGATTGGATGGTGAATTGAGAAGCAGGAAAGTATTTATATGTTTTGAACACTCAGGCCAATTTGTGGAATTTCCTTTGAGTTACGTTATTAGTTTTTATACAATACAATTGGGTTCATTATGATTATACTACAAGCTACAGCCAATTTTATCCTCTCGTTGAGGTAGGCAGCAGCACAATCTGATCTCAATGGGAATCTGGAGACTAGCTTATTCTGAAAAATGGCATCATTGCAATGTGACCATACATCCCAAGGGATCACGATATATGACAGTGAAGTAAAATTTGAGGGCCAGTATCGTTGCTGGCCGTGGAACACAAGTGTATCCACAGAAAGCCATTCGTAAGGGCATTGTATTTGCAGCAAACTATTAGAGTTGATTCTTTACTGGGTTTTGAACAATCAAATATATATATATATATATATATATATATATATATCACTATTTTTTTGCCCTCACTTTGTTAGCGTTTTCAGTCTTTTCATGATATTTTTTATGCAGACCAAAAGTTTTCTTTCTAAATGTGCATGTATATCTGGAATATTTCTGGATACTACCGTGAATCTAGTATCTAGTTTACCTTTCTGTTTATTCCTGCGGTTGTTTTCCTCAAAAAATGTCATTTTTTCTATTGTGACGTTTTTTTCTTCTTTTTATTCAGTTATGAAATTCGCGTATCATTGGGCATGTAAAATCAGTGGATGTGAAATGGCAACCAAAGGATACAGTATTCTTAATTTGTTGATCTGATGATATAACTTAAAATGTCTGTGTAGGGTGTTTGTGGATGCCATAGATTTACCGATGGTTCGATTAAGGATGTGATTGGAACAATAGTGAAGAAGGATGGATATAGGGGACTCCTGAGGGGTTGGATCCCAAGGATTCTCTTCCATGCTCCTGCTGCTGCGATATGCTGGTCCACTTATGAAGCTTCCAAAGCTTTCTTCCAAGAATTGAACGGTGGAGGTGAAAGAGGCAATCACCTTACGAGTAACCAAGAGGAATAGGTTTACACAAACCTTGCATGACAGGATGAAGATTCCATTGCTCGCAAGGGGGGAGATGCCTACGGACACTATTACTAGGGTGATGCATACAAGCCTCGCATATGACAGGAAGAAGATTCCATTGCACGAAGGGGGAGATGCCTACGGACTATTTACTAGGGTGTGCTGGTTAGAGTGGTTGGTCAGCTTGGAAATTGTCTGTAATTCACGTCTTGGTACGAGCTTTTACACTCTTATAGATTACACAATCTCTTACAGGTGTTGGATGTGTTATCATCATCTAACCCCTTCCCGACGTTCATATCAATTACATTAGGATGAGTTCAATTTTGGGATTATATCCAGTATAGGACAGAAGGGCATAGTTTTTATAAAATAGGACTATGCTATTATCTGCTATACTTTTTTTTTTTTTTTTGGGTTATTTAATAAAACATTTTCGGTTGTAATAAGCTATAGTAATGGAATGAATGTTGGTATGGTAACGTTTTCCCCTGCACTTGCGCTCTAGAATAGAATTGCAAGCTTACATGATGTTTTTGGTGATAGGGTATGGGCGTTCAGATCTGGCCCTTGCCTCCCGACGCTCACAAGTCACATCCAATCTAATCTCTGTAATAATTGAAGAAGCTGAAGTTCGTGGTAGCTCAAATTGGGTTTGAGTGTGATATTAATAAAATAATAAATAACAATAATTTGTATTCAATAACATTGCGTCGGCTCAGTTCACATTATTACACAAAATACTTTAAATTTAAAACGTGCATGCGTACCATTTAGAACCAATGCATAACCCGTTAGTGTATTTATTTATTTTTCAGTATTTTATTTCTAAAATACTACTAAAATAAAATGTAATAACCTCACCACAAAATAATTACAAAAAAAAAAAAAAAAGCTCACTAAAATGGGCCGAGTTTCGGCCCATAGATGTTTAAGCCCCGCCCTAGCCTATCGAAGCCCACTGACTGACTTGGTCCTCAATCAACACAATTCCTAATTAATGTATTGTATGTCCTAGAAATTAAAATACATAAAAACCGTTGTTAAAAAAATATCTACAAGTATTCATCGGCCGCCACGTCACTAATCTCATTAGGAAGTGCATGGAAATCCAACGGTCGGAATCCATCCCGTCAGTCGATATATCGATCCCCAAAGTCTGATTTCTGAAACGTCGTCATCCAAAAAAACCCTCACAGAGTCACAGTCAGGACTCAGGAGAACGAAAGTACACTCCGGCGGTGCGTATGTGTGGTGTATCTGTTGCAATTTTTATGTTTTGTTTGTGCAAATCTGGGTATATGTATTTCTTATAGTGGATTTGGGTACGATTTTGTTGGCATGCCCTGTTGTGAATGTGATTTTGATAACGATTGTAACTTTTTCCCCAAAATGTTATTGTTTTGAGATTTTCATTCTCGTCTCCTTGTATTTGTTGGATCTTATGTTAGTTTAATAAAGGTTATGTTTGAGGGAATTGTAATCAATGCTAGAAAGAACTGAGGCTAATAATGGGCCTGAGAGGCCTTGATTGAGATGGCCTGAGAGGTCGAGAAGTTTCTAGCTTTAAGAGATTCCAGAAAAAAGCCAATTAAGCCGTTCAACAGGTGGGATCAACAAAGGACCACTAGGAAAAAAGCAGAGTTATCAATCAACAAGAATACAACAACTGAGCACCTACTGGGTAATATATACAAAGCACATTATCAGAGTGCACAGAAATTACTATTGCCTACTATTTATGCTTATGCCAGTGCACCCAATTCCCAATGCATCCCAGAGTAAATTTTATCGACCCAAAGAAAACTCAAAACACCTATAAGGATTATCCTTAGACCTTTACTCATTTCAATAGGAACGTACAAGATAACTAAAAATATTTGTGAGGATATATTGCAGTGTATTCTTGCTGATAATATTGTTTTGATCAATGAGATAAAAAAAAGGGTCAACTAAAAATTAGAGTTGTGTAGACCAGCTTTGAAAGCTTGGAATTTATATTAAATAGATTGAAGACTGAATACATGGAATGTAAGTTCAAGAAATGAAAGAATAACGAGCAAAATTGTGTGACTGGAATATGTTACTGAGTTTAAAAGGAAAATTTTATGGGATGATTATTAATCCTTTTTTGTTATATGGAATGGAATGTCGAGCGAAAAAAAATAACGTACATAGAAGCTTAGTCTTGTTGAGATGTAAATGTAAAGATGAGATATGAGGTAAGATTATGGTGGACAAGATTAGAATTGAAGATATTTATTGTGTTGTTAATAGGTCTGATTGAAGATAAGATGAGAGAGAATTACTTATGTTGGTTTAGCAATTTGGCTGTAAGTCAATGGATGCACGTATTAGGTGGGTGGAAAAAATTTACATTGAACAAGGCCAAAAATTTAAGAAAAAAAACAAAGAATGACTTGGATGGAAGTGATAATGAAAGATATGAAAAATTATTAGATTTAGAAAAAAAAAATAGTGTTTAATAAGAATATTTGTAAGAGAAGGTTTCATATATTAGATCAAATATAAACTTTTTTCTTTTGATTCATATATCCGATCTCATATTTTTGAGATTGAAGTTGGTTGGTTTGGTTTGGTTTGGTTTATTTTTATGTCTACTCAAATTATATTATCATTTGTATCAGTTACTTTAACTCATTGTCGATTTAGATGGTGGTTTGGTGGCGTCTTTTTTTTTTTTCCTTCTTCATGTATGCTGATTTTTATGACTTGTTGAAGTTATAGTGATGGCTTTCTTTGGAAAAGTTGGGAATGTACTCAAGCAGACCGCAAGCAAGCAGAGAAGCTCCAATTTATCTTTGTCGAACCCAAATGTTTTCCAAGTGACAAGATGCGTGTCCTCAAAATTGTTTGTTGGAGGTGATTATTGTTGTTCCGTTTTTTTTTTGGTTGGTTCCTTGCCATTAATCCTCCATCTATCCACAATTTACTAAATTTGTATTTGCAGGTCTTCCACATTATATTGATAACACAATCTTGAGGGAAGCGTTCAATAAATTTGGAGAAGTTGTTGATGGTATGTATCCTAGTTCAATAAATTTGGAGAAGTTGTTGATGGTATGTATCCCAGTTCAAGGCATGGAGTCTTGCATGATTTAATCAAGTGCCATTCTGTGCTAAGATCTTTTATACTTTTGTGTTTATGTCTACAACAATACCCTAACAGCCGTGCATAACTCCCTCACACAGATGTACATGGATGCATATGCTTACATTGTGGGCTATCCGAATTTGTGATTACCTGTGTACTGGTAGTTGTTGCTACCAAGCATGTAGTTTCAAGTATTGGGATTTGCCTTTGCTGGGTAGTTGTAAGGTTGCCTCTGCCTTGGTAGTTGTAAGGCTGCCTACAGTTCATCATTCTTGGACCCTTCAAAAGTGGAAGTCTTGTTTCTTTGACTCCTTTGTGGATAGTATAGACAACAACCTAAAGTGTTGGAACTGCTTGTTATGATGCACTTATCTTTATGGCCATCCTCTATGTAGTTAGTTTTGTTATCTACCAATACAAACAAAGAAAAATGATATTATTTTATTGATATTTCTTCATACAATATATGACTAGATATATATACAAAAAGAGAAAGTTATCTTGGGTAATGTGGATATTAGGATATCAAACCTAATTATATAGTATCCCACTAATTATATACACTTCTCAAGTGGGAGCATAGATATTAATCATACTTAACTTGTTACAAAAATAATCAATTCGAATTTCATTTAGAGCTTTGGATGAAATGACAATTAATTTTAATATGTTTGGTTCTCTCATGAAACATATGATTAAATGCAATATAAAGTACAACCTGATTATCATACCATGATTTTGCTGGTAGTGAAGATTTAAAATCAACATCATTTAAGAGATGAAATATTCACATTATTCGGCACTGAATCATGACTAACATTCTATTTTTTGCTTTTTCATGGGACCAAAACATTCTCTGACAAAGACATAGTAACATGATTATTACACCATTATCTCTAGAGTCATGCAAAACTAATTTAGGTTTATGGACACATTGAAGGTTTTAGACCAATTTCATTAAGAGATAAAATATTCACACTATTAAGCATTGGATCGTGACTAACTAACATTTTGTTTTTTGCTCTTTTATGAGACCAAAATATTCTCCAACAAAGACACAGTAAGTTGTAGATATTCTCTCTTCACTGGACAACCTATCCAATCTACTTATAAAACATTTAATTTGAGTGTATCTATGATTTATGTACGGGAGACCAAGTTAAGTAACACAAAATTTGTTCCAGTGCTACCCAATGATGAATTGTTGGAGATGAATTGAATCGACTAAAAATACTCACAGAATAGACAATGTTTGGACGATTGATGGTAAGATAATTTAACTTCCAACTAACCTTTGATATTTTTCCGAGTCAACAAATGACTCTCCATCTCTTGTGAGATGTGTGTTCGGAGTCATTAGAATATTGTAAGGCTTTGATCACAATTTTTCTGTCTCTGTTAATAAATAGAGGACATATTTCCTTTGAGGAAGAAAGATACTTTGTATACTCTTTGCCACTTCAACTCCTAAGTACTTGACCGCCTTAGAACAGAATCATGCAAGACTTTGGCAACTCTGCCCACTAGTTATACAAACTAATTTAGTATAGAGGAAGATGACAATGCACAAAAGACTGTAGTTTTTTTTTTAAATGTTAACATGGCTCTGATACAATGATACAAACAAAGAAAAACAATATTGTTTCATTAATATTTCTTCATACAATATATGATTATATATATATATATACACACACACACACACACACACAAAAGGAGAAAGCTATATAGGCCAACATGAATATTAAGTATCAAATCTAATTATATAGTATTCATATCTCACTAATTATACAATGTCATTCTAATTACGGTAATGTCTACTATTTGAATAATAGTAGTTGGTATTAATCATGTTGAACCTTTTTAACAGCAAGGGTCATTATCATTCCAGAAGGACGTATATTTAAAAAATATGGATATGTTACCTATGCTTCTTCAAAGGATGCCTCGACAGCTATTCAAGCTTCTCATGAGCTGGTATGGACACTATTTTGTCTTCTCATTTCTTAATGCATATGGAATTCGTTTAGGCCTGCCCTGTTGTTGGACTTCAATGGAGTTATATCTAAACATTTTCTGTGGAAGGCATTATTGCCATATACTTTTTTTTTAGGTTAAATTTAGTATAATATAGATTATTAGTGATTAATTAAAATATGTTTTTTGTTTTTTCTTTTTCTAAGATCATTCTGTAGCCATGCCACAATCATAATCAATTTGGTTGAAGCACAGGTTAAAAAATCCAACTGCCAAGCAAAATTTAAAGGAATGAGTCATGTGCAGCTACAATCAAAATTTAAAGGAAAAAAGTCATGAAATGACAAAAGGCTTCTAATTCACATTAATTTATTTCCTGTTTCTTAACAGCCAAGTTGATATTGTTGGCCTACTTTTTGGCTCGTGTTATTTGTTTTTGCAGATTTTTGATAACAGAAGATTAAGGGTAAAATATGCAATTGGTAGCCCGCTACAAACTTTGGATGATGGAGGATGTGGTAGTCATGGGGAATCAAGTGCAGGATATGAGGGGAATCAAGGCCATGAAGGTAGTGGCGCCAGCAATTACAACCCAGCTTCTGGTTATGGTGGTGGTGATTGCAATTATAACTCAGCTCCTAGTTACGGTAGTGATGATGACAATTCAGCTCTTAGTTACGGTAGTGATGATGACAATTCAGCTTTTTGTTACGGTAGTGATGATGACAATTCAGCTCTTAGTTACGGTAGTGATGATGACAATTACAACGCAGCCCCTGGTGGTAGTAATTTCAACTGTTCTGGTGATGGTGACCCTGCTGGTTATGGTAATTATGACAACGTTGATGGATTTGCACCGAAAAGTCTGAAGGGATATCTCAGTCGAGGTTTAAAAACTTGGTTTAATGGAATCCAAAGGATTATAAAAAAGATTCCATCCAGGATTTGAAGACAATGGGAGATCCGCAAAGCCTCAAGTTTGATACTAGTCAAAAGCTCGATGCTTGCTGGCAGAATTCGAAAAATTGAAAATCCCAATATCACCCAGGAAGAAAGCTTAAGGTGAACATCCCTGGGGAAGAAAGTAGCACAGAAACTGAAGGTTACATCACCATAGGATGATGTATCTCAGAAAGATAGTAACTCACAGGCTCCACGCACATATCCAAGGACGGACAAGTGAACTAATATTAATGTTCCACAAAAGAAGTTTAAAGATGATAAACAATATTTTGATTTTGATGTACAAGTTGTTGGTTCTAAGCTTCCCACATTAGTTCTTGTGGCTGGTGTTGCTGTTGTGATTAGAAGAAACTTGCTATATTTGAGGCGTGCAGAAAAAATTATAGTTAATTCTTGACCATAAAATAACCCTCAAATAAAAATTTGTGAATATTGAACATTTTGAAAAAATAATTATGGAGCTGTTGCTGTGTATCTTGAACTCCAGTTCGCATGTCTGTAGATAAAGGAGGATAAGTTTTAGTGGAAAGTGATTGGTAATAGAAGCACAATCTGAATCAGATGGTGTCATAAATATATTTGATAATTAAGAAAAGTGCAGCCGTTTGTGAGCATGCATCAGCTTGGATCCAGCAATATTGTTCCACTTCACTCTTTAAAGTCGACTTGGCCTCTAATTCCATTTCTGCCTGTGTGTGGGTGCACTTGTTTTGTTCAAGATTGGAGTCCTATTTGGACTAAATTAGGGGATAAGACTAAAGTGTATCTTTGTTGATATTCTACGGTGTAAAGGGTATAAAATTAGGTGATAAGACTAAACTGTATCTTTGTTGATATTTGACTGTAGTGTATAGATTTTATCCTTTCACTTGTCAATACTATCTTCTTGTGATGTCACCTTCTATGAGACTCCTGTTTTGGTGTTCATTTTACAGGATGTTACTGAGATTCTTCCATCTCCACCTTCTATGAGACTCCATTGTCTTTCTACTACTTGGGTCAAGTATTTCTTTCTTTGACTCTTAAGCCTCATCATAACCCTCCCTTGACACTTCACTTGTTGTTTTAGTTATTTTAGCAGTACTCATCATCCTATTGTTTCTTTCTTGGCATGCTCAAGTTGGCCTCTATTTCTCGTTCTGTTTACAAAATCCCAATTTGGTTGCCAACCATACAAACTAAAATGATCACCTTAAAATAAAATCGCTCATGGGATCATTTCCTTATTATTGGGGGAGAGATTTGTAGGTTGTAAATGGGATTTCACCGTCAAGTATCTTGTTGATGGCTCAATTGACCGCTATAAAGTCCGCTTGATTGTAAGGATTTTGGGGCTACATTTGCCCTTATTGCCAACCTGACATTTATTTGTATTCTTATTTCTATGGTTTTTCTTATTCTTAGCCACTCCATTAGCTTGTTGTCAAAACCTCACTTTTGCGTGGTGATCACTATTTATATAGCTCCTAAGGAGGAACGCGAATGTAAAGCTCAGTGCTTTGCGGTGGTAGGTGATGGAGATTGGCGAGAGGCTTCTTGGAATAACTTTTTCAAGTTAGGGGAGCATGATCCAAAACTTCCCCTTGAGGACAAGGGTGTCTTTGAAGGGAGGGGGAATGATGAGAACTGCCGTGACATGTGCTACGTGCACGTATCGTGTTGCGCAAGACATCTTTTATTGCTGGGATTCTTATTATATTTACTTTCCTTATCATATTAGAAGTCTTTCCTTTTTATTACTTTTCTTTATTTAATTCGTATTAGGATATTTTAGTATTTTACTTTAGTTTTTTAATTGTATTAAGTTTTCAATTCCTAGTTACTAGCTTGCCTATAAATAGGCATTGTCTATGACAATTTATATATTCAGATTATTGGCTATTGACAATTATAAACTCTCACATTAGAGGTTTATACTTATTTTCGGCTTTTCCAGTTAATTACTTGATTGTTTGGGCTAGAGTTTGGGTATTCGGTTATTCTTCTCTAGATTGTTGTTGGATCCTAATCAAGGTCCTCAATAATTTGGTGCTTTCATTGAGAGGTCCTCACTAAGATTTCTCGATTTTATCTCGCGTTCTTCATCAGCAATGACGGAGGAGTTGACAAAGACGAACAAACAACGGTTCGAAGCCCTGGAGCATTCTGTTACAGAACTTTCGACGACAATGGCGGAGATGGATCGTTCTCAAGATATAACCAACTAGAATATTAACTATCTTCTCATTGCCAGCAAGGGCAAGGAACCAGTCGGAGGAAGGCGAACTCATGAAGACGATCGTCGATCACGACGATCTGCAAAGGAGGCTAATGATTCATCAGATATTGCATACAATCTTTACCATGGCCAGCTTAGGCGTGGTGGGCGTGTGGAGCGAGGTCCGATGGTTGTTGAGCGGTGGTTGTGAGATGATCCAGTCATTGGAGAGAACGTAAACGACTATGAATTTGATGGGATGTCCAACAGGACAAATCATGGACGGAGACCAGTCTATGAACATCGAAGGGGACATAGGCATGACGCTGATGATTTTGATGGAGATAGACGCCGTGATTGGGGTCCAAGGAAACCAACGAGGCGATCCATATGAGTGGCTGGATAAAGCAGCTCAATACTTCTGAGTTTTCGAGGCATCCAGAGACAACCGAGTTACAGTGGCCTGCATGTATTTGGATGCGAAGGCCAATAACTGGTGGCGTTGGATCAAGGCCCAGTATGAACAAGATGGGCGGCGGTTGGGATGGTCAGCATTCGAGCAAGAGTTCTTAATCCAATGGGGACCCTCTCCAGTTGTCAATCATCATGGGCAACTGGCCAAACTGAAGCAAGACGGCAAGGTTGCTGACTATGTAGAGGAGTTTCGACGACTCCAAATTCTTGTTCGTGGTTGGTCCGAAGAGTCTTTGTTGGGTACCTTTATCGAGGGGCTAAAGCCATGAATAGCACGAGAACTGAAGCTGAAGCAACCTCAACGGCTAACTGAAGCCATGAGAATGGCAGAAGTTTTAGAGGAGAGTGACCATAGCGACAAGAAGCTTGCTAAGGAGGATTCCAGAGACATTAGTGTCAAAGCAGAACTTGTGGAAGACTCTCAAGCAGCAAAAGTGCCCAATGAAGGTGGATTCAAGAGGAACGACAAGAAAAGTCGAATACTTTCATATGAAGAGGTTAATGAGAGAGCTAAGAAAGGTCTCTGCTTCAAATGCGGCGAGAAGTGGGACAAGGGTCATCGTTGTCACATTGGGAAAGTGTTTATGATGGACGATTTTGGCTCAGTCGATGAAGACAACATCAGTGATGGTGGTGAATTGAGGTTGGTTGAAGTTGAAAAAGATACTTGTAACACTGAGTTATCTCTTGATGCCATGACAAGGGGATCAAAGCCAGCTATTATAAGGCTCTTGGCGTGGATTGGAACTCATGAAGTTTCGTTGCTTGTAGATTCTGGTTCTACTCACAATTTCATCAGCATTGATATCATGGAGAAGGTTGGAATAGATAGTTCTGCCCTAGAACCGTTTGTGGTGAGAGTGGCTAGTGGAGAAAAATTAAAATGCGAGAAAATAGTTTGGAATGCAAAGATAAATGCCCAAGGAGTCAGGATCACTACCGATTTGCATGTGTTGCCTATGGTGGGAGTTGATGTGGTTCTGGGCACTGCTTGGTTAAAAAGTATCGGCAAGGTCATTACTGATTATCAAGCCATGATAATGAATTTCAAGCTAGATGGAAGAAAAAAACTTGGGCAGCTTTACCGCCTAAGGAGGAACGCGAATGTAAAGCTCAGTGCTTTGCGGTGGTAGGTGATGGAGATTGGCGAGAGGCTTCTTGGAATAACTTTTTCAAGTTAGGGGAGCATGATCCAAAACTTCCCCTTGAGGACAAGGGTGTCTTTGAAGGGAGGGGGAATGATGAGAACTGCCGTGACATGTGCTACGTGCACGTATCGTGTTGCGCAAGACATCTTCTATTGCTGGGATTCTTATTATATTTACTTTCCTTATCATATTAGAAGTCTTTCCTTTTTATTACTTTTCTTTATTTAATTCTTATTAGGATATTTTAGTATTTTACTTTAGTTTTTTAATTGTATTAAGTTTTCAATTCCTAGTTACTAGCTTGCCTATAAATAGGCATTGTCTATGACAATTTATGTATTCAGATTATTGGCTATTGACAATTATAAACTTTCATATTAGAGGTTTATATTTATTTTCGGCTTTTTCAATTAATTACTTGATTGTTTGGGCTAAAGTTTGGGTATTCGGTTATTCTTCTCTAGATTGTTATTGGATCCTAATCAAGGTCCTCAACAGAATGACGCTATTGGTATCGCTCAAGTCAAGGACTTTGGCAAGCTTTTGATATTAAAGACTCGGTAGTCTCAAATACTTTTTGGGGAATGAGGTAGCTCGATTTCCTTATCTCAAAGCAAATACACACCTAGCCTACTTAAAGGATACATGTATGATAGGTTGTAAACTTGCTCATACTCTTATCAATCCAAACGTCAAAGTCAAATCGAAATCTGGTGAATATTAAAGGATCCTAATATGTATTAATGTCTCGTGGGCTGTCTCATGTCTAACTAACACTATACCTGATTGGACATGTACGTTGTAAGTTAGTTTCTCCATGCGCCTAGTTCTGAACATCTTAATCGTGTAAATCATATTTTGAGATATTTGAAGACATCTTTGGTTTGGGGTTATTTTT
The DNA here is from genome assembly GCA_023512835.1 of Taxillus chinensis. Taxonomy (NCBI): domain Eukaryota; kingdom Viridiplantae; phylum Streptophyta; class Magnoliopsida; order Santalales; family Loranthaceae; genus Taxillus; species Taxillus chinensis. Next base: position 8,700,855 of record CM042091.1, read on the forward strand.
CACAGCTAGTCCTCACACTTGCCTCACTTGTTTATGCAGGATCTAAAACAGATCGACGTTCTACATGGGGCTGCTGTACTTTCTATGATGATGATCTTATCTCATGGAAAAGTAAGAAACATGCAATCATTTGTCGGTCCTTTGCTGGCCCTGTGAGATTCTTTGGCTTCGTTCTAGTTTCCCAGACCGACTTCCCTGTTATGTGACAACAAATCTGCCATCATCTTGTCTTCTGATTTTGTCTTTCATGAACATACTCCGACATTGTCTGCTATTAATAGTGAACGTACTATTCACTATTGAGGTGGACATACATTTAAATAAGGTGGGTCGATATCGACTACTTCGGCTCTGCATAAGGGGGATCGATATCGTGTGCAATACCAAAGGTTCTTCACTGTGATGTGAGCCAAGCAAATGTAAAGTTCAAAATATGGGAACTTATTGGCAATGGCAACTGGGTCTACACGTACTATTCAAAGCTCAGAAGTAGAGAAGGCAGGGGCTGAGAAAGGGTTGGGAGGAAAGAGAATGCCCAACCTTGAGGATCCATATCTGCCTGGGGCCTGAGCTGTTCTTCGTAAGAGAGATGGGAGGAGAGAGGGAGAGGCCATTAATTTGTTATTTTTAATTTTCATTTGGGCGGGATGTTTTCACGCGTTTTAAGGTTGTTTGGTGAATTTCGACAGCTGTTTCGTGCGTGATTATCAGTTTACGTTTCAATCGTTGGATTTAATTGCATTGGATTTTAAGGTTGTAGTATCGCGCCCGATATCCATTCGTGCGAAGCCCCATGACGCTTGTATCCCTCAAAACGAACGATTTTCTGGCGGGAGATTTTGATACTAGCATCGTTTTCTACACCGTACCCCAAACCAATCCCCCACCCACGTTATGGAGACCACCGAAACACAAGCCCTGCTCTATGTAGTTTAATATCAACTCATAACTGCGAGGAAGGGCAAATGGATCATTACAACAGATAAAAACAAACGGCTTTTGTATTTCGTGTTCTCTGTCACGCAAAAAAGTGGAGCTGGGTTTGTGTACTCTCAAAATTTGACTGCATTTATTTCGTGGTGGATGACTGGGTGTCTCTCTCGTGTTTGAGTTTCACATTCTGGGTGTCCTGGGTATGAATTGGTACGGTAAAAGAAAGATGGAGGTACGTGGAGATGCTTTATCTTTAGCTTTATACGCAATTGAATAAAGAAAGACCACACAGTACTACTGATATGACTAATAATAAAGAGAAATTGGGTTGGACTGGAGTAGAAAGATTCTTGTACAAGTTAGGGAGAGATTATTGATTTCGGTTCCTTTTCTCTTTTTTTGGAGTGGCTGTTGCTTTTCTCTTTTTTTTTTCCGAATCTTCTGTCACACTTGGTTTATGGGTTGATTCTCGGAGTTGGGTTTTGGGCCTTCTATTCTATCCCACATTCCATACCATATTGATATTGCATTGTTTTGTGTGAACAAAAAAGGAAAAAAGAAATCCCTCATCCCCTTGACCCTTCAACAGATCAGAGAAAGCATTATTGCTGCTATATTGATTGTTATCCGCTTGGGTTTTGCTTCTGCAAGTCTGTTTTCTATTTTTTTCATTTTAATATTTTTTTAGTGGACGCTGTTAGTTTCTTCATTTCGTCTTTCTGAGGTATTTTGCTACTACAGTACAGTACGCAGACATAAAATTTTATGTTTTTATTGAGAGTTGGTTTTAGGAATCGAGCCTTATGGGTTTCTGTGATTGATTCTTCTGATTTCATTAACATATTTTTTAATAAATTTATACCATTTTAGAATTGAGTTTTGTTATGGCTTTTGGCATTTGTATGTAGTTCAATACCGCAAAAGAGTTGAAGAAAAGAGAGACAGAATTTCAATATGGCAGGAGGACCAGCGCCGCAGCCAAAACAAGATGAGTTGCAGCCACATCCGGTTAAGGATCAGCTCCCCAATGTTTCTTACTGCATTACCAGTCCGCCTCCCTGGCGTAAGTGTCTTTCTTCTTTCGGTTATATCAGTGTTTCTTTCAACTTTTTCAACTTTCCATGTATCTTAATCCATGCATCTTTGATTGTTTGTTTGCCTTTTTCTTTTTTTGGTCCTCCTTGCAGCTGAGGCCATCCTACTAGGCTTCCAGCATTACATAGTGATGCTTGGGACGACAGTTATGATACCCACTTTGCTAGTTACCCAGATGGGAGGAGGAAATGTAAGGCTCTTGACATAGATAACCAAACACTCGAAACAGTACTCCCCTATCGTAAAAACTTTGAACTCTTCAATCATGTAAATTAATTACACTTGGCGACTAATGCTCTTTGTAGGAGGAGAAAGCAAAAATGATCCAGACACTACTGTTTGTTGCTGGTTTGAACACTTCGTTTCAAACTCTCTTTGGAACCCGGTTGCCAGCTGTTATTGGAGGATCATATACGTTTGTGCCAACAACCATTTCTATAGCCTTGGCTGGTCGATACAGTGATGTTGTGGATCCCAAAGAGGTTACTTGACTTACTTCATGGGTTCTCACCCGTTTAGGTTATGTTTTTGTTTATATAATCCATTAAAGTTAAAGCCGACTAGCCCAGGTATCATGATGTTTATGCAGAAATTTGAGAAGATCATGCGAGGAACACAGGGTGCCCTCATTATCGCTTCAATCCTTCAAATTGTGATGGGATTTAGTGGACTCTGGCGAAATGTAGCAAGGTCAGTCCGGAGCTAGAAAAATCTGATAAATATCACAATAAAGTGTAGTTACATAACTGAAATCGCCATTTTGAACCTTTCTGTATATCAGACTTGCAGCCAATATTGTAGTATATTTTTAATTTTTATCTTTTCTGCAAAAATCACAATGCCAGGGAATTCCTTGAAATTGGTATTGACTTTATATATATATCATGCTCTTTCAGGCTCTTAAGCCCACTTTCAGTTGTCCCTTTGGTGGCTTTAAGTGGATTTGGGCTATATGAATTTGGATTTCCGTTGGTATGCTTCTTTGTGGTGCAACTGCTATTGCATTATCCCTTTCTCATGTTCTTCCGAATATGTTTGTTTTGTAATTATGTGCTCACTTTTATGTTAAATTTTAGGTGGCAAAATGCATGGAGATTGGACTGCCACAACTTATCATTGTAGTATTCTCTTCTCAGGTATTGTTATAAAATACTGTGTAACGCTTATTCTTTTACTTTTACGGTTTACCAAAATTTTTCATATGGATTGTCTTAGGCAGGCGTCCTTTTTTCAAAACCTCATCTTTATTTGTTCATACAATCGATGTTTATTTATTTATTTATTTATTTCTGCAGTATATCCCTCATATCATGCGCTCTAAAAGTCACGTTTTTGACCGCTTTGCTGTTATATTCTCTGTGGCAATTGTGTGGATTTATGCTCACCTACTCACTGTGGGCGGGGCCTATAAAAACAAACCAGCAGCAACTCAAACAAGCTGCAGAACTGATCGTGCTGGAATTATTGGTGCTGCACCATGGTAGCCTAGTCATTTCCCTCTGAATACAATTTTGAATTTTTGTGTAGCTATTATACGAGGGGTGTTAACTTTACAAATTCCCAGTTTCTCAGAGTCCTAGTCAATGATATGAATATATGGCTTTATTATGTTAAACACACCTACTGGTTAATACTATGCTTTGACAGGATTAGAGTTCCATATCCATTTCAATGGGGCGCTCCCACATTCAATGCTGGAGAGGTTTTTGCTATGATGGCTGCCTCCTTTGTTGCCCTTGTAGAGGTATTATTAAATTAGATTGTTCTCCTTTCTTTCACATCACTATTGATTGTCAGCGAGTCCCTCCCACTAAACATGGAGGATGGCTTTAAAGTGGGTCTCGCCTCTCCGCATGGAGTAACTAGGCTTCAAAATGCATTGTGAGATATTGAGCTTGTTTCCTTTTTATTGAGAACCTTGATTTTTCCTCTTGGAATGATTTTACCCTAACAATATCTTCTTTTGTCACATAAATGACTATATCAAAAAGAAAATAATAATTTAATTGAATGCCTTACCTTTGAATGAGGTAAAGGCCCTATATATATAGTCATGAAAATTTGGTGGAGGAGCCATTTAAATAGTTTTGCTCTGATCACCATGCATAAATGAGTGTTTGACCTCAAGCTAATAGAGTGGCCAAAATGGGAAACAAACAAGGAAACAAGGAGTATAGAAGTCAATTTGGCAACAAGGGCAAATGTAGCCCCAAAATTCTTACCTAGAACCTATGTAAACCCCTCAGCAACAGGCAGGCTTTATAATGGTCAACTAAGCCATCAACAAGATACATGATGGTGAGTACCCATTTAAAACCAACAGTGCTCTCCCCTCCGATAAGGAAATGAGATCCCATGTGTGATTCTGTTCTTAGGCGGTCATTTCAGTTTGTATAGTTGCAACCCATTTGGGATTTTGGAGAACTTCTGACTCAAAATGAGGAATAGAGGCCAAATCGAGCATGCCAAGAAAGGAATGACTGGCAGGAGAGATGCTGTCATAAGAAAGATATTGGGAAGTAGAACGATGAGTACTACTAAAATAACTAAAATGGAAAGGGGAGTGTCATTCACAGGGAGGAATATGATGAGGTGTAAGAGGAGAAGAAATACTTCACCCAAGTAGTGGAGAGACGATTGGAAAGGGATGAGGATAACGAGAATATACTTGCAATGAAGGTGGAGATTGAGGAATTTCAATGACTTCCATAGGATAGATAGGAGCATGATCTTAAAAAATGGAAATAGACCGAATATCGAAGGACACAAGGGATAAAAGATAAAATAGAATCCTGCAAAGAAGAGTGACATCACAAAAATGATAGTACCAACGAGTGGAAGGATTATAACATCTATATCCTTTAGACATAGTAGAATATCAACAAAGATACAGTTAACACACGAGGCAGGAGAGGAAAAAGAGTCCAAGTCGGTTTTAAAGAGTGAAGTGAAGCAAGATCGTTTAAAACATGACTAAGGGTGCGATTAATAAGATAAACTAAAGTAAGCAATACTTCATACTAGTAAAACTTAGGGACATGCATGCCTTTATAAAGAAAATAAACTATAGACATAATGTAACAATTTTTTCTTTTAGCAATCTCATTTTGTTCCGAGATGTATTCTCCGGAACAGCTTGGATATTTCGAAGAACAGTATGAAACTAAATTTTAACCATTTGAAGAAACTGAATAAAGATCGAAAAGACATTCGATTTACATTTAAAGAGATACACCCTAGTACTACGAGTGTGGTCACCAATAGAGGTCACAGAATATCTATGTCTAAAGAAAGCAATAAAAAGAGAAGACCCCTATACATTATAATGAAGAAGATCAAACACAGAAGGAACACGATGTATGTGAGGTATATAAGTAGTATGTGTATGTTTAATTGACTCTTATACAGTGCATTGAAACTTATAAGTTTGACAAGCTTTATTAAAATCAATGAATAATAAACATAAATACTAAAAATTCATATAACCATGGTAGGCATGCCACAATGCTAAGGTTTTAAAGAAAAACATAAAATGATAAATCGCTAGGCAAAACAAAAGTGAAAAAGTTGGAAATAGAAGGACAACCCATTGGATCTCAAAAATAGTATAAATTGTCTCGCTCATATCCCCTACCAAAAATCCTCTTCAAGCTTAGGTCTTATAACAAACATGAGGTGGGTAAAAAAACAACACACATAAGGATCTTGGCTAGCCTATTAACATACAAAAGATTATATGCAAAATTAGGGACATATAAGATAAGGGAAAGAGTAATATTAGGATTTAGGAGTGAGTATGGCATCACCCCAATGATTAATAGAGGTAGTAGAACCATTAGCAAGACAAACAGTTTGGGTGGGGCAAGAGTAGGAGAAGAAAGGTATAAAAGCTCACCCATCATGTGGTACTTAGCTTCGGAACCCATAACACAAGGAGGATGGGCAGAAGAAACACAAAAGGCAATAGCAGTACTTGTAGCCACACTAACGATGGTGGTGGCGGATGAAGACCCTATAGAGAGCATAAAGCTTAGTTGAGCCTAAAGTTGGCCCATCCGTGTCTGAAGAAGAAGCAAATTTGGGATAGTTGCATTGGGAACAGCCTCTGCAATAGCAGCAGTGTAGGAGGGGAGGGGCCAAATGGGCGAGTACTACAGGAACCATGCTATCATAACGTAGGATGGAGTTTAAAACAATGGGTTTTGACATGAGCTATATCCCCACAATAGTAAAAAGTAACCTGGGCTTACCTAATAGGAGGATGAGACCAAGATTGAGCTGCAATGCCATCAGATCTGAGAAAATAGCAGTCTCATGAACAGAAGGAGAAATATGTTGGACCAACAGGCGGCGATGCTCCTCACTTTCCATAGTAGTAAAGACCTCATAGATGGACAACAAGGGGGATGTGTTTAAAGGGATTCAAATTCAGGTTTTAACCCATAAGAAACTGATATGTATGCTGGCAAGCTAAACGAGTCGAGACAATTGCACCATTAGTAGTCGAATCAGTCAGGGCTCATACTGAGTCAATTCTTCCCAACGAGCTTGTAAATACACAAAGAATTTAACAACAAAGTGGCCCAAGGTTGTCTGCGAAGCTTGAACAATCAACTGATAAAGCTCAAATATATGCACATTATGATGTCGATGAGTGTACATCTGAGTGAGAGTTTTCCACAAACTAGGAACCGTGTCACAATACATAAACATTCGGTAAATACGTTCTTCCGTGAAATTTAAAATGTGTCCCAAGATCACATAGTTATCAGCATCATACGGGCATGCTTGGGATCATTATCAGTTGGCTGCCTTTCAGTATAAAGCCAGTGGGCCTTGCACTTGCCCCCTACATAGAGAAGAAAGGAAGGAGGAACCGGGGAAGAGGCATGTGTCTATCAAAATATTGTCTAGTATGAACCCATCATATCAGCCCGTACAACTTTGAAAATGACATATTAGGCTCACAGGACTTGCTTCCCTTCAGTGGTATGGGACAATTCTTCCTTGTCAAACATTTCATTTGGTTCAGCCACATGAAATAGGCATATAGAGAAGTAGGCATAATACATGATTAATCTTCATTTTTTAATAATAATAAAAAAATAGCATCGAATGATTTGAAACTTGTTTTCTTTGGAAAGGCTGTACTATAACTGTTCTCAGTGTAGTTGTCTTCTGGACCTCCAGTTCTATAGGTCTCACACCCCCACCCACACTTTCAAATCTTTGGTGAGTTGCATCCCAATGAAATGATTAAGATTTTCCTTATGCTAGGCATCATTTGACCTCCAGCTTGTATGCATATTATAATCCTGGGAATTAATATTGGCCTTTTATGCTATTTCTGTTGCAACAGTCCACTGGTGGCTTCATTGCTGTGTCGAGGTATGCTAGTGCGACTCATATGCCACCATCAATTCTAAGCCGTGGTGTTGGTTGGCAGGTAATGGAAAGATGCATGTACTCAGGAAGTTATGAAATGTAGGTTCAAAATCATGCTTTCCTCACCTAATTTGGAAGCTAAAATCAAAACCTATTGTGCATTTCATACGAATTTGTCATAGTTTAGAGTTTTTTCTTTATATATTTTTTCAAAATTTTTGAAGACAGATCTATGTTATTTTTTAATTGCTTTCCTTCCCTCTTCTTCTTCTTCCAATTACAGGGAGTTGGCATTCTTTTGTCTGGGATATTTGGAACTGGAAATGGTTCTTCTGTGTCTGTGTAAGGCTCTTTCATATTATCACCCAATTACAGTGAGAAATTGGGTGTGTGCTGACTTTCATATTATTTTCTTTGAATTGTAATGGGAGACAGTGAAAATGCTGGATTGCTGGCATTGACACGAGTTGGGAGCCGAAGAGTTGTGCAGATCTCAGCTGGGTTCATGATATTTTTTTCGGTACTTGGTAAATCATTTCACATCTAATCCATGGTCTCCTGCTTCCGCACATGCAGTGTTAGAATTAATAGTATATACATTATGGAGGCATATAACCTAGCATTCCCAAGTGTTTGAGGAAAGCGGTTTCTTTACTTGTCATCAGAGTTATTGACACCTAAGCTGGATTATTTTTTGCTTGCATTTGTTATCCAAAGTTGGAGTTATTCCTTGTATGGATATAAATAAATTATTCTTAAAACTCTCCACGTTAAACATTTAGAGGTTAAGTATATGTAAAATTTTTGACTGTGCATGACCGACCAGGGAAATTTGGAGCTGTATTTGCTTCGATCCCAGCACCAATCGTTGCGGCTCTCTATTGCTTTTTCTTTGCGTATGTGGGTAGGTGGTATTCAATGAATCGGTCTTTGCTATCATAAATTATTGTTGCAAAGTTTAACTCTCTTTTTTCTGCACGATAATCTATGAGCAGGTTCAGCAGGACTCAGCCTGCTGCAGTTCTGCAATTTGAACAGCTTTAGATCAACCTTCATATTAGGCTTCTCTGTGTTCATGGGCTTCTCAATACCGCAGTACTTCAATGAGTATAGGGTCATCAAGGGCTACGGTCCGGTCCACACCAGAGCCAGATGGGTACTCAACTATTTACTCGTCTTTGCACTGTACTAAACTTTGACAAATAGAATTAGAACTGTATATGTATTACCTTATAATTTCAAATTTTATTGACAGTTCAATGATATGATCAATGTCCCATTCTCATCGGAAGCATTTGTTGCTGGTCTGTTGGCATTCTTTCTAGACGTGACACTCTACAGGAAGGACAGCACGATCAGGAAGGACAGAGGCAAGCACTGGTGGGACAAGTTCAAGTCGTTCAAGATAGATAGTAGGAGTGAAGAATTCTACTCCCTGCCTTTTAATCTCAACAAGTTCTTTCCATCAGTTTAAATTTTTGGGCTGAGGCCTGGATATGAGTCTTGGGTTATGGGTACCCAGTAGCTCATTTTGGGAAAACTTCATATCGTCATTGCATCTGTCTTTTTGACCCTTGCGTCATGTCCACTAACCCAATCCTCTCAACACTGGAACAACTTGCATTATAATGCTATTTTGACCCCTTTTCCACAGTTGAAAAGAGAAAGATGAGTTGGAGACATTGTTTGGTTCTTAAATGCTTTGCTATACGTGATAGACTAATTTCAATTGCTACGGCCAAAACCAAAAGCCAATCATGGGTAATGCAGTCCAAATTAGTAGGACCTAGTGCAGCAAAAAGAGGGGTCTTTTCTTATGCCGCGTCGTGTATGTCTCTTCCATGTTCCTACAAATGGGGTAACCCTATCCCAGCTGATCTGAACGTGACCTCTAAAGGCCGCGGCAGCCCTCATTTGCCCATCGATCGACATGACGCATGTAACTCAGAACCTAACCATGTGGGTGACACGGATTCCTGGCTTTTCTTGGACTTGGGGACATGTGGCTGTCTGGTGATAATTGATGACCCTTTCAAATTCCTAATAAGCCCAATAATGCATGCGTGTAGATATGGCAAGCGTAGTGACAACAAGCTTGAAAACTGCGTTCCAAGCTGAAGAAGCATCAGCATCGTACTTAGTAACAGGGAGCAGAAATGAACCAGTTTCCAGTATCTGTCGTACTTGACCAACTGTTTTACTAAAGAATCACTTTTTTTCCCTTTTTTTGTAAATTCATTTGTTCGCCTGCTACCGCTTCTTCTTCTTTTTTTTTTTTTTTTCTGAGTCGGTGGTTATTGTAATTCTTGAAGTAGTCACGAAGATTGTTCGTTTAAAACTAGTAAATATTTGCACATCTTGGTGCAAGAGTAGAGTTAGTTATAACTAGTAAATATTTGATATTTGCACATCTAGAGAAGAGATTAATGGGAATATTATTTTTTAAAAATATAATTATTTTTAAAAATTATAAATTTAATAAATTTAAAAGTATTTATATAAATTTATCTTATGATTTTTAAAAATAATTATATTTTAAAAAATAAAAATAGTGTCACGCAAAAACGGAAACAAATGTAGGGGTGGACAATTGACTCAAGCATGCTACTGGGTAAACAGACGTAAGAAAAGACTGTAGTGTACAAGCGTGGCCCGACCTCTACCCCAACCCCGCGTGAAGAGACCGGATATATATATACATATATATATATATATATATATCCACAGTACTATAGTGACTTTATGATAGCGTAATTTGAAATGGATAAGAAATGATATTTAAATTGATTCTTTAATAGTGTAATTAGGGGTGCATTATTCATTTTGAAATGGATAAAAAGTAAGATTAAATGTGAATTAACTTTGGCTGGGTGTAGCATGGTCTATACAGATCAATACAATAAGCCCGTTCCAAAATTTAGATATCCACCGACAGGGGCACCGTCAATACAAATAAGCTAGTTCTAAGATTTAGATATTCAGTGCTACAGTCAAAAGAGCAGGACGAGAATGATTTCTTGAATTATTAAAAATGAAATAAAAAATAAAGCACAACGAGCTCTTATGTACTTTTCATAATATGTGAATTTAAAGATTATGAAAAAATATATAATATCCCATGAAATCATGCATTCAATTAATATAATTAAATAAAAACTATTATATGGTCAAACTTAACCATGTTAATGGAAACTTTCTTTTCAAATTTGATGAAATTAATAAAAAAATTCTATACCATTTATATTTTTGCATAAAGCATCTAATTATAAGACCATTTGATAATGTACACCTAAGTGCAAGCAAATTATATTACCTCAGTGTTGATCATTAATACCTAACAATTTATTAATAATCTATTGAGATTTTTATAAATGTCATGTGAATTTTTATTATTTTAATCAAAATTATTTCATTCGAAAGAATCTATGATATATTTATCACCCACATCAATCATTATATCTCCCCACATAAAAGAAATAAAAAAATTAATAATAGGCAAAATTGATGTTGAATATGTTAAGATAAGTGTTGTGCAAGTAATTTTTCCCTAATTTGGAAAAACATTTATTATTAAATGAAATAAAAAAAATTCAAATTTGTTTAAGCATATGTTAGATTCAAAATTTGCAAAATCTTTCAAATTTCAAATTTTAACCTTCTATCCCTAAATTTTGTGCCAAAATTTTATAATGTCTACTTTTTATTTGCGAATATAATTATAGCTAGCCCATTCTACTTACTTACTGGGTGTCCATCTCAAATAATAGAATAACCTTATAAAAACTTCCCAATATTCAATACTTTTTTTAAAAAAAATTACAAACCTGTTTCAAACAAGGGGTATTGGTTTATAATAAATGGCAACATGTACTATTTATAAACAAAAACAAAACAACAAAACTTGCCCCTGACTACCTTGTATATCTCACGGCAAGAATCAATAATAATCATTGGCGGAATTTTTTTAGTAAGTCACAACATAAGCCACAAGCAAAAGATCCCCACAAAGGGAGTTCAATTTCATTTTCCCTATAACAGCTCAGAAGATGAGACAGAAGACGACAAACCTCCATCCAAATGATTGCCAGATTCATTCCATGAACCGCCTTACAACAACAGCTACTAAAAACAAAATGTTCTGGAATTCCAATATAGAAAACTGATTCATGCATGTGGATATTGGGATGAAGATGTCTATGGCAACTCTCACACTGTTTTTGCGAAAACTTGTGCCTCAAATTGAAACTCCGGATAATAGTGTATAAATCAATGCCTCAATCTGTCAACGCCATTTCAGATTGTTCTGGACCTGGTTCTAGAATGGTCAAAAACCTTAGCCTGAGCGTAGCAAGCCTACTCTTCTTTCTCACGTGATTCAGCAGAACCACTAGCTTCACCTTGAGTAGACTGATTTACACTGGCTTTGGCCTCAGCAAGAAATGCAGGATCTGGCTCGTGTTTATGTGTAGGTTCCTTCATTGCCATACATATATAGAATGCAATGACCACATTAACTGATATAACAGCAAGGAACCCACTGAACAGTGTGAGAGTGTGGTCTGATAGATGTGTTACACCTGTTCCAGATAAAGCATGTCAGTGGAATATATATATATATATATTAAATACACAACAGCAGGCTAAACTTCATTAACATTTTAACACTAAGAAAAATTGGTTTAACTCAATTTAAGAACCCTCTGCATTAATACAATGTATTGCATGCTTTGCCTTGATAAGCGAATGATATGTTAGCTCATGGGAAAATAAAGTTTACCTATGAAAGCTTTTGAAAACCATCAATGAAGGTCTCAATGTTGGAGTGACTTCCTTCAGTTCCTTGGTATTAAGACATAGTTTGTTGTTGCTATTTTATTTTGTTATATTTCAATAGGGTTCAAAGGATGTTCCCCAAAAAAACTGCATTCTATACAGTGAAGGTAATTATTTAAAGCTTCATGAACGACATCATAGGTTTATAATTTTATAATAACATGGGAGATCCAAACTGGACGATTCATGACTAATTGTCCATTTGGTTAACAAAATTATATAGTCTGTGACACTCAATTATCCCATGCAGAACATAAGCACATGCCAACAGTCCTTGCTTCTTGTATACTCGTATACAATACAAGTATGCTAGTAAAAGCCATACATACAGATATTTGCTGTTACTCCTTTTGGCTCAAGTGAGCAGCTTATTGTTTTCCTTTCTAACTTCTTTACTTTTCCAATCATAGCCTTTTGCAATCTCTGATGGATTTGAATCATTTGATTATCTTTAACTCAGGATGTGGAGATGCACAGCTTATTTGGTTAGTATCGGCTCGGTTTTCCTAATCATGAAAATGATAGGTTTAGATGTCCTGCTTATTCCTGGAAGCAATTTAATCATGACTCAAATCAATGAAAATGAAACTGCTAGGGGTCTGCTTGATATCTTACTGTAATTGATATACAACCCGATAAGCAGCACTCTTCTTATATGAAAAATGAAACCGAAACGATTCAGATAGACTCAATTCAGTGGTAGGAGAGCCCCAACCTAGCCTACCATCTATTTCAACGTCTAGGCGTCTACTGATGATTTAACAACAGTTGGCCAAATGCGGTACATTTTTAATAGAACCATTACCATGGTAAATGGATCCACTTAGACTACTGCTGCATTCCCAGATGAAAGGATATGACAAAACGGACATGGTTTATGAAACAAACAACAAATGATTTTCATCGGAGATAACCACGACAAGCTATGAGAAGCTTACCAGGAAACAAGTCATGGTTAAAACCATATAAAATCACCACAGGAACCGTCCACATAAGCATTGACGCAACCAAAAATTTTTGTACTACACCTGCCATTGATTGATTTCTTTTACCTCCAATCTGCAAATTATGAAAAACCCAATGCAGTCAGACGAATATTCATTCAGATACGTATACATTCTGCATCCCGAATGCTTGCATCACAAATAACAACGAAATCCCAGCTTCACAACACCAAAAATGGAAGGAACAGAGTTACTAGAGGGTATTATAACATGGTAAACAGAAATCAAAGCATTTGGGCGCACAAAAACAACAACGAAAGAGTCAGCAACCATCATTTACAACAACGTCAAACAAAAGAATGTAGCGATTACTGATCGAAAGCAAGAAAAAAAGGTCGTTTGGGAAACATAGGATGGGGGCAGTAAAATTAAGGCCGGAGCAGAGGACAACACAACCTGCGCCGCGACTGAAGACAGAACGAGGAGCAGTAGGGATTTGTTAGAGGGAGCAAGAGAACCGTTTGCCTGGGTCACACTTCATTATGTCTTGTTCATCGGTTAACCTAATCCAAACCCCTCTCTCTCTCTCTCTCTCTCTCTCTCCTCTTTTTCTCGTTTCTTCTAAAATATGTAATAGGCTAATAGCGTTGTTTTCTAAATCAGTCCAGTCCTTGATTTTTCTGCACGAAACGATTAACCCTTAAATAGGGTTAATCGTGCTTGCACCCTGAACTTATATTTTTGTACCCACTTGACGGGCATCTATAATATGATACTATATATATACATGTATGTATATATCCATAGTACTATGGTGACTTTACGATAGTGTAATTTGAAATGGATCAGAAATGAGATTTAAACTGATTCTTTATGAGTGTAATTTAGGGGAGCATTATTCATTTTGAAATTGATAAAAAGTAAGATTGAATGTGAATCAACTTTGGTTGGGTGTAACATAGTGTGTATACTGATTAAATACAATAAGCCCGTTCCATCAAATATTAACCATGTTAATGGAAACTCTCTTTTCAAATTTGATGAAATTAATAGATTTTTTTTCATACCATTTATATTTTTGCATAAAGCATTTAATTATAACACCATTTGATAATGTACACCTAAGTGCAAGCAAAATTATCATATACCTCAGTGTTGATCATTAATACCTAACAATTTATTAATAATCTATTGGGATTTTATAATTATTATGTGTTTTTTTATTATTTTAATTAAAAATATAGCGTTTGACTAACCTGTGATATATTTATCACCCACATCAATCATTATATCTTCCCACGTAAAAGAATTTAAACATGCTTTTTCGAATATATGTATATATATATATATATGTATTATTTTGTTCCTAAATTTAGGACTTTTATATATTTCTCTTTCATGTAAACATGTAAGAAAAAAGGAAATATAAATAAGTAATAACAATGACTTTGATGATGATGCTGGACCTTCCAACATAACTTTGTTTAGGCATATGTTAGATGGCATGTTTTACATTCTTGTATAGCAAAGTATTATAATGAAATAAAATTTATAAAATTTTATTTTATTTATCTTTTATTTTTTTAAATTAAATTTACGCAAAATTTAACTATTAGATCACAGTGAAAAATTATATGCATGATACATAACCTATGAATATTCAATTTAATAATTATTTTTTTTAAACAAATATTAACGAATTAATGAAATAGCTGAAATCATCATGGTAGTAATCTTGGTTGGATCATTAGCGAATCTAAAATCATATATCACCAGTGGTGTGTAACCGGTATATAACATTAACGACATAACAACATATCAAATCATCGAAGAGAGAGAATGAGGGAGAAATACGAATAATTAATTACAATCTAAGATCAAGGTGTTTACAACTTTATTACACTTTGAAAAAAAATTATTAGAAAAGACGATAGTATTGAATTTGTAGCAATGAAATATTGAAATCTCTTTTGAAGCAAGATCCTGGTTCAAAAGTCTAAATAACCAGCGTTTTAGATATATTGTGCCTTCAAGGTTTAGTAGTAAAACTTGTTTCAGTGATTATGTGTTTATTGTCTTTTGTTTGATGATTCTAGGAATGTTACAACATTTTAAAATACCAATCTACATAATAGTCTTTCGTTTTGTTTTGTGGGTTTGGGCGGGGTCCTCGTGTTGGGTTTCCTTATATATATATATATATACCTCTAACACAAACATGTGGTCGGCAGGCAGTATGTATGCGTCGGTCTTGTCATTTGAGAGATTGGCATATCAATGTGGTCTTTCCGTCTTTGTATTGTTTTAATTTTAAATGATTTGCTGAGCATTCTTTCTGCACACTCCACCGCACTAATGATATTATGTATATATATATATATATATATATATATATATATAATATTACGTAAATACACTAAGTCACTAATTACAAAGTCATGGAGGTTAATTTTTCTCATTTTTTATAAAAGCATAGTCAAGACGCATCATATGTTTTTTAAGTTCAGGCGAGCCGCTTGATTTGGTATTGCGCTTAAGTAAAGACAGATAATTTGAGCTTTGTTGTAGATGATTTTTCATTTTCGCATGTTATTGAAAAAAATAATCGGATTCATAATTTACAGCCGGCATCAATTGCTAATGTAATTGAGAGCGATCATCAACATAACTAGGCTAATGATTCTAGATATGTGTACTAATTAGAATCGGATATGATTCTTGGTGTTGAGGCACAATCTGACATATATGTGTGACACATTGACACTTGACAAGAAATTCTATTAAAACATAATAATCATAATAGACTATAGTATTATTATCCTATGCACTTTAATAATAATCTTCAAATTATCTTTACTTTTATTATTTCAATACAACATTCATCTCCCACGGCCATGGCCCAAATAGAAGATTAATTTGCCGTTGCAATCGCCGTTGGGTTGGGGGGCTGAGTAGCGTTGTGGCCGAAATAGTTGTGTCGGCTGATTTCTCAACCCAACCATGGCCTACATAAAATGGGTGGGTAGATCGGCCTCGGTGGCGACGGCCCCGGACGCGCCCTACCTCGCGGCCGAGACGATGGCCAGGGCAGTGAATATGTCGTTCATTTCGTCTGCAAGCCTCGAAATCTTCAAGCTGTATTTCCAATCTGTAGATCAGGACATCCCCGTCGTCGGTGAGACTCTCAGCTCTAAGCGATTCAATCAGCTGTCCTGGGGTAGGAACGGATCGGATCCCCTTAGCCTCGTTCGGTACTCACCTAGCGGAAACAGCAGCGACCGGAGGGAGGCGGCGGCGGCAAGAGGAGGAGAGAGGAGGGAGACGATGGAGAGAGGTGGACCGGAGAGGGCTGCGGGGAGGGAGGGGAGAGAGAGGAGAGAGCAGAGCGAGAAAAAAATTAAAAAAATAATATAATATAAAATGTCTATGTATAGAATAATAATGAAATTCTCTATAAATAATAATATAATATAAAAAAATCTAATTGCAGTTACTTATGCATAATAAATTCTTACAGTAATAATTTTTTGACATTGGATTAGTATAAATAAAAAATTTAAAAAATAATAATATTAATTCAATGGTAATGATATGCTCTTAGGTAAATCTCCCTAGTATTATTTATATAATATCATATGGGAAATAAATAGTAATTTTTTTTATTTTTTATAGAGTTATTATATCAATTTATAAATATAGAGAGTGAAATAAATAGGTTGTTGGAATTTATTTTTAATATTTATTTTTTATTTGTGTATAATAGAAAATGTCTTGGAATTGCTCCAATATGTATAAATGTGTGGATCATTTTGAAAATAATAATTATATAATGTTTTTCGTTAGTTTTTGCTTTCCAAATATATAAATTTTTAAACAAGTTATAACACTTCATTAAAACAATGGCAATAATGTACATAATAAAAAATATAAATTATTTTAAATTATATTACATCAAATGGAATCTTAGAACCTTGAGATTAAATTTTGAAAAATCTTCCATCTTCCAATTATTTAAAATTATATGGAATTATAATATGTTTATTTTTATTTGTGAATATAATTATTGCTAGCCCATTCTACTCATCCACTGGGTGTCCATCTCGATCTACCCATATTCATTATATATATATATATATATATATATGTTATTATGTACATTATAATTTCATGTGTTTGTATTAAAAAAAAAAGGATGTACTCAAATTTATAATTCAAATAATCAATTATATATTATATGTTACATTAATTTTTAAAATCAGTTTTAAGTGTGGGTTGACCTTTTGTATAGTGTCTGAATCATTGTAAATGACTCAATTGGATTATGGGTTTGTGTGGAGGATTTTGAAACCTAAAATTTTAGGTTAACACATTTGGCTTTAAAAAGCTCTTAATTTTAGCCCATGCAATTTTTGTCTTTTTTTTTTGTTCAAAAAGTACCACCCTTTGTGTATGTGTGCATGATGATTGGCACCAAAGATGATATTGTTTTTGAGTGATTTGAGATGCTTATTTTACATTGTTCGTGTATAAACTCTCGAGCAAACATACTTTTTAGTGTCAACATTTTTTTTCTTAAAAAATTAACTTTACAAATAGAACTCAAATAATAGAATAACCCTATAAAAACTTCCCAATATTCAATACTTTAAGACCACGACTAATATAATAGCCTTTTAAAAAACTAGCCAATATCTAATTATTTAATAACTAACCTCTAATAATTAAATAACTGTAAAAAAGCATATAGTTAATAATAAATAAATGAAACAAGTTACGGTATAACAATACAAGTGGTCTCCAATGTCACACCACCTGTCTTCTGTTTTTCATAGCTCATAAAATAGAAAAGCAGCAATTGTTTTTTATTTATAAAAATATACCTTAGGCCCAATTAATTAATACATATCCATTTATGATTGCCCATGAGTTGCGCGTATTAATGTGGTCAATAATATAATAACACTAGTGTGCCGTCTCCATTTGAATTTATATAAGCACCGAATGTATTTATTACTTACCAAAAATTAAAGACGAAAAAATCATTAATACCATGGCGCATTTAATTGGACAGGTTATCAAATTTCAAGATTATTTGGTATGACGTTGAGCAATTTTGATTTTGAGTAGAAAAAGTCGTGGCCCGTGGGGCCATCAGTTTAATGTAAAGTTGGTTCGTCGTCGGCAAGGGAATGTAAACAGATGGGGCCACCGCGGCTTGCTTGAGTGATCGAGACAACTTTGGATTAGGATGAGTAAGTAGATACTGATGTGCATGTGTTCATATATTTAAATTATACATAATTTTTTTTTTACATATTAATTATTCGTTGTCTTTTTTTTTTCCTTCCTAATCTCAGTTTAAAAATAATTAATCGGATAAATTAAAAATTACTTATATTAATTTATAATTATTTAAAATTAAAACTGGTGTGTGGTGTGAGACCCATCACCCATTTCATTATTATTACTTTTTGTTTTTTTTAATGATTTGAAATGCGAGTTTCACCCGGGCACGGCGACATTATATGTATAGTAATTAGCCCTGTGTCGCTATGCGTAGACATTTTAGAGGCCGCGAGCGATGTGCTGCTTTCTTTTTCTTCTCTCCTGCTCCCCTTCTTCCCTTTATGGTCGCTGATCACTCCTCCTCCTTCATTCAATAAATACAAGTGTGTATAATAATAGACCACAACGTATATCGATCGATCACAGCGTATAAGAAGAGGCAAAGCAAGTGATCGATTACAGGCCATTAATTAATGGGGAACTGTCAGGCCGTAGATGCAGCCGTGCTGGTGATTCAACACCCCAGCGGCAGAGAGGAGAGGCTCTACTGGCCGGTGACAGCCCGCCAGGTCATGAAAACCAACCCAGGACATTATGTTTCTCTCATAATCCCCTTGCCTCCTTCTCCGCCTCCTCCTCCTCCTCCTGCTGCTGCTGCGGTGGTCTCACGACAACCCAACAACCACAATACCAGCAACAGCAGTACTGACCCCGACAGCTCCGTTGATGGCAACAAGGCCGTGCGCTTCACCCGCGTCAAGCTCCTCCGACCCACCGACACTCTCCTTCTCGGTCGAGCCTATCGTCTCATCACTTCCCAAGGTTGTTTGTTCATTATTAATTTGTTGCTCGCCTATACACACGCACACGCGCACGTATCCGTCTTCCAAACATATGCATGTGCTTAGCAATTGGAACCAATTAGGATGGTGGATGATTATATTGAGAATCAGGACGTGTTCGTTTTACTAATTGACTTGGTACGTATTTTAAAACTGCGCGCGCGTGGTAATTAATTGCAGAGGTTAGGAAGGTGTTGCGGGCGAAGAAGCATGCCAAGACGGAGGAGAATCAATCGTCTCAAGAGGACTTTCTAGCGGCGGAGCCACCGCCGCGGCCTCGGGAACACACTGCAGGCGGCGAGGTGGATGCGAGACCGCCTTCTGCCCGCGGATCGGAGAAGACCCATCCGGTAACTGTCTTCTACTCAGACCTCAGTTACTGTCTTCTAGTTATAAGAAATACTAGAGTTCATGAGCTCCATGTTTACGGTTTAGAAATTAATATACCATGACATCTAAACGTTAATGGAGGGGGATTGTCTTCTACTCCACTTCCCCTGTTTTGTGGACATTGTCGTTTTGAGACTTTTGACCCAATCCCATTTTTATCGAACCGCGGGTTCATTATTTATCTTCAATACCCAGGCCAGTGGCTGTGCCCCGAATATTTTAACGGGCCTAATAAATAAAATAATCATCAGATTTTAAATTTTGTTTTTTTTACCTACAATGTGTTATCCATTTAATAGTGAGTTTCAATTCTTTGTTTTGTTTCTTCTTTAATGATACTTAAATCGTTGGAAAAAAAAAACATACCAGGTTCTTTTTTCAGTTAAACACGGACAAAGAAAATCTTAACATAATTATATGATCATTTCGTTAAACAGAACCTAAACGTATTATCCAAACATGTAAAACTTTTCAGGAGGTGAAACAAGAGAGACACCGGGCAAAGAAGACGGCTAAGAGCAGCACTGCAGCGAAGTCAAAATCGTGGCGCCCTTCTCTGCAGAGCATTAAGGAGGCTGCGAGCTGAAATTGGTGTCACATTTGTGACTTGTCAAGCAAAATGGACCATGACTGTGCTGCAGTACGTGACCTCAAACTATAGCAACTTAGATCCTTAATAAACTGTTTCGGATAATAAAACCTGTGTACAGCAAAGAGAAGGAGATATCAATAGTGCATGGATACTGCATTACTATTGTAATTGATGCTTGTCAACTATCCAAATTTTCCTCATCAGCGAGCAGAGCTTTTAACCAAAAATAGCTTCAGCCAGTTTGTGTTTCAAAATATCAGGCAGCCCTGATCAACAAATTGTTCGGAGACCACCCATCCACAAGGTTGTGCTTTGGTGGCCTGAGCATATGCTTCTATCTGAGCGCAACAATTATTATGTCTGCCAATTTGCTAATTTGCTGGCTTCCAAAGTTCTAGTACACAAGCCATGGTAATAATTTTTGAACAACAAACTTCAAACTTCAACCTCTTTGAATGGTTGTTATCACTTTTTAGCTAGAAATATCCTATTCCTAGGTACACATGCACAAAAAAGTACAACTGTTTTATGGAAAGCTGCGTGAATGACAATGCTCTTGTTTTGTGGGAAGACGAGATGTTTCTTTCCTAAGGTTCTATTATTGAACTGTTATCAGAAGTCAAGCCCTTCAGAGAGGAAAGAGATGTTTAATAGGAAATATATTATTCTACTGTAAACATGGCCATGACTTGCTAGCTCTAGTTACGAGAGTGAACCGACCCGTGTACTTTTTGGGATTATGTAAACTTGAACATTTAATGATGTCGTCGGTTACTTGCAAAAAAAACTTAAAATTCTGCCATTATATGTATTCTTCACTTCAGCCGAATTGTTGGGATAAAGCTAGGACGGTGAAAAGGACGAGCCATACCCATGTTTACTTTTTTTTTTCAATGTTTGGATGATGGACTGTGCCCACCCCCATATACAATTTTTATGAGTAAGTGATGATTAACGTATACAAAGTCATAATTTCAACGAATTTGGAAAGTGCGCGGAATTGCCCAGGAAAGACCAGGGATCCTGCAATTAGATCTCTTTATACATAATTAATTTATAAATAATAAGTTAATATTATAAAAAAAACTACACTAACGCCTTTCTTATTAACATATCTATCCAATTGTTTCTGCACGTCTGTCTTCCTTCCCTCTTTGACGCCCAGTGATATACTCTTTTCACTGCAACAACTCTTTTTCCTTCCCTCTTCCATCAACAGTGGTCGTCTTTCCCTATCATTCAGCGTCATCCCTTTCCCACGATGTCGAGCAGAAGGTATAATTGGACCGGATTACTTTATTTTTTTAAATTCGTAATTTTTTAAACAATTCGTAATTTTAACATACGGTTCAATTTATTGATAACCTAGTTATTACATGTTCGTTTGTTTTTTTCATTTTTCCGGGGAGAAGGTGACTTTGTCTTCACAGAGCTAATACATTCAATTCTAAGACAGCAGGAGCGCTATTGTCCATTGTCATGGTTGTGAGGTTTGATATTTGGGAATACCCACCATTTTTCACAATTAAAGACGGATTGATATTGATTGAGTAATATACGTGTAATTTATGATAAGAAAAAACTAATTTTGATTGAAATTTGATTAATTTTGAGTGTATTTGATGATTGAGAGTGAAAATCCTAAGGAGCGAGAAGAACGTAGAAGATGACGAAAAAGCTCAATGTTTCTAGAAAAGTCTCTAGGTGTTGGTAGTTCCATTCTAGTTAGAATTTTATTTATTGAAGTAAATGAACACATCTAAAGGACCCTATTTAATTTGATTTATTTGAACTTTGGTTTTAATTGAAATTCTATTTTTTGGACCAAAAATATCCAAATGATGTCGTGGTAGTTTTATGTCATATCAAAACTTGTGTTTATTTCGGTTTATAATTATTCATTGAACTCTGTTTCTCTTGAATTGAAGAAATATTATTATTTTATGTCCTACAAATATTATATTAATAATAATATTACATTATGAAACATTAATATATTTATATTAATATTGAATTCAATGATTCTTCTTTGCTTATGTATCTCTTTTCTTTTGTAAGAACTAAGATGTAACCCCATTGGACATCAATGAATCTTTGGCACTATCGGGTTAGTTGATGATGATGTGTTAATCATATGACACATATTGATATTGTTAGAATATGCCTTGAATTGGTTTACTCTCCCTTTTGTTTGATGCAACAACACAGGGTGCCGCTTGCCATAGTTATTTGTTTTGGACCTATTTTATGGGCTTTCTTACATCTATCTAGAGGGTACTATATATAAACTCTTTAGGTCATAACCTAGTAATATAGATAGATATCTATGTAATATGTGATTAATAAAGTTCTATTTTTCTTTGTACATAGATGTAGTTATCACATTGTTAGTAAATCACATTAAATATGTGTCTTTTTTATTTGCATTCTCAATTGTCTTTGCTTGCTTTAATTTTTGTTATAATAGATATTATAAAAAAATAACTATTTTTAGTAAAATGAGTTTATTTTGTTTGAAGCTTAAATTAGCATGAAGAGCTGAACCCAAACAATCTTAAAGGAGTCAAATGGTTCTATTGAGTTCATAACATGAGACAAGTCTAAATGAGTCCAAATTTAATTTAAAATTTTCCCTAAAGCTCAACTCAAACCTAGGTTTGTCTAATCTTATGTTGGGTTAGTTTGTCTCATATTTTTAAATTAGGAAAAGTCAAAATCATTTATAAGAAGATAGCATACCAAAAATGTTATAACATGTTTTAAAGCCTTACAAGCTAATGTTTAAGGTGCTCAAAATGAATAATATTATGACACAGACAAGTTTGGTTCTTGAAATGGAGCCTAATAGTTCCAGCGAGGCTTTTCGTGACATTAAAAGTTTTCTTAATGTATTGCACAAATCAAGTCAAGTTAAGATGAAGTATTAATGTTTATTTATTTAACTTTTTTAACAAGTTAAACCGAGCTTGGGCTTTAAATGAGAGTGTTCCTAAATTATTTGCTAATATTTGGGAGCTATTTATTAATTTTCATAAATAGTTCTTAAACATATGTTTGTTATTCACAAATATATCAGAAAATACAATTGGTCAACTTTATTAGTCACATGAAATTTTATTTTATTTATTTGTTCACTTATTAAATGAAACATATTTATGATATAATAAAATAAATAAATAAATTATTATGCAAAATTTAATTTGTTTATACATTAATTTATGTATCAAAGGTATCCAATATAAAAATAGTTATATTATAAAATGTTGTACTAATATTAATGTTTTTTTGTATAATGATTAAAACTATAAAGTGTTAGTCTACTGTGTATGTATCAAAGGTATATTTTTAAATAACTATAATGTTCAAAACTATTATGCATCAAAGGTATCCAATAATAATATTTACACTACTGTGTTAGTCTCGGTTCCTTCCAGTGTTGAAAAATCAAATTAAAAAAAGAATCAGCAAAAATGTGAGCAGCATTGATAAGCCATCAAAAGAGAAGCTTCCGGAATGTTAGGATCAAATCACAAGTGTCGTATACTGACAAAATTATGAGTGAAGTCTGACTAAAACATACATGGACATTTTCAATAAAGTAATATGGTACGTACTAACATGACAAATACCTTTCATTCTAAATCTAATTCACAGGCTTTGAACTTGAATCCCCCTTTCTTTTCCCTTCCATCAAGCTTCCACTCATTAGTAAAGCAAGCAGTATTTTATATAATCTGTGTATACTCATCACAATGTATTATAAATAATAGTTGTACACTCTTTAATTTATTATGCCCTGGGCATTTAAAATGTGTAGAGAAATACCAACTATAACAGGTTTTATAGATTCAGGAGTTGATTGCTTATTAATTTATGCATGCAAGGGCAGCCATATCTGCAACAGCACACATTACTTTGCCAGCAATAATCAAAAATATATGAACGGGTGAGTTGGTTAATTGATACTTGTTTGCAATTTCGTGTTCTTAATTGATCCAAAAGCCTATTAAAATTTTGATCCATTGCTAATTATGGGCAATATATGCATGGCAGCCTTGGAAAATAAAATTGGGTGAAAGGGCTTTCTTCATGTTGAGCTATAACTTAACGACAGAAGAAGACAAGCCTTAGAAATTATAGCAGTTCTGATGAAAGCTAGCTGTGAAGAAAGTCATGTAGAACCCAAACCAAAGAAATTGAAATTGATGTTGTGAAGGCCTTTGTTGCAACCAAACTTGTAACATACGGACATCCCCAGCGAGGATGCGATTCATAAAATGGAATTTCCCTAACATGTTGTCCATTAGTGCTGCATGCAAGCAAAAATACGTGGGATACGGGAGAAGAACAAGACCACCCCCGCTGCCTCGCGCTGACCAGCGGCCTCATCAACCCATCGGCCGTAATTCAGGACTCTGACATCTTCAATAAGGTTGCCCCGTTGTCCATATCTTCACGTGGATCTCAACACCGTCATGAGTATAGCGACTTCTAGCTACTTGCGCTGGGAAATAGAAAGCAACAATCTTGTACCGTTTGGTCTTGACCCTCAATCCGAATCCTCCAATACTCACGATCACCTCATCGGAATTACTTATGGGTTTCTGCACTTGTACGAAGTCCCGAGCGAAGAGAGAAACACACCACCCCGTTGCATGTCACAACTGGATTCAACTCGTAGCCTTTGAGTTTCTTGACAGCAGCAGTACTACTGGGGGTGGTGGTGGTATCACCGCCAACGTTGCTGCCATCTTCGATGATCTCGACGTGGGTCAAGAAACGTGTTTCGCAATCGAAGTAGAGAAGCTCTAACCTCTGGGAGCAGCAGTACTACTGGGGGTGGTGGTGGTATCGCCGCCAACGTTGCTGCCATCTTCGACGATCTCGACGTGGGTCAAGAAACGTGTTTCGCAATCGAAGTAGAGAAGCTCTAACCTCTGGGAGCGGACTTCGGCGAGGAGAAGGCGCCACCCCTTACAAACAGAATCGATATCATGGGCAGCATTGACAGAATGTTCACCCACACGTCCCACGGGAGCTCCGCCAATCGCCACCTCTCCTCCATCGCTTCACTAATTAATTGCCCACCGTCGATTGACACTGCCTGTATCATTATCATCAATATGTACCCATTGGATTTGCTAGGCGAAGAAGGAAACCATATTATTCTTAATTTATATATGCATATAAATCTCCTTACTTTCTTAGTTGCCACGGCAAAATTTATTTCTTCTTCTTTGGCTTTTTAATTCTTATTTTATTCTATTTTTAAAGACACGTTTTTACCCTTACGTTTTTAATAGATCACATATGTTGTTACCTCTCACACGTTTTTGCACTTTCTTGATAGCATTTTTTAAATATATATATATATATATATATATATATATATATATATATATATATATATATATATATATATATATATCTTTTGACGAATTCATCTTATTTTCAAATATTAATTTAAGCCTTTTTCTTACCTTACGTGTTACCCGTTCATTCCTCCTAGTTAGTCAATCGCGTCATTCCACAGCATTAGGAATAATGGTTGGCTGACAGGAGGTTCGAAACATCAAATTTTATTTGTGCGCGAGGAACCTTTTTTTTTCACATGTTAACAAATAATGGGTGAAATTTCCCAACAAAGAAGACACGTAACAAAGCATATATAGAGGTAACAACATACGTGATCTATTAGAATGTAAGAGTCCGAATTCATCAAATGCTTTTTAAAATCATTCGTATATAAGTTAATATCAACCACACATATATATGACAAGTACCTACAAGTTGGTCAAACAAAAATTATAAACTTTCCTCTACTTTTGTTTTCAAAATGTTATTACTAGTGTTGACCCGCTAAAAGATAGGCAAATAATCAAATGCCATTCAATGTACCAATACATAGACTAGTTTAGCAGTTTTTTGATAAACTTTAAAAAATACTAATGAAATAAATTTATGTTTATTTTGTTCCAAACGTAAAAGCAATTTAAAGTTTATTTCTATAAACTATTTTTTAAAAAAACAGTTTATATATTTTAAAATATCAATTTAATCCTTCAATCACCTCGCACAATGGGCATAGGAAAATTGGCATCGAGAAAGCAAAGGATCGGTGCGGTGGGAGATGATGGGGCCCGGTGGGGGTTAACAAAAGGGGGTGGAGGGATGTGGGAGCGTTGTCGGGGAGAGAGAGAGATGGGGAGGGAGGGTGGGGCGTGAGTAGGAAGAATGGGATTAGTTTTTTTTTTTTTTTAAAATTATAATATAATTAAAAATTTTATTTATGTTTTTTATATATTCATAATATTTTTATTTTTAATTTATCATATACTTATCACTTACTTTTAAAATTTAAAGTACTTTTAAAATTATTTTTTACTAAATACTCTTTACTTATTTTCACAGCAGTTTATTTTTTTAATACAACTAAAAACAGTTTCTTTTAAAAACACAACATTACCAAACTAGACCATAATCAAATAGGTTGCAACAAGAAATAAAGATGATTAAACATACCAATGATGCTATCTATAGTTATGGAAACTAAATCTACAGACTTTAAAACCAGAATATCATATCTACACTAAACTAAAGAGATGCTAATTTAAATAAAAATAGATAAAAAATACATGTCAAAATGAGGATGGATCTCCTACTTATTTGTTCGATGCTAGGTCTCCTTTCTTCAACTTTTTACTCAAACCATCTTCCAATCTCATGGCCACTTGAATTGAATGAGAAAAAGATAGAGTAAATATCTGTTAGTGGCACATGTAACCTCCTCACAATGCCAAAGAAGAAGCAATAGTAAGCTAATATCTTTGCATGTTGGGGCCAATCTTATATATGCTCGGTAGTAGCATGTTTGGTACGCCTAGAATTTTGTATTATTTTTAAAAATAGCGGATCCATTTTGAGCTTATTCTAATTTAATAATAATATGAATTTAAAAACATTTTTTGAAAATGATGGGTCCGATTGTTATTTTTAAAAACTATTTCAAACAGTATTATGCTTTCAAATTTAAAGTCAATTCTCTTGGGAGAACCAAATAATTTTTTTTACTTTTTATCTATTTTATTAGTTAGGCCCACTAATTAATATTTTTTATTTTTTAAAAACATATTATCTCTGGTACCAAACATAAATTATTTTCAAATTATATTTTATCACGAATTCCAATAAAATTCAAAAAACATAATATAAAAACCAAAACTCATATTAAATAGATATTGCATTTATAACTTGAACCTCCAAAGTTTTTATTGTCACGGTGTACTTCATGTTGCTTCAATAGCTCTCCTTTAACCAAACAAAAAATTCAAATTAAAAAATGAATAATAAGGATGGCTATTGATAAGGAAAAATAAAAGAACCTTATTATTAGACAAATTAAATTCTCAAGTCTAATTACAGACATGAGAATCACATGCAACAAATGAATTACAGTACATTTAAATGCTCAAATTACATAGCAATTTTAATTCTAAATTCAACAAGATAAATGAAATTCTTTTTTAAAATTCTTTAGTCTAGGGTAAATATAAGGGTTCCACAGAATTTTTTTCCTTGCTTTTTATTTATGAATTGCTGGGATATTGTCCCACGTTAAATCACCAATAAAATGTCACGGTGCATATTCTTTGATGGAATAATGGTTGGCTGCCAGGGGGTTTACCCATTCACCTCACAATTAATATCTATCGCCTCTCTCTTTGACCCCACACATCACCTCCTGCCAACCAATATTACACGGCGCAGGTGCAGTACTAGATACAACCATGCTCGTGACATCTTTTGCGTATGGCTGACGTAGAGTTCCACGACTAAACATGCTTCCAAATCATTTGTTCGAGCCCCTGCTCAAAGGGTGCTTGAGCCTAGTCTTGAGCCGAGATTCAAGCATGGACTCAGCAGATCTGCTCGAGGCATGCTCGAACCTCTGCTCGAGGTGAGACTCAAGCAACTCGAGCACGCTTCGAGCACAAGCTCGAGCAAATATGCTTGGCACATGTTCGAGCAAATATGCTGGGACACATATGCTCGAGGCGTGCTCGAGCCTCGCCTCGAGCAGAGGCTCGAGCATGGGCTCATGCAAATCTGCTCGAGCCTCGCCTCAAGCATGCTTCGAGCAGGCGTCGATCATCTCTCCCATGGCCAGATCGACGGGTTTCTGAGTTCCGTCGACTGTAATTTCCGACAAAAACTTCAAACAGCCATAACTTTGCATACAATTGTCGGAATTAGGTCCATTTTTTTTATTTGAAGGTATCGACGAAAACTTCAAACGGCCATAACTTTAAAGGGATTTTTCGCCTTCGGATTTCCAAAAAAAACACTCTAACGCCTTCAAAACTTGATTTTATGCAATCTTTTTGGCTCCTCATGTATACAACTCAAGCCTTATCCCTTGAGCTCTTTCTCTCTATCTTTCTTACGGTGCGCTGTGCGTTAAATTTTAAGTTTTTTTTGCTGATATGACAATTGTCACATCAGTCGATTGCGCAACAAGAACGCAATACCGGTTGCATTTAGAGTCACCACCACCACCACAAGTTGTTTTTAATTTTTAATTTGCCCAAATCAACATCTTTTCCCTTCAAGTTTTTAACTCATTAGTAAAGCAAGCAGTATTTTATATACTCACAATGCATTATAAATAATAGCTGTACTCATTAATTTATTTCCCGGGCATTTAAAAAGTTGAGAGGACTACCTACTATCTACAACAACACACGTTACCTAAATACTACTGAGACAAAATACAGCATCGCATATGAAAATATATGAATATATATACACACTCGCGCTTGGACAAACAAATGGAATAACATAGCAACTGAAAATAAATTAAAGGGTTGAGGGGAATGATCAAGGCAATAAATTAAGCCGATGAAATTCAAGTGAATTGTATACATTAATGAGGTCGCGCGTGAATTCTGAATACTGAATTCTGAACTGGTTAATTGATACCTGTTTGTAATGTGGTGTTCTTAATTGATACAGACACCTATTAAATTTTGTCATACGTATTTAATATGAATAAATATTTGTACGAAATAAATTACTCACGGTTACAGAAAATTATCCAATTCCAATACATTGCTCGTTAAATATTAATATTGATGCTATGAGGAGGCCTTGCTGCGAGTTGCTCCTCTGGGCCGGGCGTTCAAAATTTAAGCGTCGTAGATGGAAAGCAAACTCGGAACATATCGACATCCGGGAACATAATGACCTAAAGTACTGGTGCAAGCAAAAATTCTTTCGCTACGGGAGCAGTACAACAAAACCACCTCGGCTGCCTCGCGCCGACCAGCGGCCTCATCAACCTGTGGGACGTAATTCAGGACTCTGACATCTTCGATCAGCTGCCACGAGCCTATGCGTTCAGTCGGCCTCTTCATCCTCACCCAAATCGACGTGGTGTAGGCGCCGGTGGTACGGCAGCAATCCATGCTCCAATCGGTACATAATATGAGATGACCCCCTGAGGTCCCCAGGCTCAATATTTCCTTCGTCGACTGGAAATCATCAGATTCCGGCGTGGGAAGCCACTCAAACTGCTCGCTGTCGAGGTCCAGCCGAGATATTAATGCGGGGTGGCGATCACAAAACTGCAGCACCCAGTGTATTCCGCCATCCAAGTACGACCCGATCATGCGGGATGGGTTCAACGGGCGGCGGCCGCCGAGCGGGAAGGGGCCCAAGTCCCTCCAGTTGTCCTGACTCTTCCACCGGGGACTTATGGTGCATATCTTCACGTGGATCCGATGATGATCACCAACTTTTACGCTGGAGTACTGCGCCGGCGGGTAATACAAACCAACAATCTTGTACCGTTTGGTCTTGAGACTCAACCCGAATCCTCTAATGCAGGAGGCCTCATCCGGATTTCGTGTGAGTTCCTCCACTCGTGCCAAGTCCTGAACCCGATCAACCAGCGGGTTGCCCACATAGTAAGGGGTGTTACCGGCGAACCTGTCCGAGCGACAAGAGAAACACACCACCCCGTTGCATGTGGCCACTGGATTCAACGCGTAGTCTTCGACGACTTTGAGTTTCATGACAGCAGTACTAGCACTACTATTGGAGGTGTCGTTGGTGGTGGGGGTGGTATCGCCGGCGCCGGCGCCGCCATCTCCGATGAGCTCGACGTGGGTCAAGCAACGTGTTGAGTAATTGAAGTAGAGAAGGGCGGGGTACTGCTCTAACTTCTGGGAGTGGACTTCGGTGAAGTGAGGGTGGGCGAGGAGAAGGCGCCACCCCTTGCAAACAGACCGCAACTGTAGAATTAATATCATGGGCAGCCTCGACAGAATGTTCACCCAGGCGTCCCACGGGAGCTCCGGCGATTGCCGCCTTTGCCGCCTCCCCTCCATCGCTTCACTACTTAATTGCCCACTGCCGATTCACATCATTATCATCAATATATACCCATTGGATTTGCTGCGCCAAAAAAGAAACCATATTATTATTAATTTATATATGCATATATATCTCCTTAATTTCTCGGGTTCCACGGCAAAATTTATTTATCCTTTTTGGGCTTTTTAATTCTTATTTTATTTTATTTTTCAAACACACGTTTTTATGCTGGAAAGGGGGTGGGGACTGGGGAGTTGTTTAAAAATATATGTATTTATTTATTTCTGTCATACAAACTTTTTTATTTTATTTTTTTCACATGTTAACAAATGATGGATGAAATTTCCCAATAATAAAGACACGTAATAATATATGAATGTAATTGATTTCAACCAAAGTGAATATCAATCATATATTCAAGTTAGTAAAAAAAAAAAATTCAAATATTACCAATGCCTAAAATAAAACGAGATTAACCAATTGAACCTTAATTGGTACCACACACACACTCACACCAAAAATAACAAAAGAGAACGAACAGTGAAAAACAGAAAGAACAATAGACACAAAAAAATAAAATAAAAAACCGCAGCCCCTATGGAGAACACAGCTGCAACACCGTGGCAACAACTAAATTATAATCCAACATTTACCTCCTAAAACTAGTTGGAACTCTTCACAAACTACAATCTAAATTGGTCTCAAGTTACTTATCCACGATTATAATTATCCTGGTATGACTATTTATCACCACAATTAAGTATAATTAAGTATAAAATTATATGGTCCTTAATTTAGCCACAATAACCATGATTAATACAATTAAGTATTATTAGTCCTTAAGTATAATTATCCTTATAATTTATAAGTATTTCGTGTGTAATTTATTAATTATACTTAATTAATCATGGTTTATTTTATTATAAGGATAATAATATAATTATTTATACTTTTCTTTAATTATTTGATTGGGGTGTGTTTTTTAAGTGTCGCGTAATTTGTTACGATCAGTATACTTTTGTGCTCCCTTACTCACTTGCGTCTTCCCATCAATCTCAACCCGTGCAGGACTACACATTGCTCGCCATTACAATTAATGGGAAAAATACTACGTTTCTTCCAGCAAATCCATAATAAAATTTACAAATACATTCAGACACTCATTAATTCTCAGCAACCCGGAGACTCAATCGTTGCGCATTAAATTTCGCAAGGCTGCAAAATGCAAGTCCAAGTCCCTTAAAATGTAAACCAATCATTCAGTAGTTCACATAAGATCAACATATAATTTGATAATAATGCGAGACATTAAAAGATGTAACTGGATGTTCCGTAACTGGATTTTAAACGGATATTATAGGTTTGTGATAATTTTAAAAAAGAAAAAAAATCACTTCTGAAACAAGCCGCGACTGTGCTCTTAAAAGATAAATTAAAAAAACCAAGGAAGTCAACCATGAAATTATGTCTCATTCCAACCTTCGCTTCTTTGAACTGCCCTCCAATGAACAGTGGCCTATCTAAATGATTGATGGGGCAAGTCACACCGAACGACCCAAAAAAGGGCAGGAAAGAGAGCCCAAAACAATAGCGGATCAATATTACCCAACTTTTAGGCCAGGAAAAACAAAAAGATTTTTACCTATAGAACAAAAGGGTCTACCTCTACTAGCTTAAATCCCCTAGGACAAAGGTGATAGCTACACTCCTGCAGAAACAGATACACACGCACGAGACAGAGACACAACATTAGCATTCAACAGTGAAGCAATGAAAAGGGCACAAATCAAGGACTACTTACTACCTGAGGCAGGACTCAGTCAGAATAAAAAAGGTCCTCCCACTTTCTCATTCCACATATCTCTTTGTCCGTTGAGTTTTCATAAAAGCCATGTACTCATCAAGCTCAATCCGTTCACCCTGAAAAAAGGAAAGGCACACATCAACTACTCTTAGCGGGACTACTAACTCGGGCTGGGACTAAGACTGAAAAAAAATAAACCACCTTCGCCCTTCGCATTTCCTCTCTTTTCCTTGAGCTCTCCCTTGCTCGTTCCAACTCACCCAAAGTCTTAGCATCCAACTCACCCAAAGTCTTAGCATCAAGACACTTGGCAAGAGTCTCAGCATTGCAACAACCCGCACCATCTATATCAGAATAAAACTATCAGCTCATAACAAATATTAGTGGCTCAGTAAATGCTTCATAAGGGACCAGGTGTTTGTTTGTTGATACGCTGAATATGAATGGGAATAAGATAACGTTGGCCCGATGGATAAGTGGCGGTGAAAGAGAGTGAGTCACAAAGCAGTGAACTGTAACAGAAGAATGCTTATATTAAGCATAATGCAATGCAAAATCTAATCAAGTGGAAACCTAGCAAGATGGTAGAAAACCAGGGGGTACTTTTCTAATGAGTCCTCCTAATGAAGTAAAAGACAAATTGCCTGAAGCCGCCCAAGCAATTACAAAAGCTCAAGACTAAAAAATTATCAATGTGCCATACAGCTTTTCAAATAAAGAGGGATTGAATAACATGCTTGGAACATTTTTGCAAAGTGATTGCTTGTCTAGATGATTGCTTTCTAAGAGAAGAGAATCTCAATTATAAGCTATAGGAGTTCAATTTTGTAATTTGTGTTGAAAGGTAATGCAACAACTTCATGGCAGCATGCATACTCTCTTTTAAAGGTCTTTTTATTGTAAGGACGTGAAAAAATTCAATACAAAATGCAAG
Source organism: Taxillus chinensis (assembly GCA_023512835.1). Lineage (NCBI taxonomy): Eukaryota > Viridiplantae > Streptophyta > Magnoliopsida > Santalales > Loranthaceae > Taxillus > Taxillus chinensis. The sequence continues at coordinate 8,734,267 of CM042091.1, forward strand.
TTATAAAAATTAATCGAAAATTTGGCCACACAAAAATATTTGAAACAAAAGAAATATGGAATTAAATTTAAAGGACAAAAAATTTCATGACACAGAGGGAATATATAAGAAGTAATGAACAAACAGTAATGAATCAGCCTCCGATAAATGGAAAGAAAAAAAATACAAAAAAGACAATAATTACCCGGACAATCATTCTTTAAGAGGACACATCCAACTACATGGCATTTTTCTTCTTCTACATCCCAAACATAGACTACAGCACAATAGAAACCCGGGGATTCATGACCAGGGTCACCCATAGTTTTGCGCATGGCCCAAAAGTGCATATGACGGCGTAGTAGGCCATAAGCTGTAGAATCGTCAACAAATGGCACACGAAGAAGCTCGAAATCATCAGGCTGGAGATCATTTTTTTTCGTTATTTTGTATCTATTTCACCCCCCCCCCCCCCCCCCCCCCCCCAAATTTCTAAGATAGAATGGATGAGAGTGAGATACCAAATGAACAAACATGGAGAAAATGAAACCTGATTACTAATCTGATTGAGTTGTGCAAAGCAAGCTTCTATATATGGACTTGCATTCCTCCAATTCTCCTGAAAGTACTCTTCAAGATTTGTAGGAAAATAATACCTCTCAAAAGTCTCATCAGAAACACCAAATTCACGTTTCACACGTTCCACATCAGCCCCCCCTTTGGTCAAATGAAGAAAAACTGGGCAAAACTCACTACAAATGAGGAAAAGTTAAAGGATGCAAGTAGATAGATAATAGAACTGCATATAAAATCCTAATAGGGAATTGTTGGTACATAGATTGCCAACAAACATGCCGCCCAAGACATGAATAACTTTTTAAAAATAATAAATAAATAAAAGTGGCGTGAGCAAAATGAAATCTATGAAACTAACAAACAAATCATCCCATTTAAAAAATTATTTATCAATAACAACATAGAGCAAAAGGCGGCACATAAAAAAACACCAAAATTGAAGGGAGAAAAAAAGAAGAATTACTCCTTCATCGCCAGGACACAATCTATAGCGCTCGAGGTCTCTCTTGCTCGCTGGCTAAGCTCTTTGTAGTCAACCTCCGGAGGCAATTTAAGCAACTCTCCAAGAGTCTTAGCATTGCTACGTGCAGCATCAAGACACTTGTCAAGAGTCTCAACACTGCTACCACCTGCAACATCAATACATTATAACAACAAATCGATGTATCGATGGCTCTGTAAATGCTTCATAAGGGAGTAGGTGTTTGCTTGTTGATGCGCTGAATATGGATGGAAATATGAAAAACATCATTTCACTAACCCGATGGATAAGTGGCAGCGAAAAAGAGTCTCTCACAAAGCAGTAAACTATAAGAGAAGATGCAATTTAAAATCTAATCAAGTGGAAACCTGGTGAGGTGGAAGCAATTCTTACAAAAATCAGGGGATACTTTTCTAATGAGTCCTAATAAAGTAAAAGACAAATGGCCTGGAGCCACGGCCACCCAAGCTATTACAAGAGCTCATCGGCTCAAGACTACAAAATTCTCAATATCGCGTAAAACTTTTGAATGAAAAAGGAATTGAATAATAGGCTTTAAGCATTTTTGCAAAGTGATTCAAAACAAAAACAATGCTCATCTAGAGGATTGATTTCTAAGTGAAGATAATCTCAATTATAATCTGCGCCTTCGGGATTATAATTTTGTAACTTTTGTTCAACGGTAATGTAACAACTTCATTGTGACACACATGCTCTCCCTTGAAGGTTTTTAGAAAAAGGTGTTCAATTGTACGGATGAGGATAAAATTCAAAACAAAATGCAAGCTGTGAAGCAAATGGAAAGGTGGGGCACAAAAACAGATTTACCGGGGCAATCGTTCTCTAGGCAGACACATCCAACTACATGGCATTCTTTTTCACACAAAAGAATGTATACGGCACAATAGAGTCGCGAGGATTCATGACCAGGTTCAGCCTTACTTTTGGGCATAGCCCGGAAGTGCATATGATACCGCATTATGCCGCTGCCGCAGCCATAAGGCATAGAAGAATGAATAGACACCACATCAAGAAGCTCCAAATCATCATCCTGAAGATTTGAAAGACGGTGAAAAATATTTTTTTGTTATTTCTAAGAGGGAAGGAATGTAATGGGTGAGAGTGAGATACCAAATGAACAAAACATGGAGAAAAAATGAAACCTGATTAGTAATCTGATTGAGTTTTGCCAAGCAAGCTTGTACATATGGACTTGCTTTTCTCAGATTCTTCTGACGGCGCTCTTCAACAGTACCAGGAAAATAAAGCATCCGCAAAGACTTGTCAGAAACACCACATTCACGTTTAACGCGTTCCACATCAGTCCCCCCTTGAATAAAATAAGAGGCAACTGTGCCGACCCGGCTAGTAATGAGAGAAAGTCAGAGGATGCAAATGGATAGATAATAGAACCACATATATAATAAGGCTACCAAGGGATTGTTAGTACACTACATATAACGAACTTGAGAGAAGGCGGGAACAAAATGAAATCTATGAAAGTAACAAACAAAGCATTCTTTTTTTTTTTTTTATCTATCAATAACAACAACATAGAGCAAAAGAAGGCACGTAAAAACACACCAAAATTGAAAGGAGAAAGAAAGAAAAATTACTCTATAGTCGACCGGTAATCATCTATACCACTCATCTCTTTCCAGGTGGTGTTAGTGTAGTGCTGTGGAACGTCCCTTTCTTGGGCAATACGCCTTGGGATAGGATTTGGCGGCGCAGGGGGATTACTCAAACTTTCAGTAATCGATTCCTTCTCGTTCTCGATGTGTTCCTGATTTTTCATAGCATACCGACGATTCATAATCTGATTGAGTTTTGCCAAGCAAGCTTGTACATATGGACTTGCTTTTCTCAGATTCTCCTGACGGTGCTCTTCAACAGTACCAGGATAATAATGTGTCCGCAATGTCTTGTCAGAAACACCACATTCACGTTTAACGCGTTCCACATCACATTCATCCATACCACTCATCTCTTTCCAGGTGGTGTTAGTGCAGTGCTGTGGAGCATCCCTTTCTTGGGCGATACGTCTTGGGATATGATTTGGCGGTGCAGGGGGATTACTCAAACTTTCAGTAATCGATTCCTTCTCCTTCTCGACCTCAAGGCTGGAATGGCCCTTATTTTTAGGAGCATACCGACGATTGGGGACTTGGGAGGGTCGCCAAGTTTTCCGAACACCCCTAAGCATACCGATCATACTACTTAACAACGCCCCTTCTCTTCCCTTCTCTTCTCTTCTCTTCTCCTCTTCTCTCCTCTCTCAATTTTACCGCCGCCTCTTACTTTCCTTGGGTCATGCTTCCGTATTATTCTTTAAAATACAGCAAATTTCGATACGCATAAATAATTTGAAATCTATTAAATTTATTATTTTTAAAAAATAATATCTTCATACTAAACCTCTCCTCCTCAAACGTGTGCTTCTAAATTTTACAGCATTACCGTAAAACTGTAATAATATGAACAGTCATAATTTTTTTTCTTTTTTATGTTCCTTTTTCGATGATCTAATATGCATCACAGTTACTCAACGATTATCCTATATCATACGCAAAGACTCCAATTAAAACAGCTGCAACCTCATATTCGTCTAATAATTAGTCTAACACATTGATAAAGCCACCATCCCTCTCCTCCTAATACATGGGAAAGGGTTTAAGTATTCCCATTACATCAAAAAATTGATAAGTATCTAGGTTTGGAAAAACTACCTAATTTTATTTTTGAAAAATACATTTGAGAATTAAGATGTAAGATCTTAGGCTTCACAAGATTCTCAAACTGAGGAGTCTTTGTGGCATGGTTTTTTTGGTCCATTCCAAAAAAAATAAACTGAGGAGATTCTTCTTCCTTTTCCGATTCCGTCTCTTCTCTTTTTTCCTTGATGGATCCAATAAATTTAGTTTATTCTCAGTGACTTTTTTTATATGATGGTTTCTTTCATCAATACTTCTTCATGTATTCCTTTTCTTCTATTACTCTCAAATTTACAAATTTTCTATTTTTAATTTTATTTTATGTTTACTTCTTTCTAAAGTGTTTTTAATTAGATATTTAAAAATAATAATAAAGCTGTTATTTACACATATCTACTCCTTTTTATTTACTTTTCTCATAAACATTTATTTTGTTATTTTTGAAATATATTGTTATAACCAATGAATTATTATTTTTACCATGTATTAAATTAATTTTAATACTTTAAAATTTCTTATTAAAATCCATTTTATTATATTTTGTTCATTATCAATTATGTCAATATTTAAAAATATAACTATTTCAACGTCAACTTTCTTAATATTTCAAACAGTATACTTTCAGAATTTGATTGGAAGAAGAGAAAACAAGGAAACAGAACCGATTAAATTTGAAGTAGTTATAAAACACAAAATGCAAGTGTTTTCTCAATCCCAACCCGAGCAGGACTGCACATTGCTCGCCATTACAATTAATGGAATAAATACTATTAAAAGGTAAGTCCAAGCCCCAACCTATTAAAAGGTAAACCAATCATTCAGATCAACATATAATTTGATAATAATGCGAGACATTAAAAGATGAATAATGTTTTTTAGCTGTACCTGGATGTTCCGTAACTGGATTTTCAATGGATATTATAGGTTTGTGATAATTTAAAAAAAGAAAAAATCAAGGTTAAAATGCGCCACGACTGTGATCTTAAAAGATAAATTAAAAAAACAAGGAAGTCACACATAAAATTATGTCTCATTCCAACTTCCACATCTTTGAATTGCCCTCCAATGAACAGTGGCCTATCTAAATGAGTGATGGGGCAAGTCAAACCTAACGACCCAAAAAAGGGCAGCAAAGAGAGCCCAAAACAATAACGGATCAATATTACCCTACTTTTAGGCCAGGAAAAACAAAAAAAGATTTTTACCTATAGAACAACAGGGTCTACCTTTACTAACTTAAATCCCATAGGACAAAGGTGATAACTATAGTGCTGCAGAAACAGATACACACGCACGAGATAGAGACACAACATTAGCATACAGTGAAGCAATGAAAAGGGCACAAATCAACTACTCTCACGAGGACTACTACCTGAGGCAAGACTCAGCCAGACTAAAAAACGTCCTTCCCCTTTGTCATTCCTCATATCTTCTTGTCCGTTGTAACACGAGCCATGTACTCATCAAACTCACTCTGTTCCTGAAAAAAGGAAAGGCACACATCAACTACTCCTAACGGGACTACTAACTCGGGCAGGGACTAAGAGACTGAAAAAAAAAAACCACCTTCGCCCTTCGCATTTCCTCTCTTTTCCTTGAGCTGCCTCTTACTCGTTCGCAAAGTTCGCCGTAGTCAACCTCGTCAGGCAGGTCATCCAACTCATTCAACTCATCCAACTCATCAAGACACTTGGCGAGAGTCTCAGCACTGCAGCAACCTGCACCATCTATATTATAATAAAACTATCAGCTCATAACAGATATTAGTGGCTCGGGAAATGCTTCATAAGGGACTACGTGTTTGTTTGTTGATACGCTGAATATGAATGGGAATAAGATAACGTTGGCCCCATGGATAAGTGGCGGTGAAACAGAGTGAGTCACAAAGTAGTGAACTGTAAGAGAAAGAAGGCTTGTATTAAGCATAATGCAATGCAAAATCTAAACAAGTGGAAACCTAGCAAGATGGTAGCAGCTCTTACAAAATCAGGGGGTACTTTTCTAATGAGTCCTAATGAAGTAAAAGACAAATTGCCTGAAGCCGCCCAAGCAATTACAAAAGCTCAAGACTAAAATATTCTCAATGTGCCGTACAGCATTCCAAATAAAGAGGGATTGAATAACAATCTTGGAACATTTTTGCGAAGTGATTGCTTGTCTAGATGATTGCTTTCTAAGAGAAGAGAATCTCAATTATAAGCTACAAGAGCTTAATTTTGTAATTTGTGCTGAAAGGTAATGCAACAACTTCCTCGCAGCACGCATGCTCTCTTTTAAAGGTCTTGTTAGAAATCTTCAATTGTAAGGACGTGAAAAAATTCAATACAAAATGCAAGTTATAAAAAAAATTTGAAAACAGGGCCACACAAAAAGATTTGAAACATAAGAAATATGGAATTCAATTTGAAAGACAAAAAATTTGGTGACACGGAGAAAATATATAAGAAGCAATGAATCAGCCTCCGTGATAAATGGAAAGAAAAAATACAAAAAAGACAATAATTACCCGGGCAATCCTTCTTTAAGAGGACACATCCAACTACATGGCATTCTTCTCCTACTACATCCCAAACATAGACTACAGCACAATACAAACCCGGGGATTCATGACCAGGGTCACCCATAGTTTTGCGCATGGCCCAAAAGTGCATATGACGGCGCAGTCGCCCGTAAGGCATAGAATCATCAACAAACGGCTCATGAAGAAGCTCGAAATCATCAGCCTGGAGATTTGAAGATACCGAAAGTCTAAGAGAGAATGGATGAGAGTGAGATACCGAACGAACAAAACATGGATAAAAATGAAACCTGATTACTAATTTGATTGAGTTTTGCAAAGCAAGCTTGTATATATGGACTTGCTTGCCTCCAATTCTTCTTCTCCAAAGTCTCATCAGAAACATCAAATTTACGTTTCACGCGCTTCACATCAGCGCCCCCTTTGGTCAAATGAGAAAAAATTGGGCAGGGCTCGTCGCTACAAATGAGAGAAAGTCAAAGGATGCAAGTAGATAGATAATAGAACTGCATACATAATCCTGCCAGGGGATTATCAATAACAACATAGAGCAAAAGACGGCACATAAAAACACACCAAAATTGAAGGGAGAAAGAAAGAAGAATTACTTCTTCATCCCACCCGTCTCTTCCGAGGTGGAAACCAAACTCGGAACATACCGTACATACCGACGTCCGGTAACAGTAACACAATGACCTTCAACCCAGCAAGCAAAAATTCTTGCGGTACGGAGGTAGAACAAAACCACCTCCGTTGCCTCGCGCCGACCAGCGGCCTCACCATCCTGTGGGCCGTAATTCAGGACTCTGAAATCGTCGATCTGCCACCAGGCAAAGCCTGCAGCCGGCGGCCCCTTCACCACAAACTTCTTAATCCATGACTCCTTCATCCTCACCCAAATCCACGTGATGAGGCCGCCGGTGGTATGCCGGTACCAATCATCATTAATGCTCCAATGGGCACATATCATTATGAGATGACCCCCTGAGACCCCCAGCCTCATTCTCTTCGACGCTGCCTCAAGCTGGAAATCCATAGATTCCGGTGTGGGAAGCAACTCAAACTGCTCGCTGTCGAGGTCCAGCCGAGATATTAATGCGGGGCGGCGGCGGCGGTCAGAAACCAGCAGCCAGTGAATTCCGCCGTCCAAGTACGACCCGATCATGCGGGATGGGCTCAATGAGCGGCCACGTCGCGGGAAGGAGCCGAATTTCCTCCAGCTGTCCTGCCTCTTCCGGCGGGGACATATGGTGCATATCTTCACGTTGATCTTATCAGCAACTTCTACGCCCCAGTACGCCGAGAAATAGAAACCAACAATCTTGTACCGTTTGGTCTTGAGACTCAACCCGAATCCTCCAATCCAGTAGGCCTCATGCGGATTACGTGTGAGTTCCTCCGCTCGTGCGAAGTCCTGAACCCGATCAACCAGCGGGTTGCCCACGTAGTAAGAGGTGTTACCGGTGAACCCCTTGTCCGAGCGACAGGAGAAACACACCACCCCGTTGCATGTGGCCACCGGATTCAACGGGTAGTCTTCGACTTTGAGTTTCATGACAGCAGTAGCAATATTGCTGGGGGTGTCGTTGGTGGTGGTGGTGGTATCGCCGCCGCCGTTGCTGCCATCTCGGATGATCTCGACGTGGGTCAAGCAACGTGTTGAGTAATTGAAGTAGAGAAGGGCGGGGTACTGCTCTGACCTCTTGGAGTGGACTTCGGTGAAGTGAGGGTGGGCGAGGAGAAGGCGCCACCCCTTGCAAACAGACCGCACCTGTTGAATCGATATCATGGGCAGCCTTGACAGAATGTTCACCCAGACGTCCCACGGGAGCTCCGGCAGTGGGGGGCTCTCCTCCATCGCTTCACTAATTAATTGCTCACTGCCGATTAATTGACATCATTATCATCAATATATTATATACCCATTGGATTTGCTGCGCCAAAAAGGAAACCATATTATTATAAAGGGTATTGCTATATACAGCGGGCTCGTGGCATCTTTTGCGTACCCGCTGATGTGGTGCGTTTTTTTTTTTTTTCTACGACTCGATGGGCTTTCAAATTATTTGGTCAAGCCCATGCTCAAAGCGTGCTCGAATCTCTGCTTGAGATGAGGCTCGAGCCCATGCTCGAGGCGAGGCTCGAGCATATGTGCCCGAACAGATTTGCTCGAGCCTCTACTCGAGGCATGCTCGAGCCTCTCCTCGAGCACGCTTCGAACAAGCCTCGAGCAGGCGTCGAGCATCTCTCTCATGACCAAATCGACGAGTTTCTGGATTCCATCGACTGTAATTTCCGACGAAAAATTCAAACAACCATAACTTTGCGTACAGTGGTCGGAATTAGGTCTTTTTTTTTATTTGAAGGTATCGACGAGAGCTACGAGCCCAAAATCCCCAAACCGCCTTCGAATTTCCAAAAAAAGCTCTCTAACGCCTTCAAAACTTGATTTTATGCAATCTTTCTACCTCCTCTCGTCCAGATCCACACTGCTCGAGCCTCCTCCCTCCCTTCTCCTCATTCTTTCTTTTTCTCTATCTTTCTACGGTGTACTGCGCTTGGCAATTGTCACATCAGCCGGTTGCGCACCGATACCTCATCCGCTATTGCATTTAGAGTTTTTGTATTATAAATTTATATATGCATATATATCTCCTTAATTAGTTTTTTTCGGTTTCCACGGCAAAATTTATTTTTTCCTTTTGGGATTTTTAATTCTTAATTTATTTTATTTTTCGAAAACTCGTATTTACTCGTGCTCGAAAGGGAGAGGGGAGTTACCTTGCACTTTCTTGATAACATTTTTAAAATTTTGTTTATTTATTTATTTTTGACTTTTTTTTTTTCACATGTTAACAAATAATGGGTGAAATTTTCCAACAAAGAAGACACGTAACAAAGCATAAAGATGACAACATATGTGAATATAAGAGTAAATATCCTTCATATATATGACAAGTATCCTCTAAGTTGGTAAAAAAAATATCGGGCAGCCCTGATCCACAAATTGTTCGGAGGCCACCCATCCACAAGCTTGTGCTCAATCTGGTGGTCTGAGCATATGCTTCTACCTGAGTGCAACAATTATTATGTCTGGCAATTTGCTAATTTGCTGGCTTACAAAGTTCTAGTACACAATGTTAGAATTTAATAAACTGCAGGATCTTTATTTGCCTAGAGATTGTTTGATTTGAAACAATAAATCGGAAGCGTACCTGAATCCATCGCTGGAGTTTGATCAACGGGTTGTGATCTTCCAAATCTGCACGACTCTTATGAACCGTTGTTCTCAATAGCTCTGTCGATGGGGATACAGACCTAATAAGCCGTCGTGCGATTTGGGAACCATAACCCTATATATATAGTATTTGCTATTTTCAATTCGGCCCCTCATCAAATTAAAAATAGCAGTCTGGTATCTACACATTAATTCCATGACAAGTATACCCTTAAGCCTTATTTAAAATCTGTAATTAGATCACTTTAATTTAGGTTTTTCCAAAGACAGCACAAATCATTTAATATTTACATGTTTGGCCCTATATGATGGAATTTATTCCAACACACAAGCCAAGCCAGTTAGCTGTAGTGGTAATAATTTTTGAACAACAAACTTCAAACGTCAACCTCTCGGAATGGTTGTTGTCACTTTCTAGCTAGAAACATCCTATTCCTAGGTACACATGCACAAACAAGTACAACTGTTTTATGGAAAGCTGCGTGAATGACAACGCTCTTGTTTTGTGGGAAGACCAGATGTTTCTTTCCTAAGGGTCTATTATTGAACTGTTATCAGAAGTTAAGCCCTTCAGAGAGGAAAGAGATGTTTAATAGGAAATATATTATTCTACTGTAAACATGGCCATGACTAGCTAGCTGTAGTTACGAGAGTGAACCGACCCGTGTACTTTTGGGGATTATGTAAACTTGAACATTTAATGATGTCGGTTACTGGCAAAAAATCTTAAAATTCTGCTGTATTCTTCACTTCAGCCGAATTGTTGGGATAAAGCTAGGACGGTGAAAAGGACGAGCCATACCCATGTTTACTTTTTTTTTTTCAATGTTTGGATGATGGACTGTGCCCACCCCCATATACAATTTTTATGAGTAAGTGATCATTAACGTATACGAAGTCATAATTTCAACGTATTTGGAAAGTGCGCGGAATTGCCCAGGAAAGACCAGAGATCCTGCAATTAGTGTTGATTAGGCAAATTAAAATTAAATAACTATGTGATATATGCCGTGCAAGTGAGTGTTTTTGGAAGAGAAAACAAGAAAACAGACCGATTAAATTTAAAGTAGTTATAAAACACAAACTGCGAGCGAGTATTTTTTCAATCCCAAACCGAGCAGGACTGCACATTGCTCGCCATTACAATTAATGGAATAAATACTACCTTTCTTCCAGCAAATCCATAATAAAATTTACAAATACATTCACAGTTTCACACACTCATTAATTCTCAGCAAACTGGAGACTCGATCGTTACGCATTAAATTTTCCAAGGCTGCAAAATGCAAGTCCAAGCCCCAACCTATTAAAAGGTAAACCAATCATTCAGTAGTTCACATAAGATCAACATATAATTTGATAATAATGCGAGACATTAAAACATGAATAATGTTTTTTAGCTGTACCTGAATGTTCCGTAACTGAATTTTCAAAAGATATTATAGGTTTGTGATAATTTAAAAAAAGAAAAAAATCAAGGTTAAAATGCGCCACGACTGTGATCTTAAAAGATAAATTAAAAAAACAAGGAAGTCACACATAAAATTATGTCTCATTCCAACTTCCACATCTTTGAATTGCCCTCCAATGAACAGTGGCCTATCTAAATGAGTGATGGGGCAAGTCAAACCTAACGACCCAAAAAAGGGCAGCAAAGAGAGCCCAAAACAATAACGGATCAATATTACCCTACTTTTAGGCCAGGAAAAACAAAAAAGATTTTTACCTATAGAACAACAGGGTCTACCTTTACTAACTATACTGCTGCAGAAACAGATACACACGCACGAGATAGAGACACAACATTAGCATACAGTGAAGCAATGAAAAGGGCACAAATCAACTACTCTTACGAGGACTACTACCTGAGGCAGGACTCAGCCAGAATAAAAAACGTCCTTCCCCTTTGTCATTCCTCATATCTTCTTGTCCGTTGTAACACGAGCCATGTACTCATCAAACTCACTCTGTTCACCCTGAAAAAAGGAAAGGCACACATCAACTACTCTTAGCGGGACTACTAACTCGGGCAGGGACTAAGAGACTGAAAAAAAAAAAAAAACCACCTTCGCCCTTCGCATTTCCTCTCTTTTCGTTGAGCTCCCTCTTGCTCGTTCGCAAAGTTTGCTGTAGTCAACCTCGTCAGGCAGGTCATCCAACTCACCCAAAGTCTTAGCATTGCTACGTGCAGCATCAAGACACTTGGCAAGAGTCTCAGCACTGCAGCAACCTGCACCATCTATATTATAATAAAACTATCAGCTCATAACAGATATTAGTGGCTCGGGAAATGCTTCATAAGGGACTAGGTGTTTGTTTGTTGAAAAGCTGAATATGAATGGGAATAAGATAACTTGGCCCAATGGATAAGTGGCGGTGAAACAGAGTGAGTCACAAAGTAGTGAACTGTAAGAGAAAGAATGCTTATATTAAGCATAATGCAATGCAAAATCTAAACAAGTGGAAACCTAGCAAGATGGTAGCAGCTCTTACAAAATCAGGGGGTACTTTTCTAATGAGTCCTAATGAAGTAAAAGACAAATTGCCTGAAGCCGCCCAAGCAATTACAAAAGCTCAAGACTAAAATATTCTCAATGTGCCGTACAGCTTTCCAAATAAAGAGGGATTGAATAACAAGCTTGGAACACTTTTGCAAAGTGATTGCTTGTCTAGATGATTGCTTTCTAAGAGAAGAGAATCTCTCAATTACAAGCTACAGGAGTTCAATTTTGTAATTTGTGTTGAAAGGTAATGCCACAACTTCACCGCAGCACGCATACTCTCTTTTAAAGGTCTTTTTAGAAATCTTCAATTGTAAGGACGTGAAAAAATTCAATACAAAATGCAAGTTACAAAAATAAATTGAAAACTGGGCCACACAAAAAGATTTGAAACATAAGAAATATGGAATTGAATATGAAAGACAAAAAATTTGGTGACACAGAGGAAATATATAAAAAGCAATGAACAAACAGTAATGAATCAGCCTCTGTGATAAATGGAAAGAAAAAATACAAGAAAGACAATAATTACCCGGGCAATCATTCTTTAAGAGGACACATCCAACTACATGGCATTGTTCCTCTACTACATCCCAAACATAGACTAGAGCACAATAGAAACCCAGGGATTCATGACTAGGATCACCCATAGTTTTTCGCATGGCCCAGAAGTGCATATGACGACGCAGTAGGCCATAAGGCCTAGAATCATCAACAAACAGCACACTAAGAAGCTCGAAATCATCAGCCTGGAGATTTGAAGGAAGGCCGTTAACATTTTATTTTTCTTATTTTGTATCTATTTTGTCCCCCCCTTCTAAGAGAGAATGGATGAGAGTGAGATACCAAATGAACAAAACATGGAGAAAAATGAAACCTGATTACTAATCTGATTGAGTTTTGCAAAGCAAGCTTCTATATATGGACCTGCTTTCCTCCAATTCACCTGAAAGTACTTTTCAAGATTTGTAGGAAAGTCTCATCAGAAACACCAAATTCACGTTTCACGTGTTCCACATCAGCCCCCCCTTTGGTTAAATGAGAAAAAACTGGGCAGGGCTCCCTACAAATGAGAGAAAGTCAAATGATGCAAGTATAATCGCATATATAATGATAGAATCACATATATAATGATAGAATCGCATATATAATCCTACTAGGGGATTGTTGGTATGTAGATTGCCAACATACATGCCGCCCAAGACACAAACAACTTTTTAGAAATAATAAATAATAAAATTATTTTTCAATAACAACATAGAGCAAAAGACGGCACATAAAACACATCAAAATTGAAGGGAAAAAGAAAGAAGAATTACTCCTTCATCGCCATGATACAATCCATACCACTCTCTCTTGCTCGTTATCTAAGCTCTCTGTAGTCAACCTGTGTAGGCAGTTTAAGCAACTCATCAAGAGTTTTAGCATTGCTACGTGCAGCATCAAGACAATTGTCAAGAGTCTCAACACTCCTACCACCTGCAACATCAACATATTATAACAACAAATCGACATATCAATGGCTCCGTAAATGCTTCATATGGGAGTAGGTGTTTGCTTGTTGATACTGAATATGGATGGGAATACGATAAACATCGTTTCACTGACCCGACGGATAAGTGGTAGTGAAAAAGAGTCTGTCACAAAGCAGTGAACTGTAAGAGAAGATACAATTTAAAATCTAATCAAGTGGAAACCCGGCGAGGTGGTAGCAATTCTTACAAAATCAGGGGATACTTTTCTAGTGAGTCCTGATAAAGTAAAAGACAAATGGTCTGAAGCCACGGCCACCGAAGCTATTACAAGAGCTCATCAGCTCAAGACTACAAAATTCTCAATATTACGGAAAACTTTTGAATGAAAAAGGGATTGAATAATAGGCTTTGAACATTTTGGCAAAGTGATTCAAAACAAAAACAATGCTTGTCTAGAGGATTATAATTTTGTAATTTTTGTTCAACGGTAATGTAACAACTTCATCGTGGCACACATGCTCTCCTTTGAAGGTTTTTGGAAAAAGGTGTTCAATTGTAAGGAGTTTAAGGACGAGGATAAAATTCAAAACAAAATGCAAGTTGTGAAAGCAAATGGAAAGTTGGGACACAAAAACAGATTTGAAACATAAGGAATGTGGGATTTGAATTTGAAAGACAAAATTTTCATAACACGGAATAAATGGAAAGGAAGAATACAAAAAGTAAGACAAATTACCGGGGCCATCATTTTCTAAGCGGACACATCCAACTACATGGCATTCTTTTCCACCCAAAAGAATGTATACAGCATAATAGAGACGCGAGGATTCATGACCAGGGTCAACCTTACTTTTGGGCATAGCCCGAAAGTGCATATGATACCGCATTATGCCGCTGCTGCAGCCATAAGGCATAGAAGAATCAACAGACACTACATCAAGAAGCTCCAAATCATCATCCTAGAGATTTGAAAGAAGGTAAAAACATTTTTTTGTTATTTTGTATATTATTGTGTTGGCACCTCCCCAATTTCTAAGAGGGAAGGAATGTAATGGGTGAGAGTGAGATACCAAATGAACAAAACATGGAGAAAAAATGAAACCTGATTCGTAATCTGATTGAGTTTTGCCAAGCAAGCTTGTACATATGGACTTGCTTTTCTAAGATTCTCCTGACGGTGCTCTTCAAGAGTATCAGGATAATAATGTGTCCGCAATGTCTTGTCAGAAACACCAAATTCACGTCTAACGCGTTCCACATCAGTCCCCCCTTCAATCAAATAAGAGACAACTCCGCCGACCCGGCTAGTAATGAGAGAAAGTCAGAGGATGTAAATGGATAGATAATAGAACTGCATATATAATAAGGCTACCAAGGGATTGTTAGTACACTACATAGATTGCCAACAAACATGACGCCCAAGACATGAACAACAATTAAAGAAAAAAAGATAAAGAACTTGATAGAAGGCGGGAACAAAATGAAATCTATGAAAGTAACAAACAAAGTATTCTTTTTTTAAATTTATCAATAGCAACAACATAGAGCAAAAGAAGGCACATAAAAACACACCAAAATTGAAAGGAGAAAGAAAGAAAAACTACCCCATAACCGACCGATAATCATATTCATCTATACCACTCATCTCTTTCCAGGTGGTGTTAGTGCAGTGCTGTGGAACGTCCCTTTCTTGGGCGATACGCCTTGGGATAGGGGATTTGGCGGCGCTGGGTGATTACTCAAACTTTCACTAATGGATTCCTTCTCGTTCTCGACGTGTTCCTGATTTTTAGGAGCATACCGACGATTTGGGACTTGGGAGGGTCGCCAAGTTTTCCGAACACCCCTACGCATACCGATCATTCTACTTAACAACGCACCTTCTCTTCTCTTCTCTTTCTCTTTTCTCTCTCGATGGATCTATTATCTAACCAATCCCAGTATTCCCTTTTATTATCCTCTCAATTTTACCGCCGCCTCTTGATGCTTCCTAATTGGCTCGTGTTTCCGTATTATTTTAATGTCATTTTTCTTAATATTTCAAACATGATATTCTCATAATTTATTTGAGAGAAGGGAAAACAAGGAAACAGAACAACTACCCAATGTCAACGGAGACTGGTTCTTTGCGTACAGATCAGAAACAACCGCCGGCGATGTCATTCTTTTCCCACAACCAGCTGCCAACAACAACTACCCGATGAAGCTATCGAAACTCAATTCGATAGATAATAATTAATGAAATCTCAAACCTCGGCAGCGACAACAACCCCGACGATGACGATGACGATGACGTCGAAATCAAAGCAAGAAACTTGGGTGCAGATATTGCGGGAAGGAATGGGAATGAATCAACGGCTCCCCGGCACATGATGTCGAGGGACGAGATTATGGGTGAGCCATTGACGAGGACGGACGGATCGAGGACGGCAAGGACGGACGGATCGACGGAAGGCTAGACGATGATGGGCTAGGCGATGGATGGATGATGGTCGGGTGGTGTCGGTGGCGTGAGAGAGAGACATGGTGCGAGGGGGAGAGAGAGACGCGTGGTGTGGTGTGGGCAACGGAAGAGGAACGTTTGATGACGCTACAGTTGTTCGCCATGTTTTTTTCGAACGTTTGATAAACACAAACTACACATTGCTCGCCAATATTACAATTAATGGAATAAACACTTTGAAAAAGTAATTAATAGAAAATACCGGTAGTAATTAATTTCTAGCAATGAAATCTCTTTTGAAGCAAGATCCATAAATCTAAATAACTAAGGGCATGTTTGTTTTACCTGTTTTCTGTTTTCGTTTTTAAAATGTGATAGCTGTTTTTGAGTATAAAAAACATAAAACTGAAAACAATAAAATCATTCTTTAAGACATAACAAATGAAAACAAGTTTTTGTTGTTTTCAATTTTTAATTTTTTGTACCCGAAAACAGCTATTACATTTTGAAAACGAAAACAGAAAATACCCCAACCAAACATGCTCTAATGTTTTGATATATTGTGCCTTCAAGGTTAGTAGTAAAACTTGTTTTGGTGATTATTGTTTGCAAACAGACTTGTACACTGCAAAAATATAATATCATTAAATCAAAATACAAAAACAAATATATATATATATATATATATATATATATATCAAATGTACTATTAATCTTTCATGAACTACATTTTAGTTTGTTTGTTTTATGTACATATACTTTTTATGAACATATTATATCTCTTATCAAACAGATTTTTTAAAAGTTAGAATTCAAACTTCAATTGTAATAAAGTAAAAGACATTAAATCAAAATACCAAAAAAAAAATGTATCGAAGGAACTATTACTTTTTTGTGAACGGATTTAAAAAAAATAGAATTTAAACTTCAATTCCAATAAAATTAAAATATAAAATTAAAATATAAAATTAAAATTATGTACCTAATGGACTAATTTTTGCTTCTTATTTTTTCTTTCCTTCTTCTCGCATTCAGATTATTATTTTGATGAATTAAATAACTAATTAAAAAGATTTTAAAGTCAAGTCATATTTATGTTAAGCGAATAATTAAAACATTAGCGAATTGTGGGAATTTCATCAATAATATGGGCTACACCACAACCATTGAATAATACATGGTTCAAAAACAAATCATATAGTATATATCTAATTAACTATTAATAACTTATAATTAAATAAATAAAATAGGAATATGAATACTTCCGAAACTATGCGATCCTATTAAATCGAATTTTATTTTGAATTTGGAGAATAATAAACTAAAATAAACATCACATCTCCATGGTTGAAAGTTGTAGAGAGCCTTAAATCAATACTGTGCATAATTTATTTTTAGATTTTTAGATCTACTACCGAATAAAGGTTGTGTTAAGTTGGGCACTTAATGAGTTAGACTACTTAAGATGAATTAATAAAGTTCTGTATGTTATTCCTTTTATGCGGATTATTCAACTTTTAATTTTAAGCCAGTGAGCTTAATAAGCTTACTTTAGTTTATGAATTTTAATCTTTAATATTTTATAATATAGTAATAGTATATTGTTGAAGAAAACTCGTTAGAAATATATTTGGGGTGAACAGAAAATTAAGAATGTATTATGAATATCATTATACATGTAACACTCCCCCTCAATGTACAATATTGTCCGTTTTGGGCTCGTCACATCAGTCTGCACGGCTTTAAAACGCGTTGTGACATTTTTGGGCCTGCTTTACCATATAAGCTTCTTGACTTCTTCTTTTTCTTCCGATATGGGACACAATTTCCCAACAATCTCCCCATTGTCACATATCAAACTATAGCATAGACTAGAGACGCACCTATGAAACTGATGAGCTATCACCATGTGGGCCGTCATGGGAGCTCCCCCTCAATGTACATTCTGATTGAAAGCAGACCGATTCGATCACCTGAAGACAAGAATTTGTATTTCATAATCAGATACCGCCGCACACTACGGGACACGCCGCTCGGCCACATACTACACCGAGAAGACTTTCGATATAATGGAACACCAGACGGAGACAACCAGGCTCTGATACCAGTTTGTTAGAATCGGGCATAGGTAGAGGCCCGATTAAGTGTCACGATACTGTCCGCTTTGAGCTCGTCACATCGGCCCGCACGGCTTTAAAACGCGTCATAACATTTAAAGTCTTATTTCTTCTTATATATGCCTTAACTTTCTCGTTCTTAAGCGATGTGGGACAAACATCCCAACAATCTCCCCCTTTGTCACACATCGACCGTATACCATAGGTTGGAGACACACTTATGAAAACTGGAGATTTTTATTGTAACCCCCCCTCAATCCACGCCTTGTAGAGAAATCAAACCGGTTCGATATTAAAGTGACATCATAACTCGGATACCGCCGCACTAACGGGACACGCCGCTCGATAACACAATGCCGAGAAGACTTTCGATATTACGGAACACTTAATGGGGATAACAGGACAACTGGGCTCTGATACCAGTTTGTTAGAATCGGGCATAGGTAAAGGCCCGATTAAGTGTCACGATATTGTTCGCTTTGGGCTCGCCACATCGGCCCGCATGGCTTTAAAACGCGTTGTGATATTTTTGGACTTGCTTCACCATATAAGCTTATTGACTTCTTCTTTTTGGAACACAATTTCCCAACACATTAAAATATATTTGAGAAAAGGATGAACGGATGCGCTTAAGATTGTGGAACTTATAAGATCTTTTGTGCGTCATTTGATGATTTTCTATGTATTGCATTATTTTAAATCTATATATATATATATTGCTTAAGATTACGGAAAAATTATTGATCATGCGATGCGAGAATTAGTATATAGCATATATGTAGAAATAGTGAACGTTGATAATGAGGAAGGTGACTTCTTTGTCTCCACTATATAGATAGGACTGGCAGGTTTGTAGATGGGGGAGGGGGTCCAGAGGGGGCAGTGAACAACTAGGCAGCACTAATTGTATACCAGAGCAAACAAAAAATAAAGTATACGAAAGTTATATGATCCACCCCCTGGACGCTCCCTCGAGAGAGGTGCAGCGCTGGCCCATGCATTTGGAAAACTCCCTTTCATCTAACCTTTGATGGAGCTGCCTTGCCAATACATCACTTGCGCTTTTCAAGCCTTAATCCCAGACCTCAATTACTCGACCCGCGTGCTCTTTTCTATACATATACTTAACTTCTTAATCTCTTCCAATGTTAGTGCGAAAGAGGTACACCTTTAGATCATATTCTTTATTTCATATCCACAACATATATATATATATGTTTATATTTATGTCCCTTCACCTTTCCGTATATATATATATACGCGTGTAATGCTCTTTTGCAAGCTAGTTAGAGCAGATACATAACAATAACATGATAATGGGGACCAAAAGGGACATGAACTCGATCGTGATTCGTGAGTGCTGCTTTCTTGAATTCAGTATAAAATCATAGCGACCCAATAGATATCCTAGATTTTTAGAATTATGGTGCTGCATGCCTTTTAATATTGAAGCCTTTTAATAACTAGGGGGTAGGGGCCAACAGCAATAGATATGAGCATGCTTTTTACAAAACAAAGTTTAGAGGGGGTTACACGCAAAATTAGGACTCTCAGCTGGGTCCTCTTTGCCATTACTGCAGGCTGCCTAAAGCTGAATATCCCCATGCGACATCATAAAAGGTTACACACAAAATTAGGTAAAGACGTATATTTATCTCTTTGCAGTCCCCAAATCAACAATTCCTTAGAATGTTCACGACCGAAGAGGAAAAGCGGCGGTTTTGGCTTTTGGGATCGCATATATATACTTCCAATTCCATTCACTTTACATGGACATACCTTTTTTTAAAACGAGGTGAATAATTGAATAATTTAATTGTTTTGCTCAGTTAGCATGACTGATAAACAGAAATGGAAAGAAACGGGCCATTGCCCCCCCTTTTCTATTCCCATTATATATATATATATATATATATATATATATATATTAAAAATATACATTTTAATTTTAATTATATATATTATATAGTTGTATTTAAAATTAATAGTAATATAATTTATTATTCATATGGTTAGAACCTGCACCAACTCACACACAAGCGATACTTTATTAATTTTTTTAAAATTATTAATTTACTAAAATTATTAAAAATATATAAAGTTTTAAAACATATATTATTATCAAAATTATAAAATAAAATACAACAATAAAAATAAACTACACAATAACTATAGAGACAATGGACCGATTGGATGGAGCCCTATTATGAGTCAAAATCTGAAATCACAATACCAAGTCTCACTTGTCTATCTTTAGGGCCAGCTAAGTAAAGTCATTTATTAATAAAAAAAAATAGAGGTAAGACATGGACTCGTAGTAGAGCCATTAGCCCCCGGGGTTGGATCAGCTGGCAGCACAATCACCCGGGGCCTTTGTGAGGTCTTGAGGTTTTACCGCCACGGCTTGATTGTATAGGGTCGATTAGTCCGTCGGCTGAGTTTTCAATGTACTGAAAAAATAGAGCTTTTACCATGTATACGACTAAATCTAATTTTTAATGCAATTTTTGTAATTTTACAAATTATAAAATTAACCAATTAATTTTAATTTATTTTATTATAAATTTTAAATTTCACGTTAAATTAAAATCAATTTTACTTTATCGCATTTATTTTGTATGATATATATATATATATATATATTAGTAGGCCACAAAATTACAAATTTAAATTTGATTAAGTGGTAAAGAATATTTTTTATTTCGAAAATAGAATGATAAGTATGTATTAATTGTATTGAAAATTGAATATAAAATTTGTAGAAGATATAAGCCTTTTTATATAAGCCTTTTGGAGTTGATGCTCTGATATATGAGGAGGTAAGGGGTCAATGCCGTGCTGGAAGTGTCAGTATAATTTACGAATTGAATGAAATGAAAATAAAGCAATCCTTTATATATATATCTCATGCTCGCAGGGACCCCCATTACGCTCCCTCATTTTATATTATAGCCCCACTAACATATTTGCTTGCTTTCCCAGAAAATTCCACACTTAGCTTTTCAAAAGGCTCCATTCACGAGAGTTACTATATGTACATAAAACAAAGAGCAAACCTACAAATGCCTTTGAAATGTTGTCATTGTCCGTCACATGCTACGCACAGGCTGTCAAAGACCCCGCACACAACATATATTCACATGCAAGAGAGGGGAGGGGGGTGTGCTACTGCTTATAAAATGCAATATCAAGTAAGAAGAGCAAATTGTGAATTGTATTTAGGAATTCACAGTAGATACAACGCTCATTGAAGGGCCCCAAAGACCCCCATGTATTGTTAAGCTAGACTTAGCCATGGAAATGAAGAGGGTCCGCCGCCCCTCTACCATAAAAGGAACAAGTAAAAGAAAAAGAAACAAAAGAATGCACGCGTGTAACCATTACACACCAGTCAAAAACCAGTACTCACTCGGGCCTTAAGCCATTAAAATCGGACCAAAAACAAAACAAAACAAATTCACCCGGACGTGCGCGTAACACGCGCATCCGAAAGCGTGTAGGCATGGACACACTAACTAACAATGCAATGGAGTGCCACGCCTTAACTATTCTGCCTGGAAGTTGAGGCTGGACGAGAAGCTTGACTATCATATCCTTCCTTGAGCCGCCCAGCTTTAAAGACCGCTCCAACTTCAACTTCAAGATCCCAAATTTCTTGCCTAACCCCCATTGATTTCTCGCCTAGCCGCCTTCACCGCTCATTCAACCCCACACATTAATACACATCTCCTTTCACATAGCTTGCTGTCTTCACGTACACACTTCAACGCGCAATACTGATCATTTACACACACACATACGTTTGCTGTCTCTCCTTATAATCTTGTTTATGACCTCACACAAAAAATATATTATTTATGAAACAAATCGCCCCCCTTGGGAATCTGTCAAACCACTCTCAATGAATGGCTGTGCCCACCCAAAAAAAAAAAAAGTATCTCAATACTCTTTGCAGCCCCACACATATATTCTCAATGCATATGATTTGAGGATTTTTATATATATATATACTATAGTAATGCACCTCATGACCACCCCGGATCAATTCCCTCATAAAAACATAGGGTTTCAGACACACCATATGTTATTATCATATTATATCCTCATTAACCAACCAGATTTAATTTATCCTTATCTTTCCTATCATCAACATCTACATCCCACTAGCAATTATCGAGTTTCCTTCTTTTATAAGGAGTAGTTGACGAGGATGATGATGAGGGTGATGATGATGAATTACCAGACTGGGTGCTTGTCCGAGTTCTGATTCGGAGAAGCGGTAGGACCTTGGAAGGCATTGCCCCTCTGTTTTCAACCACAATTTGTTGCATTAGTCTGTAGCAGTTGATGATCTTATCCTGCAGGATATGTATATATACATACAATAATTTAAAATCCATACATATATACGTTCCTTAAGCAATACACAACATAGATTAAACCTTAATTCAATAATCATCGGCACATATATTCATACTTTGCACAGTCCATCGCACCACGATTGCGCATCTTCGGGATTGACAAGAGACAAGGTACGAATGTCATTAGCTGCACAGAGTATTGCTGCAGCTGCAATGCATGACGGCCAATACTCCAGCAAGCAAGCCTCTGGCGATCACATTAATTCACATATATTGGCAATTAGAATACGATCGAGAGAGTAGTTCAACTTTGATTCAAAAATTAACCACCAACCCTCGGAAAAGATAAAAGTAGTGTTAATGTATATATTGCCTTTGATATTTGATAACAAAATCTCGGTGGCTCTTCCAATAAGAAATCCAATGAAAGCCCCAGCCGGGTCGAGCTTGCATGCAAAGAAGGCGATGAAGCTGAAAGGTGTGATTGAGCGTAGCCTCCAGTCGAGAACACCCAGCACCAGAAGTTCCATCTTTTGAATTGTTTTCGGCTCAAACATAAATTTTGCACCTTCCACCTAAGTGTAGTTAATTTATATGATACTTTGACAACTGAAAAAATAAAATAAAAAATTAACAATTCTTTATAATTAACTAAAATGAGAGAAATACCTGCAGATCCAGTAGTGAAGGAACAAGTGGTTCCTCCATCTTCACAGCCAGTGACAAGCAAGCAACAGATAAGAGCTGCAGAGGCCACCCGTTTGTTTGCTGCAATTACAGTGAAACTTTTAAGTGTGTTTTTTTTTATTAGACACAGATATTGAATATTTATTTAAGGTTCAAAAAGACAGTAAAAACTTTTTATTTTTGACTTTTTCCTGCGGCGGTGACGGCCTCCCCTACTCTAATCATACTTTATTTATTAAGCCTACCATTAATGATGTTAACTAATTAAGCTGTTATTTTGTACGACTGACATGTATTAATGAAAGGACGACTGACATAAAGTCACATATAATCACTTATCATTTCCCAGGGCAACGTTTTCAAACGCATTAATACAATGACGCTACATGCCGCCTCGCATTATTGTTGTTTGACAAGTCAAATACAACTACTGTCACACATTAATTACATTTTCTTTTTTCTTTGTTTTTTCAAAAAGCATAATTACTGTCATTACGTATATAAACTTTTGTTAGACGATTAGTGAACGACGTCCGTGCAAACTCTGTGGAGATGTGGAGACGGAAGCTTACTGGCAACCGGCGACAACAGAGAAAGCGATCCAGGTAGTTGACGGCCAGATACGCCGTTAAAGGCTGGAATCCATAGTAAGCCTGTACCTGCAAAAACAGTTGTGCAACAGCTTGTCAGCTCCTTGAACAAGTTCGTTTAATATATATACACGACAACAACGTTAAGATTATGTGGCATCAAGCAATAGTAATACGCCTCCCTCCATTCTGCGACGCATCTCCCGAAAAGTACAGTTTCCGGTTGACTGCGGCGGAGGGGGATCGATCTAATAAAAGATTCAGATTCGTCGTGTATATATATATATATACATAGGCGCGCACTTACACGAGTAGCGCACGTTAGTGGGTTAGTCATCATTATCGAACATCAAAGTTAACAACAAGACAGTAACTGAAAGATCATTCGTTCGACAAAGAGACGCGCATGTTAGAAAACAAAACCAAAAAAATCAAAAACTAGGATGAGTGATGAAAAAGAAGATCTGGTCGGATAAATAATGGAAATCAAGAACAAGCATTACGTAGACCCGGTGGGAAAAAAAAAAGCAAAGAAAAAGAAAAAGAAAAAAAGAACGTGCCTTGAGAATCCATGTTACGGACACTTCCCGGGCAGATGCGTCGAGTGATTGAGACCGGACCATGGCCACATAATCGAACCCTGGCACGAAGTTTCTCTCGTCTTCAATGAACCAGGCGATGGACTCCTCGCTACATGCCGGAGATTCGATGTCCGACGAGTATTCCGGCGAGCTGCCGGAAAGGACCCCTGAGTCCTCGCCACAAAGTAGATCATTATGAGATACGCAGCCGTCGTGGTCAGAGTAAGAGAGTGACATGATTGCTGATGGACCGTCACTATATATATATCATTCTCTTCTCATCCTCCTCCGCCGCCCCGGAAGGCCTACGAGGAGTACTGTAGAGAGTTTGCTTCCACTGATGATGCTTCCTTGGGAATCTGTCCGGGGATGGTTGGGTATATATATATATCTATATATATATATAATATATAGATATATATGTTACATGGGTTGTTGTTTTTTTTATAATTTATATAGATATATAATTTATTGTTACTAATTAATTATTGTTATATTTTATTTATTTATTTTCTTCTTTTTGGTGGGAGGGAAAAGAAAAATGCCAGATTTCATTTCACTCTGATGGTGAAATTTGAGCTTGCGCTGAGCTTGTGTTGTGAAAGCGTATGCGTGCCGGTCCAAAATCAAACTGTTGGATTGAACGTTACAATAATTTCACCCGCGCGGAGGACTAGTGTTTTCGTAAGATGCGCACACACTGAGGCACCCCATGTGCCACGTGGAAGGACCGATGCTGGAGCGGGAACATTTCTCAGTGTCCATTGTTTACTATTTTCAACTGTTTGGTCGTATCTACACGTGTCAATCGTACGTATATCCAAGAATCTTGTTTTTTTTTTCCCCATAAGTTAGACAATCATTGCATGATTTCTGTCCTCAATAGAATTATTAATAACAAATCTTGGTCCTCCAACACTTTGAAGGCATAATTGTTATTTAAAAAAAATTTGATATGTTGCCACAATAATTTAGACACATCAATCCTTTTCAAAATCAATGTACCACGTCGGTGTCCAACCATAAACAATCCCAATTTGAAGCATCGGCGGTATGGTACTATTATGATTTGCTTTAAATTTTGTTTTATACTTTAATGATACAATCCGGAAAATACGAAGGATTCATATATATATATATATATATATATATACACACACGCAACAGGTAAAAACTATAATTAAATATGCGGCTTTTGCCCGACACAAATTAAATATTGCTATGTAAGAGCATCACGTCAATTTTGATATTTTTATCCCTATTTTGGGGATGAATAGTATTTAATTTGCTTATTTTTCAAAAACATCAAACATCTCATTCCCTATTTCTATCTACATTTATTACTTAATTTATTTTATATTATTTTCTCTCTCATCTTTTCATTTATTATCACCAATAAAAATATTACAAGTATAATAATACATATTAAAAAATTATAGAAAAAATATTTAGGGATGAATAGTAAATCCTTAAATATAGGAATTTACTATTCATTTCCTATCCCTATACCCTATTTTAGGAACTGATGTGAATGTAATTTTGACAAATCTGTATTTTTTTTCCTAAATTATAGAAAAAACTTAATTATACCAAACCTGATGTGGATGCTCTAAGTGCAAATAGCTCATATACCTAACACAATAGTTATTATTTATGGATGCCGATGTGAAGGGCCCGTATGCCTAACTTATGTGTGTACATTTACAAGCCTAGCACTATAAATTTTGTTAGTATATAAGGTTTCATACTTGGTATGACTGTTTGTGGTGGTACGTAAGGCTTCTTGCCTAGCATGCAGTATTGAACTTTGATTGTCTAGCCATAACATATAGGTCCTTGTGCCTAGCTATCGATCTTATATATGTTTGATGGCTTGATGCTAAATGATGTGTTTATTTAGTGCGGGCTAGTGGAACAACAATTGCACATGCAAATAATAAGGGGGCCGATAGGATATGAGTTTCCTATCAAATTGTCCAGCTCACCCTACTTTTTATATTTCTTTTTAAGCTGCTTTTAACAGGGGGTTTGGTGGTTTAAATGCTTGGAATTGGTCAATGACTGCAAGCATATGGTCACTGATATTTCATATGTGTGTTTTTTATTATATTTGTTATTAGGTTGTGCCCTATATATGTTTGTGATAGATGTATTTTGAATTGTGATTATATATACATGTGTGTGCGCGCGCGTGAGAGAGAGACACACACACATTGATTCTCTTATGTTGTGTTGTAAACTTAATTTGGGATTTGATTTCATTAATAGGTTTTATCTAAATCTAAATAATAATGAGGTTAATTGATATTCTATTTTAAACCTGGGTTTTTGGCTAATTAATTATATCTAAATATTCGATTCAACTCTTTCAATTATTTAGAATTATAACATTGGAAACACTTCAAAATATCTGCTTTAAAAAAAAAGATTAATTGCAAATTCTAAACTTAAGCTGTAATTATTATCTATCTCCTCTTTTGACGTGGAAGGGCTAATCCTTGTAATCTACAGCCAATCGCATATTTACTTAGAAGCCACCACAACGATTTTAATTTTAATTTTTGAATATTAAACAGCAGAAGTTTCAATCCATGACGCTAGGTCAAAGTGACGTCCATGTGAACTAATTATTTGCATTCAGCTTGAACTTTACATTAGATTATGCGGCCGTTATCCTCAAACAAAACGCAGCATTAGCCATTAGGTGTGTATGCATGCCAGATATATATCGGATCACTTTCTCTAGAAATGATGGGAACAAAGAAAATCATATCCAAAATGAAACCTATTACATTTTGTTAGCCATCCAGCCAAAAATGCAAGCGCACATGACGGATCGAGTGCGTCACCAGATGGAGCAATATTGTGTCCGCACTGCATCTATCTTTGGTGATTTTTATTTATTTATTTATTTATTTCCTAACTGCTTATTTATGAATGAGGCAAACAAAATCATAATTCGAGTTGAACCATCAAGCCCGAAATGGGACACCACTCATGGCTGCAGTTGCTATATTTCAATATTAGTTTAAGATATTGACACAAGTATTTTTATTATTATTACTACTACAAGCATCTCTCATTTCAGATCAGATGTGACCTCAATCGAGGTCCTGAAACAAATTAATTCAGCGAAATACAGTAATCTCTCAAAATGTTTGTGTTTCTTAACAAATCTGTCGGTATCTATTCAAGTCGGATCAGATCAGATCAGCTCATCATCCACTGATGCCTGCCTGATGGGTATCTTATGATTCAATTCACACGCAACCAACAACGCCCCCCAGCCTCTCTCAGAGTTCATAGCCTACTCCACCCAACAACCCATTTTAACTCTCTCATCCCAAGTCAACCGGCAACGTTAAAACCCTCCAAAAGTTTGTTGCTTGCTAAATATTGTGCTTGCCGGGCCCATGTCTTTTTCCTTATCCTTTCCAGTTTTCCACCTATCCTTTCTGTTTTTTCTTCTTAAAGTCCTACAAATTTTAAAAAATTAGTTGATCTAACAAGCCATTAATCTTAACGGGAAATCTCTGTGCAACCCTCCATACTTAATTAAGAAAGTAATTGCAATGTCACATACTCGCATGTAAATATGTAAATTTAGGGCTACATTAGTGAGAAAAATCATATTAAGACTTTTAAGTCATGTCGGGACAAAACTTTAGGTAATTCCTACGCATTATTGCATGTGGTTTTTTTTATCTATTAGGGATAATATAGTAATTTGTCCTAATAGGCCTTATTTGTTACACTTAAAAAAAGAGAATTTTCGTTTTATTCTAAAACCATATTTGTTACATAGTGCATCGAGTGATTATATAGATGTACAAAGACCCATTAGGGCAAATTGCTATATAGCATCAAAGTGGCCAATTAGATTTGTCATATAGATGAAATGTTAGTCTGTTCAGTTTGATTTGAATTTTCTTTAGTTTAACCCGATCATATATGTTGTAGCGGAATGCATCTGGACTATATATACATTATAAGTAATTTAATTTTATTAATTTTGTGAGGGTTTGGAGTCAACATCCTTTAAAAATCAAACCTTTGACTTGAGGTCTCCTGAGATTCATCCAGCGTCAAATGATGCATCCTTTAATTTAGAGGTGTTTGAGTTAATATTATTAATCTCGGATTGAAAATTTATTTGAAAACTTACTTTTTCATTATTTGTTTCATATCATTTGTAACGTGTGATTACATCTATTCTCCTTTTACTAAGTCCAAAAATTAGTACTCATTAATCTACTAAAAGTTTTATTTAAATTTAGTTTGCATGGTGAAAATCATTATTTTGATATCTTAAAAAAAGTAATTTTTCATTTTCAGTTATTTAAATATTCTAGAAAAATGTTAATATAAATTTATAAATTGTATTCAAGTTATCTTGTTTTCACTAAATATATATAAAACAAATGGCACATTATAATTATGAGCTAATTCAATACAAGAGTTTAAATTTTCTACAGTATGGTATAGTATATTAAAACTGTATCATTTTATTTTATTTTTTTTAATTTCATACTAAAATAGTATAGTTTTGATATTAAAAATATTAAAACTATGCATTTTTGATGCACTGTACCAGTAACTATAAAAAATCTTGATTCAAAATACAAACTCAATACAAAAATAAATCAAATGTCACTTGGAAGTTGGAATTGACCGTGCATCACTTTCATAAGATAATAACGTACGTGATTCATTAATGAACTTAAGTATAAAAAAAAAAGCATTATTTGTTGTAAGCGAAATTCACTAGCTAATATATATTAAATCTCGTAATTGACATGTGGGGTTGGTGGGATGGATCAAATAACACTAATTAATGCTGAAAAAGAATAATGTTTTTTCTATTAGTAGTATATGGACTGTTGCCTGTTGGGTGGCCCATTTGGCTTAGCATATGCTTATGGCATATGGCATCACAATCACGCAATGAAAAATTTTGCTTATTCCCCGGAAAGGAAATGGGATGCATTGGCATTCCGAAATTGAAAATGTTTCCATATTTGGTGAAATTATCTTTGTTCTCTGCCACGCGGGACCAGGCTGCTCAAGGACCATATTGTCCATATCACCGAAACCCATTAGGCTTAGGCTTAGGCTTAGGCTATATATATTTATATACACACACATATAACGCTGCCATAAACAATTTTAAAATAGTGAGACACGTCATTTTCCGGGCGCGGTTTTTCATTTACTCTCATGGTCACAGGCGTCGCAGGCAATGCCATGCCAACACAGTTCAATGGTGCGTGTGTTGGGGGAGTGAGCCTCTGCGCCCTTCTCTTCTCAAATAAACTGTGGGGGGTTTGTGGTGTTGGGTGTTGGAGTGGGCGAAGCCTCTGCTCCCTTGTCTTTTTTTTTTCGTTTTTTTTTTCTTCCTATCACTTGACAAAGTGGGATCGATCGAGAAATGATTTGATCACTCGACCCACCCGAATCCGACGCCGAAAGAAAGATAGATCATATATTGATCTTGTTTGGATTATGATATTAGTGCGTGCCTTATATATGTTTTTAGGTGTATAGTAGGGACACCAAACCAAACTAGAAAAGCCCATTTTTAAGTTTTGGGCGGTGGCGATGATCGGGACATTCATCTACATTCTACACAATTTCATTTTCATATGCCTAACCCACTCCCGCGGTCCTTGCGCCATTGAAACAGTAGTTCGGTGCGTGCAGTGTGTGTTTTTCACACGAGTCCAATTTTATCATATTATTCTAGACCATACTATCATACCCAAAAGATCAAATTTATTATTTCATATGCCAAAAATGAAAGTGATTGAATATAAACCAATTACTGATATTATAATTATAATGTGATGATGTTTAGTAAGTAAAATGAACTGCGAGTTCTGCGAATTATGGTCTGTGTGAATTGGAGTGAATTGAATAAGAAAAAATCTGATTCATTTTAACTGTGAATCTAAATGGGCCGATTTGTGCGGATCAAATATATGCGGATGCGAATGTAGATCATTTTTTTTTTAAACTATTATCTATTCTACATAATATATTAGTATTTAAAGTCTAAAACTATTAATTTTAAAACTAAATTTTAAAAATATAAAATTTTAAATATGATTTTAAATTAAAATTTTATAAAATATTTAACAAAATTAACTTATAATATTTTTGAATAAATAAATAAATAAACATAGGTCGGTCCACAGACCGGATCCACACGCGGACATGAACCGAACAAGTAAAAATCTGGTCTATTAAAAGTACGGCCCTAAACAGGTCGGCTTGTTTAGTCCCGTTTCACCACGAATCGGATTGATCTGTTTTACACCCCTAATAATGATAATGCAAGTGAAAAACAATGGTTCATCACTAAAATATTTTTCTCAACACAATTGTTAAAGAAGTATATTGTCACGTCTCGAACAATGTGGTGCTGGAGAGCATCTCCTAAGTGGTGCAAGTACGTGCTACTCGAGAATGGACAAGACGGAAAACATAATTGGTGTGGACGGAAAATGTTCCACGACAGTTCGTGCAGGAAATCGATTGAAATTCTTTGAAGTTCAAACGTATCAACCTAATTAAATATAGGGAACACACCGCTAGTTAAGAACTTGACGAAGGAGAAAGAACTTGGTTATTCCTATACAACTTGGTCGAAAACTGAAATCATTCTCCCAATGAGCCCATGACAGGGTGAACCCCTTTAATAATATGCTCTTAATGGTAATATGTAAATACGTAATAACCACAAACCACCAGTGTTTTTCACCCTCAATACATATTTAAAGAGAAAAAGAAGTTTAGAAAGCTAGAGTGTATTAATTATGATGAATCCATGTGCATATTTTTTTCAACACCATAGGCCCCATTTGCATAACATGGTTTATTTTTTAAAATACGTTTTTTTTAAATGTAAGCCCAAAAAAATTTATACAACTCATAAATATTAAAAAATTTTATCGAATCTACTGTTTTAAAAAATAATTATATTTTTTAAAATAATACACGGTAAATTAAACGTGCCATAGGCATATTTGAAGTTTTATTTGGTCAACATAATTATAAGATCCTATTTATAAATTTGGACCAAGGGCTTGTAGTAGCCAAACTGGGTTCACAAATTAGGTGGTCAACACCTCGACACAGTGAGGTTGTATTTATAAACTTGGGCCAGCAATATATCCAAACCAGGCTCACAAATTAAAAGCCGACCGACCAGTACTGCAACGAAATTGGTAGTGGGCCCCCGGCTGTTTAGCATACGTGAAATTATTAGTGGCCCCAGATGTCCAAAATGGCAACATTTTTTCTTTTTTTCCTCTTGTGAATCCAATGACAATTCTTTCCGGTCCATCCTATTCCGGTTCACAAACGACGCCGTTTCGTTTTTCATCTCTCTCTCTCTCCCTCTCTCCAAACAAAAATCAAGGTTACCGGTAGTAGACAAACGGAAGAGGGTGAGGTGGGAAACATACGGCGGCGGCGGCGGCGGCGGCGATAATGCTTGGCGCTGGAATGCTTCAGACACAGCCTTGCAGTTCAGCACACGTTAATTTTCAGTTGGCGCCTCGGGGTCGTAGCGCAGTCTTCTTTCGACCACCTCAAACCACTGTCTCTCGCTTCCTGGATGCATCTTCATTCTTCACGGTTCGTTTCAAATTTGTGGGTCCTTTTTTTGATTGCCCTAATTTCGATGGTCAGGCACTGGAGAAGCAATACCCTGATCTTTGCTTTGTTGTTGTGCAGGGACATCGCGGCCTCTGTGCATCTGCGGCAAGGAACCGAACCGTAGAGAAAGGCGGTGCCGTAGAAATGGAGGTCTTCGATTTCGACGACGACGGCGAAGAAGAATACGAAGTCAGCGAGGACGAGGATTTAGAAATGGAGGAGGAGGATGAATCGCCGTGGGGGTTTATGAGGAAGCGGTTCAGGAAGAAGCCAAGTGGTTTTGGGAAAGGGAAAGTGTACGATACGTCGATTGAGGATCAGCTGGTCCAGGAAATGGAGCAGGCTACGCGGGCCCAGCTCGCCAATATCAATAATCTCAAGAACAATCCTCTAAGCCCCAATTCCACGAGTGGGCAGCGTCAGTTGCCCAAGGGTCAGTCTTCAGTTCTCTGCGAATTCAACATGTTCCATCAAGATGCATTTCCCTCGCTGTTTTTAACATTGGTTATTTGTTTCAAGTCTTTTGGAAAAATGTTTTCTTGTGTGTGTATGTATGTTTGTGTTTGTTTTTATGTAGCAATTGATTTAAGGCGCTTAATTGGTTTGTTGTGTAGCGTGCTCTTTTTAATGGCCGTTTTTATCGGGAATGTCTGTTATCCAAAAGTAGTAATGTCAGGCGAATGATTTTATAGTTAGCTTCGAGACGTGAGAACAACCCATAGTCTGACCAGTTTGCTGTTTCCCACTTGACATTCCTTGAGCTATATGACTTAGTATATACTTTCAGAACTAAGTTACTCCTTCGTCTTATGGCTGCCAATTAACTTATGAACAATGGGAGGGCAATGCCTGATTATCTTTAGACAAAACCCTTTAGGATTCGTTTATCGGATAGTTTGAACAAGCACATATGAAAGGACCATATAAGGATTAGAACATCTTCTCTGGTCCTTATATCCAGCCAGTTAAACACTGCATAAGCATCTTCTTTTTGAGGTGCGCTATCTTCGGAGTTTCAATGGATGAAGCAAATTGCAATCTGCACTTTCTACATTTTACTGGGTCTGGTCTTTCCCTTCCGCTTCTAGAACTGCATTATGATGCTAATTCATCCCAACTTTATTTTGACTTGGCTTTGTTTTGATTGATTTGCAGCACCAAAACTTTCTCCAAGTGGTTTCCGTGTTCGTCTGTTTAACCTTCCTAAGAAAAAGAATATCCATAGAGATTTGCAGGCAGTTTTTAAACAGTTTCCTGGAATGATAAAATTTTACCCCGCAGTTTCTGGAAACAAGAAGACTAGAGATCCCATTTGTAAGGGTTTTGGATTCGTTGACCTCATATCGAAGGATGATGCAATTAGGTACAATTCCTTTTCTCCTTTATAATTATTTTGTGTGTTGCTCTTGCGAATTTGAAATATGTATGTGATCAATCTTTTTTGTAGCATGAGCTCACAAAAATCCCAATTGTTCCACTCTTTGGTTGTTTAGTTTACTGTAAATTTTAGATGCAAAAATTTGGAAGACGCGACAGATTTTTAGGCTCTTGCATAAATGTTTTAGAAAGGAGATTTACAATATAGATGGATGTAATACTTGGGATATGTGCCCAAATTTGCAAGCTCTACTATTTGTTGTCTGTTTGGTAAAGTTTTGAGGTCAATTTTGTTCGTGGGGACAGATTCATACGGACATTTTCAGGCCAAAGCATTACATTTGGTAAGATTAAGAAGCAGATAAAATGTGAGATGATGCATTCCCTTTCCCCGGACTCTCTGTCCCCCAATTCTACACCTGGCCCTCATTCTAATTCTAAGGTAGCGCGACTTTCTGTCATGGAAGGGGACGACACAGATGTTAATTTTCTCTTGGATAATGCTTTCATGGCTTCTTCTCATACGCCTGTGCCTGATGAGTCCGATGGGCTGAACACTGACCTTGAAAAGGAGGAATTAGAATTGTTGCAAGAGAATGAAGAGCCTCCCCATGTATCAAAGATAGATGATGGTAATGCCAGGACAGGAAACATGGATCTGACAATTGTTTCATCGCCATCTAAGGAGGCAGAGAACCCCCGGAAGATTAAGGAAAAGCAATATGCAAGGACGAAAGTTGAGAAAATCCCCAAGTTGAACATTCCAGGTTCTGCAAGGAGGTACATAATTGTGTGTTTTGTGGTGTGCTTTGGATGCGTGTTCTTTTCCTCTAATTATTGATCATGATGCAGGTTAGAGGTCAAGGACAAGACTGTGCTAACAGGTGTGCTCTCCAAATATGGAACAAAAGCTAATTCCAATTGAAGGGGCAGCTCACTGGTAATGGACCGTGGTAAAAAAAATTACCATGGGCGGCTCACTGTGCTAACAGGTGTGCTCTCTCATTACGGTTCTTGTTTTTGAGACATTACTAAAACAAACTGAGCAAAGGATTGTTGAATTTTCTGTAAAAGTCAGTAACCAAATTTAAACGTGAGCCCAACATTTCCAGACACGGAAGAGCATCAAATCAAAAGAGCGTGTATCCATCTGCACTACATCAACCATTTTTTTTTATTTTTCCTTTTAAAACCTTTTCTGGAAAATGAGTTTAGAATGATGCTACGACGATTGTCCAGATACTCTGAGGGAATGGGGATAGTTTTGCGTTTATCTAAGTTCTTAAAAATGTTTGAAATCTTTGAAATAGTAGTAGTATTTAATATCAAAATATATATTTTAAAAGGTTATTAAAGCATGGCTGACGTATTGTTTTGATATGCACAGTATTTAATATGCACAGTAATACGGTAAAGTATCGTAATTTATAAAATTTAATACAATACACTATAATACAAATATATCAGGGCTTGAAGAAATATATCAGAAAGCATAATTTGATATTCGGTATCACTAATTAACATGTGGAATATATACAATTTCTCATTATTTCACTTTACAAATTAATGTGCATTATACTTTTCACTGACTTCATTAGATTTATATTTTTACTACAATAGGTGATTTTTTTATATTATTCCCCACCTTACCCACTCGTCCGACAATAGGTAGCTTGGGATGATTAGAGCAGTGTAGCGGGATCCGCAAATGTTAAATAATAGCTAATTAATAGCTATATTTTTATATTTTAAAATAATGTTAGAATAATCATCGCAAGACTTCTTCAATTGGGGCTGTGCTGTCACTTTCGAGTTGCCTAGATCTAGAACAGTGCTGTCGTCACCTTCGCTTTGCCCAAATTTGGAGTTCGGAGAGAGTGGGGAGGGAAGCGGGATAAGTTTCATATATTCTACAAATGTATTATTTCTTTTTTTATAAATGTCACGATTCATCGGCTTGAATTTAAATAAAATAACAACAAATGTAAAGTATTTGTATAGCAGCATAAAAGTTGCTAATTTGTACTTATTAAAGAGATAAAAAATAATTACATGTACTTGGACTTCATGTCTAAGCACGTCATCGTTGTGCTGATCACATCCCAAGCTATCATCATCATCCATCAGATCGGGCTCCTCATCTGTTTTAGCATTTTCATAATATTCAAGATCATCTTCATCATCCTCAAGTCTCTGATCCTGCAGAGTGGTGAAACTATCAACGTTTGAACGTGGCCTATTGAAAGGTAGTCTTAATTATTGAAGTATTTGGATAAGAGTATATAGTGAATCTAGTTGCTAACATTAAGATTAAACGGTACCGTAAGTTGGGAGACGATGAAGCATCAAGATTTTTATTTTTTTATGGCATGGCAGTTGCATTTCCTTTTTGATAACATGCAATTATGTTCGTTAACATCAAAAACAAATGAAAAAGGAATGCAGTTCATCATTCAGAGAATATATGTAACAGTGTAACACCAAATCACTACACAAATAAACTATTTTAGCTTTACAAGTTTAGCATATTAAATATAGACAAATTATTTTAAGAAACACACTTTCACCACATACTAACATGTCAAATACCTTTAATTCTAAATCTAATTCACTGGCTTTGACCATGAGTCCCCCTTACTTTTCCCTTCCATCAAGCTTCCACTCATTAGTAAAGCAAGCATTATTTTATATAATTAGTGTATAGTCCCAATGTATTATAAATGAATAATGTCTTCTAGTAACTGTATTACAAGTATTTTGTATTTTTATTAAAATGATATAGTTTTAATTAAAAATTTATTAATCGAAAGAATATCATTTTGATAAAAATACAAAAAACCTACAATACAGTCTTATTTTGAAAACTGCAAGTAATTTTATTCATTATAAATAATAGTTGTGCTCTTTAATTTATGCTCTGGGCATTTAGAGAACAACCTACTATAACAGGTTTTATGGATTCAGGAGTTGACTGTTTATTAAATTTTGCATGCAAATATGCAATTGCAGCCATCTGCAACTTTGTCCGCAACAATCAAAACTATGAGACAATTAAAATACATCATCACATGTGAAAATATATGAATATATATACACTCACACGGGACAAACAAATAGAATAACAGAGCAATTGATACAAAACCTCCGCTGCCTCGCGCCGACCAGCGGCCTCATCAACCCATCGGCCGTAACTCAGGACTTTGACATCTTCGATCAGGCACCGGGTCAAGCCAGCCTGCCCCTTAACCACAAATTTCTTCATCCATGACTCCTTCATCCTCACCCAAATCGACATGAGATGACCCCCCTGAGACCCCCATGCTCATTATCTCTGTCGACGCTGCATCAAACTGGAAATCCTCAGATTCCGGTGTGGGAAGCCACTCAAACTGCTCGCTGTCGAGGTCCAGCCGAGATATTAATGGGGGGTGGCGGTCACAAAACAGCAGCCAGTGTATTCCGCCGTCAGTGTACGACCCGATGATCATGCGGGATGGGTTCAATGTGCGGGCATAGGGCGGGAAGGGGCCAATGTTCATCCAGCTGTGCTGCCACTCCCAGAGGGGATCCGGAACTATGGTGCATATCTTCACGTGGATCTGACCATCAACTTTTCCGTGCGCCGGGAAATAGAAAGCAACAATCTTGTACCGTTTGGTCTTGAGACTCAACCCGAATCCTCCAATCCAGGAGTCCTCATGCAGATTGCGTGTGAATTCCTCCACTCGTGCGAAGTCCTGAATCACCCGATCAACCAGCGGGTTGCCCACATAGTAACAGGTGCTACGGGTGAACCCGGTGTCCGAGCGACAAGAGAAACACACCACCCCGTTGCATGTGGCCACTTCATTAAAGTTGTAGTCTTTTGACTTCGAGTTTCATGGCGGCAGCACTACTACTGGGGGTTATGGTGGTGGTGGTGGTGGTATCGCCGCCGCCGTTGCCGCCATCTCCGATGATCTCGAC
The DNA here is from genome assembly GCA_023512835.1 of Taxillus chinensis. Classification (NCBI taxonomy): domain Eukaryota; kingdom Viridiplantae; phylum Streptophyta; class Magnoliopsida; order Santalales; family Loranthaceae; genus Taxillus; species Taxillus chinensis. The sequence goes on from CM042091.1 coordinate 8,771,530, forward strand.
GGGGGTCAAGCAACGTGTTGAGTAATTGAAGCAGAGAAGGGCGGGGTACTGCTCTGACCTCTGGGAGTGGACTTCAGTGAAGTGAGGGTGAGCGAGGAGAAGGCGCCACCCCTTGCAAACAGACCGCCCCTGTAGAATTGATTTCACTGGCAGCCTTGACAGAATGTCCACCCAGACGTCCTCCGGGAGCTCCGCCAATCGCTGGCTCTCCTTCATCGCTTCGCTAATTAATTGCCCACTGCCGATTGACATCATTATCATCAATATATATAACCAATATTGGATTTGCTACGCCAAAAAGGAAACCATATTATTATTAATTTATATGAGCATATAAATTAATAATAATAATAATAATAACTAAAAATTAATAATTAAATTCTTTGGGCTTTTTAATTCTTATTTTATTTTATTTTTCAAAAAAAACGTTTTTACTCGTGCTTGAAAGGGGGAGGGAAGTTACTTGCACTTTCTTGATAACATTTTAAAAATTTATTTATTTATTTATTTCTGCGTAGTAGGAACCTTTTTTTTTTTCATGTGTTAACAAATAATAGGTGAAATTTATCGGCAAATAAGACACTAGCAAAGCATAAAGATGACAACATATGTGAATGCTAGAGTATTCACATTTAATTCAATGAATATTTTTTAAAATGGTACATATATAATAGTGAATATCAATTATATATATGATAAGTATCCTCCAATTTAGTAACAAAAAATCAAGTTGTGAACTTTTACTCTTTTTTTTTTAACTTTTACAAAATGCTATTGCTAGGGTAAAATATGAACAAACAAGCAGATGCCATTGAATTCAATACATAATCAAATAGGTTACGAGAAATAAAAATAATTACACCTATCATTGATGCTATAGTCGGGGAAAATAAATCTATAAACCTTAAAACTAAAATATCAGAATCTCTGCTTGATACTAAACCAAAAAAGTGTCAGCTTAAATAAAAGTACATAAAAAAACACATGTTAAAGACTTAACATTACATTTGCACAAGTCATAATGTCATACTAGTCCTTTTTTTACTTTTTTTTTTTCAAAACGTTATTGCTAGTGTAAGGTAACCCGATAAAAAATGAACAAACAAATACATGTTATTCAATACCAATACATAATCAAATAGGTTGCGACAAGCAATAAAGATGATTGCACATACTAGTGATGTTATAGTCATAATAAATAAATTTGTAGACCTTAAAACCAAAATATCATATTTCTGCTTGACACTAAATCAAAGTTGTGTTAATTTAAATAAAGGTAGATAAAAAAACATGTCAAAGTGAGGGTGTGCTAGGTCTCCTTTCTACAACTTTATACTCGAACTATCTTTCAATCTCATGACTTGAATGAGAAAAAAATGGAGAGTCAATTTCAATTAGTAGCACATGGAACCTCCTCACAATGCTAGAGAAGAAGAAATAGTAAGCTAGTAGCTTTGCATGTTATGGGCAATCTTATATTCGGTGATAACGTGTTTGATATGCTCAATATTGTGTACAATTTTTAAAAATAGTGGATCTGTTGTAGGCTTATCCTTAACAATAATATAAATGTAAAAATAGTTTTTAAAAATGATGAATTTGATATTTATTTGTAAAAATCATTTTAAATTATTTTTTATTTTCAAATGCAAATTTGGATATGATGTCTAACCCTTTGCTCGGCAAAGTGTGAAAAATAGTTGGAAGAATTTGATAGGGAAAGGGTATAGAAAAAAAATAGGTGGAAAAAATATGTATTTGGTTGATGTAGAAAAGAGGTGAAAGATATATTTCTCATAATATAAATAAACTTTTAAAAAAATATAAAAAAAGTAATATAATATGAAATACCAATTTAACTAAATTATAATATTATTAACTTTAAGCAAATATAGGCAGTTTTGGAAAAAACATAAACAGTACATTTTTCATAGCTCTTCTGTGTTTACCAAGCAGGAAAAATATTTTTCGGTAACTTTTTATATTTCATGCCAAAATCGATACCAACTAGGGCCTAAATATTTTTTTTATTTTTTATTTACTTTTTAACTATTTTATTACCTGAACCCACTAATTAATATTTTTTTTATCGAGCGCACGTAATTGCACTTTACATCTGGCGGCAGGCAAAGGATGCGCGCGCTAAAAAAGCATACGAAAACGGCGCCGTAAGAGGGAAAGAGTAAGCCTAATTGCCTGCGAGCCCTAACCCTCGGCAAGTGTGTTTCCCGGCGTCGATCTCGGCTGTCGGCTCTGTGGATCTCGGCTGTCAGCGTCGGCCTTGTCCCCGACATCGATCTCATCTGTTGGCTTTGGCTTCCCGTCTTCCTGGTTCTGTGGATCGCGGCTGTCGGCTGTGAATGGGTTTGATGCAGTTTCGAAGGAGATCGTTGCATTTTGTGTTTAATCCTTAAATATTGGATCGTAGAGGCACTGTTCCTGAGCGAACAAGGTGGAGATGCCTGGAATCCACACCTCACAGAATCATGCCCCCAACCCCGACCACCGCACCAGGTACAATTTTTTTTCTTTCCTTGTAAAAGGTTTCATGTGCCGTTGTTTTTTGTAATTTTGTTTGTTTGGTTTTCAGGAGGCAGTTGATTACAGAACACAGGGAGTCTCTGCCAATAGCCCCAGGTATTATTCTAGCTTGTCACACACACACACACACACACACACACACACACACGTATAAAGACTAGCCAATTATATAATCTGCGAGTAGTACGGATTGAATTCAGTGTCCTCAGAGTTTGATTTTCAGTTATCTGTTGACGAACACAACCTAGTTAGCTGACCCCGAATCATTGCTCTGAGAAGTTGCAGATTTCAATTTGATTTCTATCGAATAATTCGATGAAGTTATGTTCGATTCTTATATAATTTTCTGGTTTAATCTACTTTCTTCTTTACACAAACAGTTAACTGTCATTGTGTTTTTCATTGCTGAATTCCTCAGTTAAGAAGCAGCTTGTAGAGGAGGTTCGGAATAATGACACCTTGATTATTGTTGGAGAAACTGGGAGTGGAAAAACAACACGTAAGTTCAAAATCTATTTAATTGTGTCAATGGGTAGTTCTTCCTTCTCAATGTTGCTATTTTCTTGAATCCTGACTGTGGTACATTTAGTTCCATTTTTTAATACTACTTGTTCTTGTTTTTCCCACGAGCAAAGTTCCACATTTTAAAAGAATAAAATCTTCTTCCCTCTGCCACTTACTTTTTTTTTTTAAAATGTCGTTGTGAATTGTGACATGATCATTTTTTTATTTGCAGAATTGCCCCAGTTTTTATTTGATGAAGGGTTTTGTTGTGATGGTAAAATTATTGGGATCACTCAACCTAGACGAGTTGCAGCAATTACTGTTGCTGAACGGGTAGCAGAGGAATGTGGTGTTGAACCAGGCCAAAAGGTCGGATATTCTGTTAGATTTGAAGACATGACTTCATTTTCAACAAAGATCAAATACATGACAGATGGATTGTTGTTGCGGTAAAATGCATGTTGATCTTCTGAACCTATCTAAATTTATATAACTTTATTGTAAAGATCCACTATCAAGTTCTCAAGCATTTCATGTTAGTGCATCTTGTGTCATTATCATAATAAACATGTTTGTTTGTATCAATCTGTTCCATGTGAATTCAGGAATGCGAATTAATAAACATATTTATATGGCCCAGATTGTTGGGAACAATAATTATTCAATTGACATGAGTACACGTGAGGCCATGTAAGATATAGAAAAGGAGGGTAATTTAAAGGAAAGAACGTGATGAAACCTAAAAAAACTGGAATTCAAGTTTTTTTTATGAAGAAACATCGTTGGATTTTAGAACAAGAAGTTCATTTTTAATTCACATATCTTGAATGATTCATATTACAACGAAGTTCTCCTCTTCTAATAGTATATTAGTTTTGCTCACAAAACTACTTATCAAACTGGCCCGACAACAAAATAAGGCCCTTCAAACTGAATAAAACAGTAACTGACTCTTACAAACCAGCCTAAGAAAAAGGACAATGTATTGGCATATTTGATTGACATTCACCCCCTTCTCTTTGGTGACTGCTTATTATGTGAGCATGAAGCAAGGTATGGTGGGGAAAGAGTTGTTGCATAGTCTAGACATCATTTATCTTTTTTCTTTCTTTTTCTCGCTGAAGTTTTATTGCAGGATTTTTTTGAGTGAGGACTGATGTATGACCTGATATATGCACAGGGAAGCATTATTAGATCCATATCTTTCTAGGTACTCGGTTATCATTGTTGATGAAGCTCATGAGAGAACTGTACATACTGATGTATTGCTGGGTTTATTAAAAAAAGTACAACATTCTAGGTCACAGTCTTCAAGGGAATGCTTTAATCTTGAAAATGGGAAAGTGCAGAATGGCATGTCATTAGAGCCGGAGAAGACTACTTATTCCCTCCGTATACTTAAGCAGTATCAGGGCAAAAAATTTCCTCCATTGAAGCTGATTATAATGTCTGCTAGCTTGGATGCACAGGGTTTCTCTGAGTACTTTGGCAGTGCAAGAGCAGTTCACGTTCAAGGAAGACTATTTCCTGTGGACATATATTATACTTGTCACGCTGAGACAGATTATATCGATGCTGCTTTAATTACCATATTTCAGGTCGTTAGATGGTGTTTCATTTATTTAATTATAGTCCTGGTATCTCTTTTGGGAATAGCTTGTTCCAGTGACAAATTCAACTGTCTTTTTCCGAGTGGTTTTTTTGACTTACTAGGAAAGATCTACTATGTGCATGCATGCTTTCAAATTCTGTACTTATTTTTCCTTAATATCTTGTGCTTATTTTTATAATCATTTGTCTTTGAATAGCCTTAGTGGTGGGTGGGATGTTTTGATGCTGGTTAATTATAGTTTTCGGTCTCTCCTCCTACTTTTAGGGCTGTAACAAATGTACCGTATTAGACTGAATAGACCCCAAGTCAAGTACTCTCTTTGTTGCAAACATGTAGTGCAAATGTGACTTTGGCATTGCGGTGTTCATCCAGGACTGTTGTGCAAGTGGATAACCACCACAGGTGTGGCAATGTCTACATGGTAGTGCTTGAGGGGACTAGTGGCATGTGCAAAGCCATCCCACCTGAGTGCTGGGGCCGTGTAGTTTGGTGACAAGTTGCAATAATTTGTCTCACATTGGCCATATGGGATTTGATGTGGGTTTATACCTTGGCTTGCCATTTTCTGAATTCCAATTCCAACACCTTGCTTTTAGGGATGAGTTCCTTGAGCTTCACAAATTATTTTCTTACATTTTTTTCTTTCTAATGTTGTGTCACAGTCCTCTTTGTTTTTTTTTTTTTTTTTAAGTTTTGATGAATATTTATGTCGTTCATTATATTGTTGGTACTTCTAATGGATATATATTTGTTTATTTTTGAAAATTTTAGATTCATTTGGAAGAGGCTCCTGGTGATATCCTTGTTTTCTTGACTGGGCAAGAAGAGATTGAGGCTGTTGAGAGACTAGTCCATGAGCAACTGCAGAAATTGTCTAAAGGTAGTCAAAATCTCTTAACCTTTCCCATATATTCTTCTCTTCCAACAGAACAGCAACGACGAATTTTCAAGCCAGCTCCTAATGGATTTCGTAAGGTATATTTACTTCAATGTGTTTTAGATTTAATTAATATTTATGATTGACTGTTTGCTTGCATAATCTATTTGTAACTAGTTGCGCATGGGTTTGTTCATTCAAGACAAGTGTGCAATGAATGTGTTTCTACATACTTAGGAAACTACTAGAAATTACTGTTTCTGTTTTTTTTTTTTCCTCTGTTTTTTTTCTTTCTATTAACCAATGCATAACCAATCTGTTCAAGTATTTACATTTTATATTTAGCAACTACTTGATGCAATTCTTTGACTCTTGGTTACCCTCACCCAGTTCCTTGACTCGTTACCTGTTGAGGCAAATGTGATAGATATAAGACATAAGACACCTAGTGAGTCTGTGAGTGACTGTCCTCTAATAACTTCCAACCCCTTGAGCATGTTCTAACGTTTGTTAGGTTTGCCTTCATCATTTCTCCACCCTGGTATTGGGATGCTGTTAATGATTGTATCATTTATTTTTATAGTAGTCAAAGCATCGCTTAAGCGTCCAGCACTTCCAAAGTGAAATAATGCTTTGGAAAAGTGTGCAAAGCGCCCATTTTTCCTGAAAAAGCATCCATAAAGCGGCGCTTCGGAGTTTGGATGCTTCAGATGCTGGGACGATTAGGCATTTAGGATGAGGCTTTTTTTTTTCTAAAATGAAAATAATACATGCAAAACAGTCGTTTTTTTAACAAAACTTCAGCCTTCATGCCTCACCTGTTGTGTCATGTGGTGACTGAACCAACCCAACAACCCTAGACACCCGCAGACACAGACCAGTGCAGACACAACCTTGGTGGCTGTGTAGATTTGATGCAATAGTCTCGGTGACAGAGAAGACAACCTCGATGACAGAGATGGTGAACTCAGCAATCGAGATAGAGACCTTGGCGATAACCACAACGATCTTTGCAACAGCAATGATGACCTCAACAATGATAACATTGACCTTGGAGACTCAGGGGACAATGCAAAGACAATGACAACTGGAGATTGGGGGCCTAGTATGGTGTGAGCATTGAATCAAGATACCACAATTGAATCAAATACAGAGAGCTGCGGTTTTGGCCTGTGTGACTAATGGCATCATCTTACTTTTTTGGGCATTGGGGCTTACTGTTCGATCGCAGTGACAAAAAAAATCAAGTTATTAAAATTTAAAATTATCTTTTTAAATTTTAAAAATTTATATTATTTAATAAACATAATTTCTAATTGTTTAATGCTTATTGCTTATGAGTCTGGGGTTGATTGGTTAAAAATTTTAAGATTTGTATTATTAATAATATCTTTTGTTTGGTTGATTAAGTAATTGGTTAATTGAGACTATGAAATCATAAAAAAAATTAAAATGTGTTATTTTCATGTATTATTGGCAGTTTGTTGATAGATTAATTTGATTTTGAAATTAATATTAATTATGATACGCTATGGTCACTTTATTGTCGCTTTGTTTGCACTTTATCATGAAGGCGTCCAAGCTCTTGTGATTGAATCCCTTTGGGTTGCTATTTTGCTTTGACTACTATGCTTGTTTCGACTTTCAGGATATTGTGGTTTTGTGTAATGATGCAGCCGTGGTTTCTATAACACTCATAAATTTTGTTATTTGTTTATTTTATTTTATTTTATTATGAAGTTTTCCTTATATTGTACTAGTGCCTTTTCTCCTTTGGTGGTTTCTTTTTTCATAATGGATGCTTTGAGTAATTATAAATGTCTATGCTGTGATTGCATACGTTGTTGTTGTTGTTATTATTATTATTATTATTTTTGTTGATGTTTCTCCTTTGTTCTACCCGATTTATTTATTTATTATTTATATTTTTAATGATCTCTTTAGGTAATTCTTGCTACAAATATTGCTGAGACATCAGTGACAATAAGTGGAATCAAGTATGTTATAGATCCTGGATTGGTGAAAGCACGTACCTATAATCCACACACAGGAATGGAATCTTTAATTATTGTGAAAACCTCAAAAGCACAGGCTCTTCAAAGGAGGTAGGCCTGCTGGATTTTGCATAAAGTAATGCGTATGTCAAATTCAAACAGATAGTTGTCTGTCTGTTGGGTTGAGTTTGTGATAGCCAGGAGGATTCAAGGCAGGTATCAAAGTTCTAGGAGCATAGAATAAATTAGTATAATCAGAGCCACTGGATAAGAACTGATTGCTTGGTCCTAAATGCCACCAATAATTTATTATTTTTATTAATAAAATGATTTGATGATAGTTGTCTAATTATTTATTTATAATTTAAAAATTAGAATAAGAATAAAAAATATTATATTCCAATTATTTATTTATTTATTTATTTTTATTTAAATACATATTCTGCTATTAACAACGGTGATAACCATAGCCACCTCCATACAAAGCCCTTTCCCTTGTGTCCATAAAAAATGATTTTATGATTTTTTTGGTATGCTTAATATTACTCTTTTAATTACTTAAGGCCAAAACAAATGATGGGAGATGGCAGATGGATGACCACACACCCAAACAGAGAGACTTTGAAGCTCCAACATTTTGTATTTTTAGGAAGGTTACTTTAAACTTTTTGTATTTGTTTAATTCTGCTAATTACTGATGGTTCTTTACAATGGTTGTGGTGATATTAGAAATGTCCATAAACTAATGCAAATTTAGGATTTTTGAAATGTTAGCCATAAACTATTATTTTAGAAAGATTACTGAAGTTTTCTTGTTTCAGTGGGCGTGCGGGTCGGGACCAAGCTGGGAAGTGTTTTCGTTTGTATCCTGAGAGTGAATTTGGAAATCTTAAGGATTCTACTGTTCCAGAGATAAAGCGGTGTAACCTTTCAAATGTTATTTTGCAGCTCAAGGCTCTAGGAATCGATGATATTAGTGGGTTTGACTTCATGGAAAAACCAGAAAGGTACAAGGCATAAAGGCTTTCCTTGTTATATAATTTTTTGTGCCATTGTGTTGACATGCATGCTTTTGAATTATGCAACAGAATGGCTATTGTGAAATCATTGGAGCAATTGCTATTGTTAGGTGCTCTTACAGATGATTATAAACTTTCTGACCCAGTTGGCCATCAAATGGCTCGGTTGCCTTTAGACGCTGTTTATTCAAAAGCTCTCATTCTAGCTAGTTCGTTCAGCTGCTTGAAAGAAATGTTGTTAACAGTTGCTATGCTCTCAGTAGAATCTATGTTCTATACACCACGTGAGAAGTATGAAGAGGTTTGTCCATATATGGCCTGCTAGTTCTGCTGTGTTTGTTATGTTTGCATTATATAATATTCCAGTACAAGAGCTTATATTTTCATTGAGGCACTTGCTGATAAATTATAGTGTCTTTTTTAGTATTTAATAATTTACTTTCCCGAGCTATTTTATAATCTATAAATCTGTGAAAATTCAAAGACGATTTTTTTAAAATATAAATTTATGATGATGTTTTGGAGCAATGAAACAGTTAGAATAGACTTAGAAAATAAATAAATGGATAAATAATGTTGCGATATTAATATAAAAAACTGTGGATAATTTTGTTATAAGGTTTTGGGACCCTTAAAGTGCCCCAAGCGGCAGACTATAATTTATGAATAATTATAGAAATTTGAATACATTAGCCTCCAGGAAAGTTTTATGCACCAGGTGTTGTAGTCCCTATTTCCTATAATTCTCTCTTCATCACACAGGCAAGAATTGCAACGAAATGCTTCTCGAGCCCAGATGGAGATCATATCACCTTGATTAATGTATACCGAGCTGTGGAAGAGTTCTTGGAGAAGAGCAAAATGGGAAAGAGTAAAGAAAAAGTTGAGAAAGATCTGCGAAAATGGTGCAAGGAAAATTTTATTAATAGCCGATCATTGAGGCTTGCTCGCAACATCCATAGGTTAGATTTTGCTTTGTTTGTTAGTTATGAAGAAAAATATGAAACTATGAAAGTATCCATAGTTGTTTGCTTGTGGAAGAGAATATAATTAAGCTCATCATTGGACCATTTGCCTGGGCATGTATGTTGTTGCATTGACATTTCTACAGTTAATGAAGTACTGCATGTTTTGTTTTTTTTTTTTTTGTTTTTGCCATCGAGCATCTTTGCACAAAATATTAATACTCAACAGCTATGACCCCTTTGTGTTTTGTGTTTGTAGAAAATTTGATCTCCAGAGTTTTTTTTTAAATATATAAATTAATTTTATTATTATTTTTGCAGTCAAATTGAAGAGCATGTTCAACAAATGGGTCTTAAAATTGCTTCTTGTGGAGATGACATGCTCCAATTCCGCAAATGCATAGCTGCTTCATTTTTTTTCAATGCTGCTGTGAAGCAGCCTGAGGGTACTTATAGGTAGGGCATTCACATTTTATTTGGTCAGTGCTTTAGCAGTTTCTCTGCTGCTTGTACCCTCTCGAGGAGAATGAATTATGTGCCCAACATTCATGGTTTGCATTTTTTTGAATGATTATTTGGAAGTGTTTTAGAACCACTGGAAACCCTCACATTTGGCTAAATTACATACAGGGCTTTGGCAAGTGGTCTGGTGGTGCAGATCCATCCTAGTTCTGTGTTATTCAGGAAAAAGCCAGGGTGCATAATTTTCAATGAGCTTGTACGAACTAGTCATAATTACGTCCGCAATATAACTAGAATTGATCCATTGTGGCTACCTGAGCTCGCTCCTCAGTACTATGCTGCACAAAAGTAAAACTTCTGCTCCAATCCCAACTGGTAAGAAATATTTCAAATCATGAACTACATGAGCATTAAAGGGGAATATATGCCCTCACTCCACTTTTAATGACAGATTTTTTTAGATCTGTTCTCTGTTTTGGGAATAAGACCCATTGTTGTCTTGAATTCCTTGTCTGCACTTGATTTATATTGTTGACAAAATATCAAATTTTGATGCACATTATTTTTCTTGCAGCTGGGGATAAAGAAACTAAGGATTCAACGTTCTCAGTATACTTCTGTGCCCAAGATCTTGCTCCTGCATTCCAATTTTTAAAAATGTAGGTTTTTGGTGAATTCACTCTTTCGAAGAACAATAATACATTTTAAAAAAAATTATAGCGAAATTATTGTTTGCCCTTATAGATAAAAAAATAGTTATCGTATAACTTGTATGAAAAATTCGGGAAATAGTGTACAATGTTATGCCTGTGCTCGTTTAGCGTGAGAAGAAAGAAACATTATGACATTTTTATTGTATAATACATCTACCGACGATGTGAAGGGCAAGACAAACAATTCCAGTAATTGAAAAAAAAGCAAGATGTAATTCATATGGAAAAACTTGTGGTTTAAATTGTATGTTCCAACTCGTCATTTAAGTTTGTATTTTGTAGTCTCTCAGGAGTTAATTTACGGTGTATTGAATAAAAGTTAAATTTGCAGTTTAATTATATGAACTTGTGGTTTAAATCTTGGCTCGTGAAGTTTGTCTATAAACTTGTGGTTTAAATATAAATGTTTCAAGATCTATGGATCGGCACGTTTGAATTAATACGGGGTTTCATTATATCTTTTACATAAATTTTCTCCAAGTCTTCTTGTTGCACGCTACCTACTATTCTTTTCGCACTGTTGTTACTCAAATAGCACAACCGGGATTACCCTCACCGTTTTACCGCCACGGGCCTAATCTTTTGCGACAACATCTACTTAAATCGTTGTTGCTCGCTACCAGAACTCCCATTGTTGTCTTGAATTCCTTATTCCTTCGACACACGCGACAACAGGATCTCATATTTGATTTCATAATTTTACTGCTAAACCATTGTCTAGATCGGTCACCATGCTACAATATAGTTTTTAAAGACGTAAATTCCGCGTGAGCTTAATTTAATTTAATAATAATTTTTAAAAATGATATCAAGCCTAAGACTATTTCATCAGGTTTTTTGTACCTCTTAATACTTTGCGGCACTTAGTTTCTCTCTACGCGATTCGCTAAGTTTAGCCTTTGAGGTTGAAGCACACGTAGACTGGTTTTGCTTTATTATCGGGCTCATCAGGAGAACGATTCTAGTTCTCGACCAGTTTGTGTAAGGATGGCAAAATTCTTTCTTCAACGTTAAGTCCTCGACTAGCGGCGTGTTCTTCGCACTCAAGCGAGTCGGCACGTCTGAACTCCGGAGGGACTCCATCTATTCTTCGACACAAACTGACTGGAGCCTTCTGCTGCACACCATCTACGCTTCAACCTACCCCTCTCTTACAAGTATCACGAATACAATTCTGGATCGTGCCACCGAGAGACGTCCTGAATTCTCGGGGCGTGACACTTGTGACTGTCGAATTAGTTTATTTGCTTGATATCGTGTCGCTTGAACTGGATTTTTTTTTGGTTGACAAGCTTCAAGAAGGTTTGATGTCTCTTGTTCGATCACTCGCTCTAATATTACTTGTCATAGGGTCAAATTTATTTGCGACAAATTACCCATGCAACACCTTATAGATGACAATTCTGGCCCACCCCGCCCCGACTCGGGCTCTTTTCCCCCGCCTCGCCCCACCCCGATGAGATAACGGAGCGGTCATGGGTATTAGCCGCCCCGCCCCGACCCGACATTTTAATAGATTTTTTAACAGTTTTGCTTTTAAATACCTGCCCCGATCCGCCCCGCCCCGCCGCACTCATTAGTCCCGCCCAGCCCCGAACTCATCCGAGGCAGGTTCGGGTCACTTACTACCCGGTCCCGACCCACTCCGTTGTCATCCCTAAACACCTAGTTTCTCATGTTTAAAAAAAACTTTTTTAATATTTTTTTATTTTTAAATTTAAACTAATTTTTGCAAGGGAATTTAAATTTTTTTATTTGTGTCCATCAAATTTTTTTAAATTTTTTCTTAAATTTAATTTTAAAAAATTATTCTTTTTAAAATACATTCTTTCTCCTTATGAAATATAAATTATTTTTAAATTATAAATCAATATAAACTCTAATAAAATTCAAAAAATAAAATGTAAAAATTAAAATTCGTATTAAATAGCAAATGCAATTGTAATATGAATTTGTAAAAACCGTGCATGCAAATGTTTTTTTAAATAGAGGCAGATTGAATAATTATTGGACAGTTAGTTTATTTTCTCCTCCCTAGTGTCACGGGGCGGAATTTAATTCTCCGTGTGACACTAGTCCCTGCAAACACCAGACGAGGTGGGAGGGCTTGTCTGGCTTTATCAGATTCATACAGTAATTAGGTGCGTGCGTGCGTGCGTTCGTTTGACTTGGTACTTATTTTCTGGCAGGAGTGTAGAATAGAATTTAAGCTCTCCAATCGACTTTTATAATTTTTCTACTGCTTGCTTGTCTGTCTGGCGAATGAGATTGGAAATTGTAATTTTAGGGTCTGTTTGGCGTGGTTGTCTTTTTTCCCCCCCTTTAAGTGGATTAATTGGTCTGTTTGGCGAATGAGGTTGTCTGTCGTCGGTTCATGTTGCAGCCTCCATTCCATAAGCAAAGCCGAGTCCAAGTATTTTTTGGGTCTTTGGACATGCAGTAGTTGAAATCGGCCCCACCCACAGTAGCCTTTGGGAGACATGTTTGAAACTCTCGGATTGTGTTGTTATTCCATCGTCTCTAACTAGATCTCCCACTGATGGACTTCATCCACCAATAACTAGGCTTCTCATCCCATCAATTCCCACTTTTTTTTCCCCTTCCATTGCAAGCCTTTTTCACATTTGCTTTCTTGCTCAGAACAGAGAATTCCAAGTAGGCATGCTGTCATGAAGCATTCACCTCTCCCGAGCAGCTACTAACATGTGGAGTTATATGTAGCCATTTAGAGGAGATGGTAGAATTAGGGTGCCAGATGGGATGTGTGCGTTGGTTGATTTAACAAATTTCTTTCTTTTTCTTCTCCATTTTTAATTTTAAAGATTTGCATCGGTGTAGATTGAAAACCAGCATATGGCAGCAGGCCCCATCAAGTAATACCATTTTCGTCCCCCAATCCTTGTACCCGTCCCTTCTATTTTGCTTTGCTTCTTGGACATATCCGGGGACAAGTAATATAAAATAAATGGGCAGAGATAATACTAAGCACGAAGAATGCCAACATTGACTGCGGCTCCAAGCATGATAAATTAATAATTCATATGATTCTTAAGATCAGTGATTACAACAGACATAGAATGGAGGCAGCTACCGTGCGTCTTTTCAAAGGTCCAACACTCCGTGCTGCTTTTGTATTATGTTATATAGGAGAAAAAACTGCCTATGATTCAAAACGGGGTAAATTTTGACATCAGTGTATATACCGTCAGGTGTTAGTTAGCTTGTTAGTTTATTTTAAATTCATTCGGAATCCAATTATGGTAACTCAAAACTTGTTTTAATTGGATTGGAACGGAACGAGGATTCAATATGACCTGTAACATTATCTTTTATGTACGTAATATGACGAATTGGAGATATGCCATTCCTATCCGACTCCGAGTCTATTCCAAATCTATGATGGGTCAAAGAAACCCGTTCTAAATTCATCCATAAAAAATGCTACAAACATGGTTCCGATCCTTCTCCAATCTGATTTGTTGGAACCGCAAAAAAAAAAAAAAATTGAAAAGAGTAGGATTTGAAGAACTTAGAAATTAGAAAATAGAATAACATCAAATTAGAAATTAGAAACATATTCCACATTTTTCCTAGGCCTGCCTAACAGATATTTGCATGCTTTATAGCAATATTTTTAAATTTAAACTAATTTTTGCAAGGGAATTTAAATTTTTTATTTGTGTCCATCAAATTTTTTTAAATTTTTTCTTAAATTTAATTTTAAAAAATTATTCTTTTTAAAATACATTCTTTCTCCTTATGAAATATAAATTATTTTTAAATTATAAATCAATATAAACTCTAATAAAATTCAAAAAATAAAATGTAAAAATTAAAATTCGTATTAAATAGCAAATGCAATTGTAATATGAATTTGTAAAAACCGTGCATGCAAATGTTTTTTTAAATAGAGGCAGATTGAATAATTATTGGACAGTTAGTTTATTCGTAATTAATTGATTAATTAATTAATTAATTAATTAATAATAAATATTTGAGGAAGCGAGGATTGGTATCTGAAATTGTCTAAATCCTTTCCGTACGAATTCGGTCGATCATCCGCCTTAACGTTGTTTTCATTGGCTAGGGTTTTTCGGAGTTTACTTCCATCCCAGGAAACCGATACTTTGAGAGACGAAGGTTGCATCGAGTTATTGGCCTAGACTATTCCTTGCCTCCCTCCACCACATTACCTCCTATAAACATCCGCTTCAAACTACTGATCTGATCGATGAACGGATGATCAATGAACGGATGGTTGGTTCCTGCAATGGGCTCTACCGTTTTTGGAACGATAGTTGGACAGTAGAGCCCATTGGAGGAACCGACCATCCGTTCATTCACCATCCATTCATCGATCAGATCAGTTTGAAGCGGATGTTGGAGATAATGAGGGTGGAGGGGCAAGGAATAGTCTAGGGTTCCAGCTATTATTTGGTACGAAGTGTTGAG
The DNA here is from genome assembly GCA_023512835.1 of Taxillus chinensis. Classification (NCBI taxonomy): domain Eukaryota; kingdom Viridiplantae; phylum Streptophyta; class Magnoliopsida; order Santalales; family Loranthaceae; genus Taxillus; species Taxillus chinensis. The sequence continues at coordinate 8,786,669 of CM042091.1, forward strand.
TTAGAATCATCACACTTGTGTGATGTGCCTCCCTTCTTTTTACTTTGGCATCAATGTATACAAACGTGGGTAACGTTTCTCTGCGAATTCCAGTCCCGACTCATATGCCCTGGACTCATCTTCGCTGATAGTTTCCGATCTCACCTCTAATTTCAACTTCTAACTCCTTTCTTCCAATGTCCCTGATTCTTTCTCCCCTTCCCCTTTTTCCTTGTTTGGGTTCGGGTGTCACGGGGCCGAATTTAATTCTCCGTGTGACACTAGTCCCTGCAAACACCAGACGAGGAGGGAGGGCTTGTCGTGTTTTCTCAGATTGATACAGTAAATAGGTGCGTGCGTTCGTTAGACGTGGTACTTATTTTCTGGGAGGAGTGTAGAATAGAATTTAAGCTCTCCGATCGACTTTTATAATTAAAATGTGTTATTTTCATGTATTATTGGCAGTTTGTTGATAGATTAATTTGATTTTGAAATTAATATTAATTATGATACGCTATGGTCACTTTATTGTCGCTTTGTTTGCACTTTATCATGAAGGCGTCCAAGCTCTTGTGATTGAATCCCTTTGGGTTGCTATTTTGCTTTGACTACTATGCTTGTTTCGACTTTCAGGATATTGTGGTTTTGTGTAATGATGCAGCCGTGGTTTCTATAACACTCATAAATTTTGTTATTTGTTTATTTTATTTTATTTTATTATGAAGTTTTCCTTATATTGTACTAGTGCCTTTTCTCCTTTGGTGGTTTCTTTTTTCATAATGGATGCTTTGAGTAATTATAAATGTCTATGCTGTGATTGCATACGTTGTTGTTGTTGTTATTATTATTATTATTATTTTTGTTGATGTTTCTCCTTTGTTCTACCCGATTTATTTATTTATTATTTATATTTTTAATGATCTCTTTAGGTAATTCTTGCTACAAATATTGCTGAGACATCAGTGACAATAAGTGGAATCAAGTATGTTATAGATCCTGGATTGGTGAAAGCACGTACCTATAATCCACACACAGGAATGGAATCTTTAATTATTGTGAAAACCTCAAAAGCACAGGCTCTTCAAAGGAGGTAGGCCTGCTGGATTTTGCATAAAGTAATGCGTATGTCAAATTCAAACAGATAGTTGTCTGTCTGTTGGGTTGAGTTTGTGATAGCCAGGAGGATTCAAGGCAGGTATCAAAGTTCTAGGAGCATAGAATAAATTAGTATAATCAGAGCCACTGGATAAGAACTGATTGCTTGGTCCTAAATGCCACCAATAATTTATTATTTTTATTAATAAAATGATTTGATGATAGTTGTCTAATTATTTATTTATAATTTAAAAATTAGAATAAGAATAAAAAAATATTATATTCCAATTATTTATTTATTTATTTATTTTTATTTAAATACGTATTCTGCTATTAACAACGGTGATAACCATAGCCACCTCCATACAAAGCCCTTTCTCTTGTGTCCATAAAAAATGATTTTATGATTTTTTTGGTATGCTTAATATTACTCTTTTAATTACTTAAGGCCAAAACAAAATGATGGGAGATAGCAGATGGATGACCACACACCCAAACAGAGAGACTTTGAAGCTCCAACATTTTGTATTTTTAGGAAGGTTACTTTAAACTTTTTGTATTTGTTTAATTCTGCTAATTACTGATGGTTCTTTACAATGGTTGTGGTGATATTAGAAATGTCCATAAACTAATGAAAATTTAGGATTTTTGAAATGTTAGCCATAAACTATTATTTTAGAAAGATTACTGAAGTTTTCTTGTTTCAGTGGGCGTGCGGGTCGGGACCAAGCTGGGAAGTGTTTTCGTTTGTATCCTGAGAGTGAATTTGGAAATCTTAAGGATTCTACTGTTCCAGAGATAAAGCGGTGTAACCTTTCAAATGTTATTTTGCAGCTCAAGGCTCTAGGAATCGATGATATTAGTGGGTTTGACTTCATGGAAAAACCAGAAAGGTACAAGGCATAAAGGCTTTCCTTGTTATATAATTTTTTGTGCCATTGTGTTGGCATGCATGCTTTTGAATTATGCAACAGAATGGCTATTGTGAAATCATTGGAGCAATTGCTATTGTTAGGTGCTCTTACAGATGATTATAAACTTTCTGACCCAGTTGGACATTAAATGGCTCGATTGCCTTTAGACCCTGTTTATTCAAAAGCTCTCATTCTAGCTAGTTCGTTCAGCTGCTTGAAAGAAATGTTGTTAACAGTTGCTATGCTCTCAGTAGAACCTATGTTCTATACACCACGTGAGAAGTATGAAGAGGTGTGTCCATATATGGCTTGCTAGTTCTGCTGTGTTTGTTATGTCTGCATTATATAATATTCCAGTGTTAGGTCTGCATTATATAGTATTCCAGTACAAGAGCTTATATTTTCATTGAGGCACTTGCTGATAAATTCTTGTGTCTTTTTTAGTATTTAATAATTTACCTTTCCCGAGCTATTTTATAATCTATAAATCTGTGAAGATTCAAAGATGATTTTTTTAAAATATAAATTTATGATGATGTTTTGATGCAATGAAACAGTTAGAAGAGACTTAGAAAATAAATAAATGGATAAATAATGCTGTGATATTAATATAAAAAACTGTGGATAATTTTGTTATAAGGTTTTGGGACCCTTAAAGTGCCCCAAGCGGCAGACTATAATTTATGAATAATTATAGAAATTTGAATACATTAGCGTCCAGGAAAGTTTTATGCACTAGATGTTGTAGTCCTTATTTCCTATAATTCTCTCCTCATCACACAGGCAAGAATTGCAATGAAATGCTTCTCGAGCCCAGATGGAGACCATATCACCTTGATTAATGTATACCGTGCTGTGGAAGAGTTCTTGGAGAAGAGCAAAATGGGAAAGAGTAAAGAAAAAGTTGAGAAAGATCTGCGAAAATGGTGCAAGGGAAATTTTATTAATAGCTGATCGCTGAGGCTTGCTCGCAATATCCACAGGTTAGATTTTGCTTTGTTTGTCAGCTATGAAGAAAAATATGAAACCATGAAAGTATCCATAGTTGTTTGCTTGTGGAAGAGAATATAATTAAGCTCTTCTTTGGACCATTTGCCTGGGCATGTATGTTGTTGCATTGACATTTCTACAGGTAATTGAAGTACTGCACGTTGTCTTGCTTTTTCTTTTTTGCCATCGAGCATCTTTGCACAAAATATTAATACTCAACAGCTATGACCCCTTTGTGTTTTGTGCTCATAGAAAATTTGATCTCCAGAGGTTTTTTTTTTAATATATAAATTAATTTATTATTATTTTTGCAGTCAAACTGAAGAGCCTGTTCAACAAATGGGTCTTAAAATTGCTTCTTGTGGAGATGACATGCTCCAATTCCGCAAATGCATAGCTGCTTCATTTTTTTCCAATGCTGCTGTGAAGCAGCCTGAGGGTACTTACAGGTAGGGCATTCACATTTTATTTGGTCAGTGATTTAGCAGTTTCTCTGCTGCTTGTACCCTCTCGAGGAGAATGAATCATGTGCCCAACATTCATGGTTTGCATTTTTTTGAATGATTATGGAAGTGTTTTAGAACCACTGGAAACCCTCACATTTGGCTAAATTACATACAGGGCTTTGGCAAGTGGTCTGGTGGTGCAGATCCATCCTAGTTCTGTGTTATTCAGGAAAAAGCCAGAGTGCATAATTTTCAATGAGCTTGTACGAACTAGTCATAATTACTTCCGCAATATAACTAGAATTGATCCATTGTGGCTACCTGAGCTCGCTTCTCGGTACTATGCTGCGCACAAGTAAAACTTCTGCTCCAATCCCAACTGGTATGAAATATTTCAAATCATGAACTACATGAGCATTAAAGGGGAATATATGGCCTCACTCCGCTTTTAATGACAGAAATTTTTTTAGTGCACTTGATTTATAGTGTTGACAAAAAATCAAATTTTGATGGTCATTATTTTTATTGCAGCTGGGGGTAAAGGATTCAACGTTCTTAGTATACTCTGTGCCAAAGATCTTGCTCCTGCATTCCAGTTTTTTTTAAATGTAGGTTTTTGGTTAATTCACTCTTTCAAAGAACAATAATACATTTTAAAAAAATTAAAGCGAAATTATTGTTTGCCCTTATAGATAAAAAAAATAGTTATCATGTAACTTGGATGAAAAATTCGGGAAGTAGTGTACGATGTTATGCCTGTGCTCGTTTAGCGTGAGAAGAAAGAAACATTATGACATTTTTATTGTATGATAAATCTACCGACGATATGTCAAAGGGCAAGACAAACAATTCCAATAATTGAAAACTATCAAGTTGTAATTCATATGGAAAAACTTGTGGTTTAAATTGTATGTTCCAAAGGTGATTTAAGTTTGTATTTTGTATAGTCTCAGGAGTTAAGTTACGGTGTATTGAATAAAAGTTAAATTTGCAGTTTAATTTTATGAACTTGTGGTTCAAGATCTACCATGTTTGAACTCTCAAGGTTTTGTTGTATCTCTTACACAAATTGCCAGAGCCTTTTGTTGTATATTACTTATTCTTTTCGTATTGTTCTTACTCAAATTGTACAACTGTCAATTTGGATCTTTGAGACAATATCTACTTAAATCATTGTTGCTCGCTACTAGAACTGTCTTATTCCTTCGGCACACACGATAACAGGATCTCATATTTGATTTCATAATTTTACTGCTAAACCGTTGTTTAGATCATTCGCCATGGAGGCTTTTGGTACAATATAATTTTCGAAATGGTGGATTTGGTGTGAGCTTATTTTTATTTAATAATAATATAAATGTAAAAATAATTTTTAAGAATAATGTGTTTTGTCGTTATTTTTAAAAAGTTATTTTACTTATTTTTTTCTTTTTGAATTGAAATTAAATTCTGTAAGAAAATTTAAATAATTTTTTATTTTATTATTTGTGTCTATTAAATAATTTTTAAAATTTTAAAATAAAAAAAATTCCCATTAAATATAAATTATTTTCAAATACGATTTTTAATAAAATGCAGAAATTGAAACCGTGCATGAAATTAAAATGCAGAAATTAAAATTTATATCGAACAACACAACGCATGGAATTGTAATATGATTTTGTAAAAATCGTGCATGCTTGGTTTTTGGACGGTTAGTTTTTTTTTTTTTTTAAATAGAGGCAGACTAAATAATTATTGGACAGTTAGTTTATACGTAAATACATGGATAATAAACGGATTGTTATGTGCGGATACGCATACCAGTTTTTTTTTTTTTAATTTAAACTATTATTTATTCTAATACATGCTTAGTAACTAAACTTGAAACCTATTAATTTTAAAATAAAAATAAAGTTTAAAATCATAAAATTTTAAATATAATTTTAGAGTTAAAATTTTTTTAAAAATAACTTATCAAATTTATTTTTAAAAAAATAATACGGACCGGATTGACCCGTTAAAATTACGGGCCTAAACCTCGACAGAACGATCAATTCGTTTTACACGCCTACTTCCACCGGTCCAGGCCGCGCACTTTCCCAAGCCACCGTTCGATAAAATATAACTTATCAGTTGTTTGTTTCTCCTCCCTAGTCCCTGCAGAGTGCAAACACCAGACGAGGTGGGAGGGCTTGTCTGGCTTTATCAGATTCATACGGTAATTAGGTAGGTGCGTGCGTGCGTGCGTTCGTTTGACTTGGTACTTATTTTCTGGCAGGAGTGTAGAATAGAATTTAAGCTCTCCGATCGACTTTTATAACTTTTCAACTGCTTGCTTGTCTGTCTGGCGAATGAGATTGGAAATTGTAATTTTAGGGTCTGTTTGGTGAGGTTGTCTTTTTTTCCCCCCTTTTAAGTGGATTGGTCTGATTGGAAATGTATTTCAAAAATGAAATTTAGAAAGTGGAACACGCCAGAACACCACTGTAAAACTTTTAGAATAAAAACAACACAACATTGAAAACGAAGATTCGCATTGTTACTGCTGTTGTTTCATATATATATATATATATATATAAAATCTGATTGGGTCAACAGTTTATAAATATAATGAACTACCCATTAGACTACAGGATTTTTAGTAACCAAAATAAATAGAATGAAGCTTGTATAGCTCCTTCTTTCTCTTTCTTTTCAAAAAAAAAAAAACTAATATAAAATAAAATTCCCCAGTATATCTGTTGGGTGTTTGCTAATTCAGATGTTATGTGATTGTTTTTCTAGATTTCAACGGAGTTGAGTTGGGAAATCGCGTGTGATGAGTTGCTTGTTGCGTGCACATTCTGCTGCTTTATTTTCAAGGACAAGTCGTTCAGTTGCAAGTAGCTATCCGCATGCGTGTTCGTGTTTTTTATGGAACAGAAACCTAAAATCCAGAGCCACAGATTTTGATGTTTTCTTGACCAGATGCTACTCTCGCAAGCGCAGCAGAAGTGGCTGCTGTCAGTCTCAGAATCCGGATCCTAAGCCAGCAGGGATGAAAGATGAGGAGGATGCATTTTTTGTTGTGCGCAAGGGGGATATTGTTGGTGTTTACAAGAGCTTGAGTGATTGCCAGGCTCAACTTGGATCTTCCGTATACATTTTGTGCCCCCTGCAATTATTGACTCTTACACAATTTGTCACCTACCCCACACTTGCTTTACCTGCCTAAGAACCCCCTTTTATCAATTTTGGCATTCTTTTTACCCCGGTCTTTGGCCTGCATTGCCCATGATTTGTTTCACTTTATTTCATAATGCTGTGATTTTCAAAGTTGATTACGTTAGCTGTTTATTTCTATTTTCGCACTTCCTTGGAGGCTTTGCTACTTCTCTGGTGCCATATGCAAAGCTTGGAGGAAAAAGCCCTTTGGGTTAATGACAGAAGCCTGAGCCTAATCGTAAGATATTATAAGAGACTCGAATCTAACGCCTAGAACCAATCTTATGGTCTGTTTTATGTTATTTGCGAACTTATCAGCATGTGCTCTTTTTTCTTTTCTTTTGAAAAAAAATATTACACAAATCTTATTTTGATGATAAGATAAAACGGTGGTTTATGGCTTTATGCCGAATTAGCGGACACGGTAACATCATATCATAGAACACTTTATTTTTCCTCGATGTTTGGATGAACTCTTTTAAGGCTATAGATGTTCCTAACTTGTTCCTCAAAAGATATCCCTCACACATTCTTTCTATGTTTTCAACTCAATCCTCCTATCTTTGTTTTCTAGTTAGATGTCTGAATATATTCCGTGATTTGGTTGTATAGGTAGAATGTTTTGGAAGCAGGTTAGTTGCTTTTTCTTTTCCCGGTACTGTTATGATTGCCTGGCTAATTTACATTGCTTGTTCTACATCTTTACATGATAGTGTAGGTGCATCTATTGAATCTTACATAGGCTGTACAGATTATTGAAGCTTGTTTCTTTCCTGCTAGATTTGTGATCCTCCTCTCAGTGTCTACAAAGGATGCTCTTTGCCTAATGACACTGAGGAATATCTTGTCTCCCATGGACTTAAGAATGCAATGTATTCCATAAGAGCAGCAGACTTGAAAGAGGATCTCTTTGGCTTGCTGGTGCCCTGCCCTCTTCAGGTCAGCTGATTGATTAACTGCAACGATTAAAATACAGTCAGCTTTATTAAGGTTTTCTTTTGGCATTTATCATTCAGTACATGTAATTTGACTTAAAATTATGGAACCTGGCTAAATTGTGTGTTTCTGTTAGGATCTTGGGACATCATCAAGTTGGTTTAAACTTGTATGCTGTTACATCTCATCAAAACATGTTTTCAGTAATTGAATCAACTGTATGAGCATTTTAACAGCAATTTATTATGAGCATTTTTCATATCTTGTCAACTGTATGGCAGTTGAGTTGAAGATTGTGGGAGTTACACTTGAGGTTTGGTTACATATTCTAGTGTCTGACGATGGCAAAAATATTGATATGTATATGTTGACGGAATTGTGAGTTTGATCTGGGCTTGTACCATTTGCTCTACAGGAAGCAGCTGATACAACATTTGTTTCGACGGAGTCAGGTCGCATGACAAACCATGCAAAATCAAACAATCGCATTAGGACTGAAATAGTTCCTATTGACTTGGTAAGTTGGTGTCATGGTTACGCTTAATAGATGAACCCATCATACTTTTCTTTTCCATTAACTGGTAATTGGGAGGATCTGACTTTTGCTTAAGGGGAGTCTCAGCCAAGTCATCTTTTACAAATCTGTAAATATCAAGTTAATATAAAAAGAAATTTTAATAAATTAACTGGTTCTAATGATTTGTTATCTAATTTATTATCATAAAGTTTCTGTTACTTTTTTCATTAGTTGGGCCTGATCCAACGAACTATGTGCAGCAGTGGTGTATTATTGAGTTTGATGGTGCCTGTAAGGGAAATCCTGGTCAAGCTGGTGCGGGGGCCATATTGCGAGCTGTCAATGGGCGTTTGGTAAGCATCCTTCAAGCTGTCATTTTCAGGGCTTTGTAGTCCTTCCTTTTCTTCGTTCTTTGAAGTTTCTATTTCTATAGATCTGTAGATTGCGGGAAGGTCTGGGCAAGGCAACCTCAAATGTTGCCGAGTATCGCGCTATGATTTTGGGTTTAAAATGTGCTCTTCAAAAGGGATACACACATGTACGCGTCCAAGGTGACTCTCAAATTGTTTGTCAACAGGTTTGTTAATTTTATGAATATTGTGTTACTTTAATTTAATAATTTTACTTTCCATCCCTTTCCCCCACCAGACTTTTAATTATTATTTTGGCATCCAAAATTGGTTCAAAGCTTAAACCTGATGATAGGAGACTAGGTAGGAATCATCCATGAAGTTAATACGATGATAAATGACAAAAGACCATACTTTTTTTGAATAGGGTCTTTTCAACTGCTAGCTTTTATCTTCCCTTAATTGGGACTCGGTGGTCTTAGCTACAGTTAATCAGAAAATATTTATCATTATGTTCACAACGCCGCATAGTAGCAGATGGTTGCATGCATATCTACTCATAAGGGCAAGCCCTTCGAAGTATCATGCCTGTTACGTTCCTTGTCAATTGCTCATTATTGCTATACCATCTTTACGTGAACAGCTTCAAGGTCTATGGAAAGTCAAAAACAAAAACTTGTCTGAATTGTATAAACAGGCAGAAAAGCTTAAGGAAAATTTTCTCTCCTTCGAGGTCGTTCACGTTCTACGGGTATGTTCAGCCAAACATTTTTCATGTGCATTGCCGTGGAATCTTAGTATCCCTGCTTGCCTAAAATGCTCATTGTTTAATTAACACTCAATGAAGTAAATCCTGACCCCTTCAAAATATTGAAATTGATATCAATTTTGATTGTAACGAGTGAATATGCATGGCTCATCTCTCTGAAGCTCTTTTATGTTTATCAAGGAGGTGAACACTGAGGCAGACGCGCAAGCAAACTTGGCAGCCAAGCTTGACAGTGAGACATTTCTATCTTTACCGTAGCCTCATTGCTTTAGCTTGTACTTAAAGAATTGGACCCCGATTTATTATGATTTAATGGGCTCTTATGCTTCCGCAGACGGGCAAATTGAGGAAGAAGTTGAAGCTCAAATGATTGAAGCTACTAGTAAAGCCAACTAGCCTGTCGCGGCATGTAGCATTCCTAAAACCCAGTTTTGCTGTCATAATTCTGATAATTGCAGCTTTAGGGGACCCGTACACCACTCATTGATGAATTCAGTACCATGTCACTGTAATGGATGGTTAAGCCTACCAGCATCTAACTACTTAAAACTTGGTCTCACTTTTATGTAAACAGGCTTGGGTTGTGAATTCAGTTCCATGTAACTCAAATGGTTAGGTGAACGACTATGATGGAAGTTTGACTTTGAACAAAGATGTGCATACAAAGCGGTTCAGGCCTCATAGATTCGATCCGTATACAATATTTCTCACAGGTTTCTTTCATTTGGCTCCAGCCATGGAAAACCCAGGTAATCAAAAACCTCTTTCTCTGTCTTGAGGCTCAAACTTCTGCTGGCCCTTAAGCCCTGCAGTCAAACATACAATATATGGCATCCGTCAATCAAGAAAGGGGCCCTAGAGAAAGGCAAGCAGCCCCATAAAACACATTACCCGTTTGCTTCCGGAACTCTGGGTAGCTAAAAACAAGCCTGTATCATCAAGACGATATCCTTTTGATTCTGCTAGTAATCTCAACCTGCAAGTGTCCACAGAGGCCAAGTTTCAGAATACATGCATTAGATAGGTAGCTAGGAAAAAAACTTAGTTTTATAAACATAAGAAACGGAAACAGATAAGATTAAAAAAATAATGTCAAATGCATGATGCGAGAAATTTTTGACACGCCAACCTCAAAGAGAAACATAATAATAATAACGACAGGAAGTAAAATACGTAACATGGCTCTGAAAACCCCACCATCAATTTGTGAAGATAAGTGTCTAAAGATGTAATGTCATGTGCATTAGTATATACAAGGATCAATTACCTTTCTTTCCAATACATTTTAATCTCCATCAACAATGAATTCAAATAAATCATAAGGTAACAATCCACATTCAAGTTTCCAACCGTAAACTTGAACCCTAATAAGAAACAAACCTGATCCATGACAGATGAAAGGCTGGAAGCCATGAATGCTACAACACTGGAGTGCCAAAAACTCAAAAGACAAGCATACCTCCTATTTAAGACATCATTCCCAGTCCAAGCTATTAGTCCAAATGCATATATGTCCCTTGGGTACACCTACATTTTTAAAGCAACTATGCATGAACTAATAATGACATTCAAAATTTCATCTCCAAAATATACTTCAAGTCGAGTCCAACTAGAATGCTCAATGAAACCATAAAAGTCTATCAACAGTAGATCTTTTAAAATATAAAAATGCCATTTAATTAGGCATATGTGTAAATTATGTATGACATGACCCAAAACAAAATTTTAGTGAGATAAAAAAACCATCAATATACCTTGAGATCTATCCGATGCCGCAGCTCTCTACAAGGATATGTACAAAATCCAAAATATGTGTCAACCCCTGAATCAGTACCCTGTGCAGATTTTATTACTTAGGTAAAAAGAGTGCCCAGTGAGGAGAAGAACAACCAAACATGAAAAAAAAACGATTGCATGAAATATTTGGGTCTGAACAGTAACTTAAGATGTCAGAGGAAAAACTCTTAAGACATACAGCACTTCGTTTAAAACTTCAATTTGGAGGATGAAATCATGAACGTGAGCATGTGCTTATCTTCCTTTTTTTTTTTTTTTTTTGAAAAAGGGCCCTGCATTGCTTGTCAATACTAACATTCATTACTTCATGAGTGATTGCTGTCCAATAGATATTCAAGCATACCATATCAATTCTCAGATTTGTTTTTTGAGCATCTACTTCAATCGTGGAAAAAAACACTTCGCGGCAAAGATCAAATTACCTGCTCACTGTGGATGCTGAAAATCAAGTCCTCTCTCACAAACCTCATGTCCTTCAAATGCTTCACATATTTTGGAAGAAAGCCCTTATGACTGGAACCATAGTAAATATTTGGTTAACTTTTCTAAAGCTAACTTTGAATCACAGAAAGGACAGAAAATGGTTTTCCCAGTGCAACGGACTAATATTTTCAGACGAATACATTTGAAGAAACAATATAGAAGACACCAAGTAGTTTAATTGTCATTGGAGAACTAGATAGAATTGCAAGTACTAAACTAAGCTGAACCCAATCTATCCTTAGACATAAAAATGATGAGCATTTACAGTTAACAGTCACGCTTCTTTGAATGCAACAAGATTGAATATGAGCTCTTTAAAAAGGCCAGGTAAGGCTTGTACACTGTTCCTGATAACGTGGCAGCTTTGCATGATGACAAAGAGGAGGGTGAAACTGATTCCGATTCAGCTGAGTGTGCACTCCCTTATATATGCACTTGATCCTGGTCTAAGAAAAATGACCATTCCCAAGGTAATAAAGCTCCAGTTTCCCTGGTCATCTGAGTAATCATCAACATAAAAAATAGACGACCAATACAGGGATACTGATCATAACTCCAAGGGTTGTAATTCTCTCTATGATCCTCCCAATAGTCCTGGAGTTCAAAGAAAGTCTAATCGGGCTTGCGCGAAAACCACACGAGCTGTGACTTCTGATAGTCTTACAGAGAGTAGTATTTCTCTTTCTAGCGCTCAAAGAAGCTCATATTGATATGGGGTGTTGTTAATTTACGTTTTATTTTATGTTTGTATTTCTTTTGTTAAGGGCTTTTATTTTTAAAGGTTCCTGGGTTGTATTATGGCCCTCCCTAGGGGTTTGTCCCAAGTATCTCTCCTCTCTCCCCCTTCAGGTTCTTCCCTCTTTCCGGTAGACAGCCTTCTGTTTTGTACTTCAATTTATAATATGAATAAAACTTTAAAATATCGTTTAAAAAAACTGTTTAACAAAGGTGCAGTGAGGAAAAGTGATAAGGGAAAATTAAATATATTTTAATGGTTTAGCTCCATACTATAAGGAGAGAAACATTTGGGAAAAAAGAGAAGCTGAGATGAGATAAGTATTTTATTTCCTAAAAACTAAAAAAATTATTTTATTTCCACAGTATTTAAAATTTTATATATTTCGACAAGGGAAATCCATTATCAAATAATAAGAAGAAGAATAAGATTACAATGTAATTTGGGAATTTAAACTAGTTCAGATCGTAAACCTCCTGAATCAAACAACTTATATTTATTCAGGTCCAGTAAATGTTAAATTAAAATTTTAACAAGGCATCCTACATCATCGTACATTCTTTCCACTTGAATTTCTATTAGTAATTCAACCAGAGCATTTCCCCATTTTATCAGTAAAAAGGGAAAAGGAAAGACAGCAGTTAAAAAATAAAAGCATAGTGGAACACTAGGAAAGAAAGGCGCATATTCAAAACTGTCAACTAAAATGAAGACTAATCAAAATAACATACCTAGTCCCATCAGGATGGGTAATTATAACATCCAAATCCCCACAAGAAGAATTTCCACGTCTGAATGATCCTCCACACAAAACAAGGACCTTCAATATAAACATTTGGATCTTACCTAAGAACAGATAACAATATGCACACCAGCAATTTATTGAACATTTTCCCCTAGCAACTTCTTGGAAATGAGAACCTTTACTTCTAATTCTTTCCTTTGTATGTTTTAGGTAATCAACAGATGAATAGCTGTTGAAACCAGAGTTAAATTGCAATACAAAGATGCAAAGTTCAAGCAACAAGCAGAAACGCCAAAGTAACACAGAAGCTTGTAAGATTATTCAAACACAGCAAATAGTATAAAACAACAAACATGGGAGCTATAAAGTATGAAATAACTTAAATGCGTATACGAATTTTCAGTTGAAGGAATCTTCAATCTGGCTACTAATAAGAACACTTCAAGCTCTTGGAAGATTGCACAGGATCAGAGCTCCTGAGAGAACTGCCTCAAATTCACAGCATACGTAAACAACACAAATGGAATTGTCTAATTTCAATAGTCAATGCAATTTTACTTGATTCAGGTGTTCTAATTTAGACACATAACTATAGTGCTACCACTCACCCCAGGCAATATATCTTCTCCAGCTTTTTGCAAAAGAAGTTCCATCTCTTGCACCTATGCAAACAAAGAGAAGATAAAAAATTCTCAGGACTTTTTTTTTTTTTTTGACAAACTAAAGAAAAATAGTAAGACTTATATATAAACACAATATTCAGACCTCATGGCGTGGAATCCTCGTCTTAATATCATCAAAATATTTCAAACCTAGCCTCTGTGCATTGGTTAACGAGTCTTCATTCATCAAATCCTCTAGTGTACGATGTCCCATCTCATATAGTTTCAATGCAGTGGCAGGACCAATGCCCCACACATCACCAAATAAACTTATTGTCTTCACCTACAAAAATTCAATAAACCATCGATTCTATGAACAATTCTTATATATCATGAGGTGTAGGGAAAATAAGAAATTGGTGTTTGTAAATTTGCTAACTTCATAATCAACACATAAATGATATATAAGAATCAAATCACATCAGGCTTGTGAAACACTAACAATATATGGAGTGTCCTACGGGTGTGCACCAATGTGTGTGTCGGTGAGAGAGTGCATTTTGCATGTGGGTGACCCATCAGGAAGCAGAAACATCACTGAAAGCATAGGAAGAATGATATTAGTATGCACACAGTGAGCATAATAGACTTGTAATAACCTAATAAAAGACGCATAAGAACCCCAATCACATGAACCTGTGGAAGCATGCAAAATAATAATAGAAGGATTCACTGAAACAAATAAAGACCAATAAGACCCTATACAATAAAGTCACATCCGTACACAGAAAAAACACTATAAGCAACAGATTCTGGTGTGAAAAAAAAGAGCAGCAGCCAACGAACCAAATAAGTGAATTTCAATCTGACTAAAATCCTTTACTACACCTTTTCATCAGTTTCAAAATGCTCCAACTTTGATAGCTTCCCAGTGGATACTATCTCCTGAATCTGCACCAACACGCAAAGGCATCTGTGAATTTTTGAAGGTAACTAACGCCATCTCAAACAGTCCTGAATCTCAACCCTAAAAATGATAGAGCAAAGTCAGTATTTATTTAATTTTTAAAACTCACCTCTTGGGCATGGACATTTTCATATTGTATAAAATTAAATCCCCTTTATTCAGAAAACATTTCTTACAACAAATGCATTGTATCACATATATGACTTTATTTTGAGCTTCAAGTAACTAGAACCAGTCCTCAACATAACTAACTGATGAGAAGGGGACTAAAAATTTTAACTATCAAAATCTAACACAAAATACAAATATAGAGGGCATCAGACTTTTGACAAAGCCAATAACACCATCGAGTGCATGTGTTGTATAAAATAAGAAATAGCAAAGAATAAAGAGGCAATAAGACTTCCCTTATTACATCAAGAGTGACAGCATGGTGGATTTTGAGGAAGAAAGAAAGAAACAGTGAGCAATACTCCCACACAAAACGTGACAAAAAATGCACACAAAAGTATCTCTGGCTGATGAGTCTCATAAATGTATAGAGGAAAGAGAGACGGTGGATGAAACTTGTGCAGTTAATCCAGTAAGTGAACCAAGGCCTAGATAATCATTGTGACTTCAAAACGGGTACCATCAGAGAATGCTTACATGATCTTTCATTGACTTCCCAATTGACGGAAGTTCTTTCACCTGTTCTGCACTTTCAATTTTGAAAGGTAACTTCTCAATAACTCCTACAGCTTTATGATAGCTAAAAGATCTCCTCTCCTCACCCAAGGCTATCATTATGAAGTAAACACATGAAATCAGAGAAGACAGCGCCATTTAAAGTGAAATACAAAACCAGAGATTCACCTCTATAAATGTTGACAAGCTTTCCAAATATATCCGTAATATTACTATTTAAATCAGGCGGATTGTATTGCATGGATGATGACAATTTATCAACCTGATAAAAAAAAGGAAGAAGTATTCCATAAATTATTTATATGCCTAAAAAGATTGAGCAAAAATCACATGCAAAAACAAACAATATACGTCTATGGATAAAAATACTGTATAGGAAAATAAGAAGGGAAGAAGGATATATATGTGTGTATATATATCAATCTGAATCATTAGTTACTGAATTTTGCTTATCAGGCATATGGAGTGCTTTGGGACAACTCTTTCTCGCAATTATATCACATGAGTAGCTGGTGTCTTTGGAAGTACTGGACGCGGTGGAAGGTGTGGTGTTAGTAGACGTATCCATATTTATATCTTTAAAATCTTGGGGGAGAGGCCTAATCTTTTTGTGTTGTGATAGCCCCTCACCACTGCTGATACTATTCTCAAAAGCTGCCACATCAAAATCAATTTCCTCTGATGATTGATGATGTACATTTCCTTTCAATTCCAACTTCAAATCATAGGAATCCACAGCTACTTTTTGTCCTAATTTCAAGCTGTCCTCTAGCCACTGATAGGTCACAACATCCTACAACAGCAGCGCAAATAAAAACCAGTGAGATTGTGTGTGTGTGTGTGTGTGTGTGTGAGAGAGAGAGAGAGAGAGAGAGAGAGAGAAAGGACCAGAGTGACTCTAGGTAAGGCGGTTGCAAATCAGGTTGTGCAGTTAGATGGTGAGGTGTTGCAGAGTGCAAGGTTGCTGCACTACAACTACAGCCGCCAAACCAAATATGGGAAAAAGCATATGTGTGTGCAAATTATAAATGTAGACTATATAATGTAAAGTTTAATATTATCAAAAACTAAGAGCAATGAGATCGTTTGATTGTAAATGTAGACTATAGTATAATGTTGGTTACAAATACATATGTGTGTGTGCGCGCGCGCGCCAAACGATATCTATGTAATAAGTGGGGAAAAAAAAAAGAAATATGTAAATCATAAATGCATACTATAATATTAGCTTTTAAATTATAAAAATTTAAGAGCAACGAAGTGGTTCGAGCATAATGTAGAGTATATTATGTGTGTGTGTGTGTGTGTGTGTAAGAACTCACTCCTTTAAAGGTAGATAAGCGTTGGGTATCGAGTTGTTTGGTGAGAAGATGAGAATTAAGGGCCAAAATGTGAGTGACGCTGTTGCTTAGGCGGTCTGCTATGACAGCCCCCATTTGCATAAGCTTCTGCTTCCAAATCTGTTGCCCAACCCAACCCAACCCAACAAGTAAATGAGCAATAATGCTCGCTCTCATCAAATAATTATTTTTCATATTCGAGGGAATGGGTAATTAAATCACAATCAACAATTATTATTTAAAAACAAAAAAAAAACAAAAACCTGTAATCTACGGGTCTGAACTTGAGTTTCGATTAAGAGGACAACCATATCGGAGAACATTCCCTGGGGGTCCGACGGAGGACTGCGATTGCGACTCTTGGCTGCTCTTGCCGCTGCCATTCCAGACTTGGCGCGTAGTACCGGAATCCTCCCAATGTTTTCTTGCGAGACACCGGTGGGTCGAGAGTACTATTTTTGAAAAACCGTGTTATGACTTATGTATATTTATTTGGGCCTATATTTTTTTAAAAAATAATTATATTTTTAAAAAATAATTATAATTATTATTTTAAAAAATAATAATTACTCTCACCCACCCACCCGCACACCTTGGATGGGTAATTACTTTTTTAAAAAAATCCCATCCCCGTCCATTTTTATTATTTATTATTTTTTCTTTACATTATTTTTTTTTACTTTATTATCTTTTATTATTATTATTATTTATTTGTGTGTTTATATATGTGAATGTTATCAATGGAGAAAAAAATTATTAGAAAATTATAAATACTTTAGTTTAAAATTTATTTTTAACGTATCTTTTTTTTCCGTCATATTCTGTCACTTTCTCTCCCGGAGCTACATCCTCATGATTCATAAATTTACTCTCATGACTTATTCCGATGGTCACTTTCTTTCTCGCTATTATAAATTTACTCTTATTTCCCATTACACTTACAATTTTATCTAAAAATTCACTCTTCCTCTCCACACAATATTTTCTCTAAGGAAGATTATACATTAATTGTTATGTCTTATGGAAGATGTTTTTACTCTGAATCTATGCCATTTCTTGTACTAATTTATGTGTTTTATGTCATTGCAATGTCTGTGTAATTTCCTCGTATAATATTTTTATTATAAAATAACAAGTTGATTGCTTTCATGTACTATTATCATTATTACATACCTAGCAAAAACTCAAATTCATTCATATGTTTGGCACTGTAGTAAAGAGGGTACATGAAAGCCAGAAACCAAAACTTTTTTCCCAGGTTTTTCAGGCAAGCAAGCATAAAGGAAAGGTAGCAAAAAAAACATGAAAAACAAGGTATGAGCACGAGAAAAATGAGGTGTGGCTATGAAATATGAGGTAGAAGGGAGAGACCTTAACCGTTAAACTAATGAAATTGATTATTTTTTTCTTTTTAAGAAAACAAGTCCAACCCCCACTTGACACCTCGTGTCCACCACACTTCACCATAAGCAAACAACACTATCACACTCTATGACCACCTCATCATTATTACACCTACCACCTTATGCCCATTATAGCACTACACTCCATCTCACATCTCCCACACCATAAGCAAACCACATGTCACTACATGTCTCCACTCCACCATGTGCATACCATAATTCATAGCCACCTCATCGTCATTCTGCTTACTCTCCATCACCATAAAAGGGATGGTTAGCCTCTCTTAAAAAAGGAGAAGTCCAAGCACGTTCTTTCATTGCTGAAGTTCCCTCATACCCGACATTATACACCCGTAACACAATCGAAGTTCAAATTACTCAAAAGAGGTCTCTTCAGAAGCTTGATAAGGAGAGGGGGAGTGGGGGTTAGAGGCTATTTTTACCCCCTTAACCAAATATCACAATCTAAGAAGGCATAGCTCAAGAAAAAGGGAATAGAAATAAGGAGTTTAATATATTTATTTCTAACTATTTTGTAGGAAAATCATCAAGATGAGGAAATTTGAAGGAATTTTTGATTCCTTACAAATTATCATATAAAATCTCCATTTCATCCACTGAGGTTCTTCATTCTTCTCCTCACTCTCTAGATATAATTTTGTTTTCATTGCCTGAATGTTAATTTCCTTATATGAGACGAAAGCTTTAGTATGAAATAGGTGGAATCACTGCATTAAATAATTTGTGTAATTAACCAATCTTGGTATTATGTTGATAAATGAGATTGTGACTTGAATTTGAAAACCACTTGCAATTTGATTATTAATAGATGTGAAGAGTAAAATGGCATAAACTCTTAAAAGCGATATAGAAAACATTTTGAATTATGATACATTTTTACATGTCTCATGCTTATTTTACACTTGAAACACATTTTCATATCATGTAGAAATTATTTTTAGGTTTTATGGAATTTGGTTTGAACCATAAAAACATGTGAACTTTTGAATTCCTTTGTATCACCATCAATTTAATTCAAATAAAATTGCAAACTCAAGTTAAAAACCATCAATTAAAACATGTAAACCCTATGATAATTTTATCACTTTGAAAAAAATGTAAATCAAAATTAAACATCTAAAAAACTTTTAAAAAAACTATAAAGAAAAGTTTTAAACTTTAAAAAAAAATATCAGTCTAAGTGACCATAGAGTTGAACAATTAATATTTAATTTAAATTATTTGAACCAAAAATAATTGTGGCAATTGTTTTTGTTTTTAAAGTATTTCTTTAATTATATCCTAACATGTTTAAAACCCAAAAAAAAAATGTCCCAAGGGTACCATGGGTCCTATATTCCCTTTGTTTTCAAAAAAATAAAATAAAATTGTATATATAATAAAACCAATCCAAAGACTATTAACATTATCCTTTTGGGGAACAACTGTTCATTATTAAAACTCATTAGTCATATGTTCCATATAATTTTTTAAAAATAAAAATCAAGTTAAAAACAAGTAAAAATTCTTTTTTTATAATATAAATATCTATTTTTGTGTGTCATAGGAATGCTTATCCTTTTCTATACATAGTTCACTCTCGAACTCACATAATATATATATATATATATATATTGTACACTTTTCATATATAAATAAATAATTTTTTATCATAATAAAATGGAATGTTCCAAAATGCCAATAGTGAGCCTATAAAAATCCAAGTGATTACATCATTAATACACAAAACTTTTAAATTATTAAATATATAAACATTTTTTTTCCTTTAGCTTACATTGCCAGCAAGAGGTAACTCACCAACCATTGTCAACAAAAGGTGTCTATAAGTTAGATAAACTTCAACAATCTCCTCCCTTTGGCTTATAAGAGAGATTAATTATGTGATTCTTTACATGAGAATCTATCACAGTAGGCTTTACAAAAAGCTCTAGCTTCTCACTAAGAACGGTCTTTGTCATCATGTCAATAATATTTTTATTTATGTGAATCTTTTCTAGCTCCATTAATTTTTTTCTCTATCAATCGGCGTACCCAATGATATCTCACATCATTATGTTTCACCTTGAAATTATAGGTGACCTTTTTATTCAAGTCAACTGCATTTTGATTATCGCAAAATACCATTAATTTCTCACATTTTTAAAAATGTTTTATCTATTATTTTCTATTTTCAAATATAAACTTATGGTGGGATACTCAAATTATTTTTTATTTTTATTTTTTTGCTTTTCTATACCTTCCCATATGAATCCATGATTTTTTTCCTATTTTTTATGGGACTTGATTTTAAAAAAGCACATATTTTTTTAAATACATTCTTTCTCGTACTAAACAAAATTTATTATCAAAAATCAGAAATCAAACTCCAATTTTAATAAAGATTCAAATGATAAAACCTAAATAAAAAAAAAGTGAGTTTCCCTGTCCATCTATCACATGCCCAAACAAGCCAAATATAATATAAAGACATGACTCTAGTTATATTAGTTTATTTTAAGCCACACTAAATCCACATACAACAAAACAAGTACATCACTTCTCTATCTTACTTATACAAAGTTCAAGCACAAATTAACATAGGGCATAATTATTTTACGTACACAAAAGTTGCATTTGGTATGAATGAATTCAATGATTTTTTTAAATGATAAGTTTAGATGAATTTAAAATTATTTAATTTAAATTTTTTATTTTCAAAATAAATGGATCTCATAATTATTTTTAAAAATTATTTTCAAAGCGAAAATAATTACTTTTTTTTTATTTTATTAACCTAATCCCAAAAGTATATATTATATATTATTTTTTAATTTTTTTAAAATAAATTAGTTTTAAAATACATGAAACGATTTGGTTTGTAGGAAAATAAAATATCAAAAACACCGGAGGAGAGAGACAACATTTGTAACCCAGCCGCGGCCAGCTACCCTTTCAGCCCAGGAATGGCCACGCATCTCCCCGCCTAGCCGTTGAATCCACTAGAATGAAGCACCAGAACCACCGTTCATTTGTCTGCGCGTGAGGCCGTGCATTCGTCCGACTTAGAATTCTGACCCGTGTACGGCTGGCACTCGGCAGTAGAATTAGGAATACAACCAACCCTACATCAATCGTCACGCTGTGCGCTGCTACTTCCACACGCTCTGATCTTCTACGTTCCTCTCTACACGATGCAGCCACCCCTGTGGCCTCTTTCCCGTGGGACCATTACCCACCACACACGCCAGAGCACCCCTGCTTGAGTTGACGCCGCCGCCGCCGCCGCCGCTGGAGCTCAAATCTCAATTTTTGGGTTCACCTGGAGACTGTAGAATCTAATCTGTCGAGAGATATCGATCCATCTCTGAGGGAAAGAAAAGGGAATGGCTGCGACGGCGACATACCCGCCTCCTCCGCCGTATTACAGGCTGTACAAGGGCTACGTCGACCACCCCAATTCGTCCTCTTCTTCTTCTTCTTCTTCGTCGTCGTCGTCGTCGTCTTCTTCTTCTTCTTCTTCTTCTGTTTTTCCTGCTCCTCCTCCTCCTATCCAGGGCACCTATCTCCTATTTGGTTCCAATTACACGGTCTCATTCCCCTCTTCTCTCTCTCTCTCTCTCTCTCCCCTAACTTTACTTATTTATTTTATTTATCTCCCTGCATTAAATTCATGTATTTATGTGTGTGTGTGTGTGTGTGTGTGTGTGTTGTATTGTAGACCGATGATGCTCTTCCAAGCTTGGAAGAGCAGGGAGTTCGTCAGCTCTACCCCAAATCACCAAATGTTGGTAAGTTTATTTTGCTTTTTATAATTTTTGTTTCTTTGATTTTGCCTTCTTTTTATTTTTCTCTCTCTCACACACACACATTAGAGCTTTTGCATTATTTCCAGCCATTGAGATTGCTCGATTCCTCAAGTTTCCCTTCCCCATAGTTTTTTATTTTATTTTTTATTATTAGAGTTTCTTCTTCTTTCCCTCCTCCCCTAAGGACCAAATGTTTGTAACCAAGGATTTTGGCAACCAACTGCTTGTCCTCGTCCCTGTCGGAGAGTATGTCGGAGAATAGGTGTAAGTCTTGCATTCTAGTTTAAAACTTGCAGTGATTACTATGATAGTTGTTACATACAAGGTAAAAAGAATTATCTGACGAAGGGTAAGCTAGCTAGCTTACACTCTTTTGTACTTGTACCCATGGATTATTTTTCCTTTTATTCCAATTCTTTTTTCAGAATTTGTTTGTGCACCTCTAGTTGTTGTTATCTTAGGGGGAAAATCTCTAATAATTGGATAACTTGGCCCTCTGTAACTTCGTGAGCTATAATGTGGACACATTTTTAAGTCTATGTAATAATCATTTAACAGGCGCCTTGAATGTGTATTTCAAGGATGAGAAGGAAGGTGATTGATAACTACATGATAGGAATACGCACCCAAATATTTTGGCTTTTAATATGACGACAACAATAAATTGATAATTTTAGTGACGGTTTTGACGGAGACTTAGATGATGACCTTCTGAATATATTGATGAAACTGATTTAAAGATTGTATATTATTTATTTATTTTTTGATTTGTAAAGTATATAAATTACTTTGAGACAATATAGAGGCTTGCATAGATTTAAACCTATGTGGTTTTTAAAATTATTATTTTATTACTTTGCATGCTTAAAATGATGACACGATTATTTTAGTGGAGGTTTTGATGGAGACTTGGATGGTTTTCTTTATAACATTCCTATTGCATATCATTGCCCCAATTTTAAATTACAAAATACACATGCATCACTTTGAGAAGCCCATACAGAGGCTAGCAAGGAATGACATTTTAATTTTGTGATTGTTTTGATATTATTTTGCATTTTCAAAATCTGTATGATGTAAGATTTTAATATGGTACTTCAAAATTTAAAAGACATTTGAACTCAATATGGTGAGAGCTTGATTAGAACTTTCTATTTAGTTCCAAATTTGGATTAAAATACTCTGCAAGTCAGTACTCGTGTTGAACAAATTAATTATTTATATTATTATCTCTAGTGTGTGATTATTATTGCAATCTCTACAGATTTCAAGAAGGAACTGAGGTCCCTCAATAGAGAATTGCAACTCCACATATTGGAACTCGCTGATGTTCTTGTTGAGAGACCATCACAATATGCAAGGAGAGTGGAGGATATATCTCTTATCTTCAAGAATCTGCATCACTTGCTCAATTCATTGCGGCCTCACCAGGTTTTTTTTTTTTACTGTATATTCATTTTCTCCTGTCAATTTCCCCTAAACCACTGACCTCTAATTAGTATATATTGATTTTTTCCTACCTCAGGCGAGAGCCACACTAATTCACATCCTGGAACTTCAAATACAACGCCGTAAACAAGCTGTGGATGATATAAAAAGGTATTCTGCTTCAACTGATGTGTATTTTTTCTGATGTATTGTACTGTAGTACGTTTTCTTACTTCTTAGTCCTCAATACCTTTTCTGGTTTTCAAGTATGGAACTTGTAAACTTATGATTTGTATTGGTTAAATTATAGATACACACACACTGACGCCTGCACGATCTGTGAGTTGGTTTTATAAGTGTGAAGGCCGGGCTTTAAATATATATGTCCTACTCATTTCATTGCTTCAGTAATTTCTGACAATTCTATGAAGTGCACATTGTGAGAGATTTTACTACTTATATGGTGTAGTTTAGTTTAATCTCATTGCAACTTGGCTTGTGTAGGAGGAGAGAGGAAGCACAAGTGCTTCTCCGGGAGGCACTGGGAACGTTAGATGGACACTAGCGTGGTAATGATCTGGTTTTGTTGAAAACTGAATGGGTGGCGTATTTCCGCCTTCAACCCATAATGTTCAGGCGGAGAGTCTCGAAGGTATCCTTGTACCACCCGAAACCACATTGGCTGAATTTTGAACCATTTCAATGGTGAATAAAACGCAAATACATTATTACTAGCAGCCCTGCTTTGATATATGATGCTCGCTTTTCATTATTCTTGTTTTTTGTCTCTTTTTATTGCTGACAAATGTGGCTCTCCTTAGGTAAATGATGAAATATTCAAAAGAACAACTTCAAAGCATCTCAAATTGTTTCCTCTCCCCCCCCAAAAAATGTGGGTTAAATTTTGAACTAAATTCTTCAAAAACCCATACTACTACTGTCACCCGGAAGCAACATTCATCCTCCGTTTCAACATTTCCCCCTTCAAAGCCTTCTTGTACGATCTCACTGTCTCCATTGCTATTCAAACCAACTACACAAGGTATTGTATTAAAGCTGTTACCCCTGTAAAAGACGCCAGTCCTCATTACATAATGATACTTCTATCTGATGCGAGCAAGGCGGTGGGGATCAACTAACTTCCCCCGCTAGTATCCTTCCCTAAGATAGTTTTACATTTAAGAGAGAGGTAGAAGATCCCTGTATATCGAGTAAGCTTGTGGGGAAGATTCAATTCCTCTCTCAAGCTTCTCAAGTAGTTTCTTTTAGTCTTCTTGTGAATGTTCAAGCGCAGGCACTCATGCAGAAGCCCAACAACACGCTTTTCCATAAGCTCACTGTCTGGGTGTATCTGCCTGGAGTCTTCTGAAAGGGTGAAATATATAGAATCTTCTGAAAGCCCTCCATCCAAGCCTTCACCTTCTTCTGTGCACCATAACCCCCTGTCTCGCCTTTCTTAGGCTGTTAGTACTCCATACCCAATTCTCGATTCTCACTGCTTCTTTGCAATGCCGAAACAGCAAATTCATCATACCACTGTTCTAGGCGCAGGCATGGAAGCCCATTCAGGGCTTTAGCAACCTCAAAACGATCGGGGTACTTCTTAACTAATGTTCTATCAAAATCATCAGGCAAACCCAAGTCCCATTTTAATTGATGGAGTGACTGCATTGGGACCATCCTCCCTTTGGTCATCATAAGAACACGTCAAAGTCTTTCAACAGTTTGAAGTTCACGAGCTTCATTTATGCTTTGTTCTTGAGAGTCCAGCATGGTCGCAGTGTCTGTGACGTGGAAACAAAGCATGCTGGGGTACCAAGCATGAGGAAATTCATGAGAATGTTGGGTCCCGACTTATGAAACGAAGTACGGGCACAGTGAGGTCATGCAGTTTCTGCCAGCCAGAGATAGACCTTGAGGTGAGGAAAGCCCGTGGAGGATAGCTTGATGGCATCTTTGAGTAGGCAGACGGCTTTGAGATCGTTCTCAGTGTCGATGATGTGGTCGATTCCTCGATTCTTGACCCATTTGGGCCTCACCTTTGTTAGTCCTCGGCATTGTTTGTGTTGGTGAGGTACAACCATTGAGGTTTCATTTGAGTGTGATTTTTTAGGGGACAGGACAAAATTTTGAATCTAGAGTTCACGGGCATGTTATATATTATACAGAGAAGCTTGATAGTGCTGATAAGGCAATTTACAGCTTAGATCCTTTGAACTTCACCTCACCACCCTCAGAGGTGGGTCTGTGTCAAGTATCTAAATCTGATCTCACCCGCCCACTGACTAAACACCCCTGGGTGATGCTGACAGGTAGTGTCCAACCCAGTACCCAGTTGGATTGGACCAGAGAAATATGTTGAGAAATCCACTGAAGTGCTCCAATTTTACCCTGCAAAACTAATTTTAATAGAGATAAGTCTTGCCGGGTACATTGACAACAAATGCACCACTTTGTTGGAAAAATCAAAAAGGTGATACAAATAATTTGAGAAGGAAAGAGAAGAGAAGAGAACGAAGAGGAATATTTTGGGCTAAGTTTTCTTATGCTTTTATTGTTTGGATGTGTAGCCTAAATAGGCTATAACTATCCATAAAGATAAATATAATTTATTATAATAACATTTAAGACTTATTCAAAAAGCATTATCTCACTCATAAAATTAATCATAAATTCCTAGAGATAATTATGCACATATCATTCTCTTTCACTCAAAACATCCTTATCTTCAAGGATAGAATCATCCTACATATGCCGATCCTCCATAACAAAATGGTGCCGCCGAGCAGAACAGGTGGAGATGCGACAGGTGGCTAATCCTTAGCAACGTAAATCGGCACTAGTGAAGGTATATGTCCCTCGACACTACAACGATGATGCATGACAATGAGGTCGATCAAGATGTCGGACTGGATGACTGAGGCTGGGTACTGGCGGCCTGATGTGATAATCTTTTTTTGGGTGGTTGCAGCGATGGTTGGAAAGCTAGAACAGGCTTGATAGTGTACGTCCTTGGAGATGACGACGAAGGTAAAAGAGAGCATGGTGTGTGTGCTCCTCCGACTATCACAAATAGCGAAACGCAAATCAGCATTTTGATGATCGGTGCTAGAAAGCGGCAAAATTGTCATTGGGGGCTTCAATGGGGCGACCACCGGTTGAGCAGAATTCATATATAGCTTTGGGAAAGGATTGACGACGGAGAAACGAGGTTCATGGTTGATAATGGTATAAGAATTATAAGAATTTTTTTCAGAGGCACCAGGACTGACATTCATATATAGTTCGGTGAGTATAGCTTGTAAGGTAACGTGAATTTTGTTGATTTTAGATTCGTGACAGGCCAATATTTCATAAACTTTGTTACGAAATTCTGTTTCCATGGAATCACCTCTGATATCAAATGATACAAATAATTTGAGGAGAAGGAAAGAATATTTTGGGCTAAGTTTTTTCATGTGTTTATTGTTTGGATGTGTAACCTAAATAGGCTATAATAACCCATAAAGATAAATACAATTTATTATAATAACATTCAAAACGCATTATTTCACTCATAAAATTAATCATAAATTTCTAGAAATAATTATACACATATCAAAAGGCTACCAGCTTGGGCAACCAAATCGGAAGAGGATTAAAGAGAGGGGTAAGCAGAGTCCAGTCGCACGTTTACGCATCACAACTGAGGACCCGGAATCATTCTTATAAAAACAAAACAAAAATTAAATTAATTTCTTTAAAAAAATCAAAACTAGCAAGATGCATACGATAAATAGCAGTGAGGACCAGATTGTTTGACGGATGGGTGGGTCAGATCAGATATGAAAATTCAAAAATAGTAACACAAAAAAAAAATCAGTTTTATTTTATATAGAAATTAGTCGTATCGTTTTTCCTTCTTCTTCTCTTCTTCTTCCATATGATAGGGATCCCAAGAAAGGTCCCATTTTTTGTGAGGGCGTGTGTTCTAAACCGACCCCTACAATAATAACAATAGTAATTTGTATGGAAAATTTCCAAATAAATGAATACCTAAACAAATTAATCAATGGACCGATGCGTGTGAATGGTAGGGAAGGAGATAAGTGAGGCGTCGGCAGCGGGGAAAATACATATTAGCAGGCCTGAAGTGGCATGCACACGTGACGTCAGCATCTCATTGGCCCATGAATTGATCAGTTCCGCCAATGATTTGGACATGCGTGAGGCCAGGCCAGCGCAAAAGCAGATTTGTACCAAAATTTATGAGTACAAAAATGGAGCCGGCGGCTTGTTTTCTGTTTGGTGCAACATCTTATAATATATATTTTAAATTTTATAAAAATAAATAAATATCACTTCTTGAGAAAGAAAAAAAACATATAACATTAAACCAAAACAACCCTAAACCACTTACAGGCATGGATAGAAATAAAATAATACTTTATTTAAATTTTAATTTGATTAAAAAAACATTTTTAAAACTATCTCTTTTAATTTTTATTTTCAAATCTACTTTTGAGCCAATTTAAATTTAATTTTAATAAAATTTCCTCTATTTTATTATTTGAGCCAATCATATTCTCTCTTCTTTTTTAAACAATTTTTGTAAAACCAGATTTTTTTTAAAACACAATCCTCCTGTTATTTGTTATACTATTTTGTAACAATTACTCAAATTTTAATTTGAATAAAATTTTTTGTTTTTAAAAACACTTAACCTTTTTTATTTTAAATTCAAACTCAATTTTTTAAAAATCATTGTATTGTTTTTTTCTCTGTGTTCTCTCTGTGAGATCTAATTTTAATACACTTTTTAAAAAGAAATTTTCTCTTACCCGAACCTAACACCCTATAAACAGTTGTCGTTTTTAGGCGGTGCGGATGCATGGTAAGTAACAGACCAAGGGTAATTAAAGTATAACAAATCAACTCTAACCATAGCACAAAAGCCAAAAGTTTAATGTCATCAACCATTATACATAACCAAAAGATGGAACTGATCACAGATCATCATCATCCCTTATTTAGCAGATGGCTTAACAACTCGAGTAATGGGCCCGAGAGGAATGATAAAATTCAATGCTGACTACTCTCTCAAAATATAGATACATTGATGATCCCTCAATGACTGTAGGTGAAATTTCAAGAAATTTAACTAATGTTAATATACTAACTTATCTAGGTTCCCGTATGATTGAGATACAAAATTTGTTGGGTGAAGTCATCTAGAAAAAAATGTTTACCTCCTTTTCACTCATTTCATACACGTGGTCTTTTGCATCTGTGAGAGCAGTCTGATGACAAAAAAAGAAACTGATATGGCCACAGGAAACTAAAATCAATCATAGAAATTATACAAAGATAAGGTAAGGAAACATAACCTGCCCAAGTTTTGTAAGGAAATTGTTGGCGAGATTAAGAGACGTCACAGCCACATCTTCATTAAACTTGAATGCCTGACTAATTGCAAAGGCCCCTTCATCCTGCCAAACAAATTATATTTACATTGCAACGGAGCATACTACTACTACTACAATTAATCTGTCGGCAACAACTGCTAAGTAGTTCATACTCTGATCTCATTATGCCCCAAATCAAGTGACTTCAAAGCTTCATTAACAACCTTCAAACTGCGTGCCAGGAAGACAGCACCCTGAAAATATACAGAACAAATGGGGAGAAGGTACTGTATGAGCAACTAAAGTAGCCTTGACCCTGAAGTCATATGCATCATTATCAAGTAAGAACCTCATCCCTAAGTCCATTAGCCTGCAAACCCAGAGTGGATAGCGTAGTATTATATTTCAAAGCATCTGCTATATACTCTGCGCCCTTTGCTCCTATCTGTAAAATAATTTTGAAACTAAATTACTGCCACATGAATTAGTTAAGTGGAATCTGAAGCAATTGAATTCTATTGATTACCTGACACCAACCTAGCTTGAGGGTTTCTATCTTCCCATGAAACTTGAGAACTTCAGACAAAGCCTTTGCTCCATCTGGCCCAATGGGATTGTAACTAAAATCCAACTGTCGGAGAGAGATTGTTTATGACTGTCATGAGTCAGATATGTATAAATAAAAGAAGTACAACACTTACTGTTGTAATGATATGGTTATCTTTAAAAACTTCAGCAAGGGCACTGACTCCCCTAGCATGGATGTCATTCCCCCCCCTATATGAATCATCACAATTAACTGTCTATAGGTGGCCTGTGGAAGATCCTTTTCTTAAAAAAAACATGCAAATAAAATAATTAACAAAAAAACTATTCTATCTCACCAGGTCCAACATTGCTATTGAGCGATTCTGTTTCAATGCATCAGCAAGTTTTTCTGCCCCCCTGGAAGCATATTTAGGAGTAGCAAAATATGCATATTAATAAGAGCAAAATTCAAGCTCACCAAAATAGTTGGGACTGGACCAGAGAGTGAGAGAGAGAGAATTCACAAAATTACAAATCTTTTGAGTATTCACACAGTTTTCTTCGGTTTAAATTTTCTCAAATTTTCTTTCATTGATCAATACCACAGTAAAAACAGGAAAAGGATTAGAAGTTAGAACCACTAGAATATCCCCATGTCATAACTAACAATTAAATTATAATATTGATTATAAAGTATAGAATTTGAAGGGAAAAAAATTAATAGTAGCATTAAATATCAAATAGATGTTTTGTGATGCTTCATTTAATTCAGAGATTCAACACAGGACCCACAAACACATCATAGTCTCTTTTGAATACAATGCAAGAAAATCAAAGTGACTGGAATCGAAGGCATGGCATAGGGAAATTAAAAATAGAAGGCCATTATTCTTTGAAAGTAGATTAACATATCACAGAAAAGAAACTATACCTCATCACCAATTTCATTCATATAAAGATTCAACCACCGGAGGCTCTTGCTTTTTTTAATATATTCAGATACATGGAAGGAGCCTTTTGGACCAATAGAATTGTTCCCAATGTCCAGCTGAGTGAGTTTTCCTAAGGACCAATCATGTAAGTAGAATTACCTGAAGAGACAGGAACTTAAGACTATGAATCATGACCGCAAAACACAAACCTTTACGCGAAGATAAGCTTGACATTAAAGCTCGCACTCCTTCATTTCCTATAGAATTTCCGTGCAAATGAAATTCCTGAAACATGTCATGAGTTTCCATGCCCCTGGGTCATGCCATACAAAGACTAACAAAAACACATAGACTTACTTAAATTGGCAGCATAAATTTATTTTTTAAAAAAATAGATGAATTACAACCCAAAATACTGACTGAGACAAAGGGATTGTACAAATATTTTCTCCATTTGACAATTTATACTTTCAAAGAAATTCAGTAACCGCACTGCTTAAAGCAGTTCAGTCTTTAGAAACAAGATCCTTTTCTTATTTAGATCCTTTATCTTTCTCCTGAAAGTTTCAACTACACCAATACAAAAATTTGACCACAAATGACCAATAACATTTTTATACAATATACTAAAATATGAACATGGCCTCTAAAGCTGTTATAAAGATTCCCCACCAAAGAAATACATTTACTTGACCAAGTTAACTCAACAGCTTTAGCATGGAAGAAGAGACAACAATGTAGTCAAAACATCTGTTCTATGAAATTTTGAAAAAAAAAACATATCCACTCATATTGGTGAGCATACTAAGATTTTCAAACCAATTTAATAGAAAAAATGTATGGCCTTCAATGCTGATTAATAATTTGATTATTCATAACACAATATTAGACTAATTTGATAATATTGAGGTTTTAAAAGAAATTGTTTTTAATTGTCCTAAAAAAAAGTGATATAGAAACAAGCAGATGATCATTTGATAAAATATGATTGTGTTATATATTTTAAACGTATATAATAAGTATTTGATAAATAAAATAATATTATGAATATTTAAAAATACAAAAAAAATCCTTGTATTTGTGCGTGGGTGTAAAAGTGAGAGAGACTAATGAGAATTAAACAAGAAGGAAGAACCCTATAATTTGTTGTTATCAAGAACCCTTTATCATTATTTTTCGAATCCGGAAAGGGATTAATTAGTTATGTGACTATTTAACTCTCATTAAACTTGATTATTTGATGGTTTTTGGAAGTTGAATTTAACTTGCTCAGGTTTTCTCCTCCTCCCCCACCTCCTCTAATTCCCTGTAACTTCAGGCCGAGTAGGGGTGGATCCTTCCTAGCTTCCAACTGTGTGTGTGAGACCAAGTGATAGATGGCCAGACTGAAGATTAGTGGAAGGAGACGGCCAGCATATATCTCTGAATTTGACATTCCTTTCTCCCTTTCACTGCAATTTCTAGCTATGTTTCGCTACATATGTTTTGCTTGAAGGTGTGGCCTGTTACGGTCTTAGCCAGTGGAGTTTAAAGTAGTGAGAGTTGGAGCATGATCTAGGAAGATAAGTGGAGGGTGTGAAGTAGTGGTGCGTTCTGCATAAGTAACAAATTAGGGGTCGATGTTTGTTTGATGATTTTTTTTGTAATTTGATGTCCATCTTTGTCAGATGCGGATATTGATCACGTCCGGAGATGGCTCACTAGAAACAGATGTTGACTCGCCTGTGGGAAGATGGAGGGTTTGGTTGATTTGTGCATGGCGACAAATATCGAGACCTTTGGGCAACCTGGTGCTAGAATCTTCCTGCTCAAGGAGGAAGAAACCTAAACAACAAATGGAAGGAATTGGAATGATTTTTGTGTAGGATAATTAAGGTTAATATTGGTATTATAAAATGTTCAAAATTATTGTCCAATAAAGTAACTTTTAAAAATAATTTTTAAATTGTTTCTATTTGTTACCATAAAAAAGTATAAATTTTTTTTTTATAAATGTTTTTTTAGTTTACCAAATGAGTTTTGTTACTTTTGCTTATAAAATAAATAAAAATAATTTTTCAAAAGTAATATTAAATTGGACTATTATAACTTTCACGATGCAAAGTACCAAATAAATATATAAAATATAAAGAGCTAGAAGTAAAAAGAAATATGTACCCTCAATGACTTATTTCCCTGGAGCCCTTTAGCTAAAGCAGCAACACCCAAAGCACCACCATAATTGCCACTAAGTGAACAAAATGCCACATCAATACCAAAGTTCATTTAACTAATATAGTTCAAGGAATCAGGAGTGAAGGATGCCGATTCACACTAAGCATAATAGCATATGTAAATTGATTATATACTATAGCAACACAATAAAGCAAACAAGGCAACAAAAGCTACAAAGCCTATTATTACTCACTTCAGTTGCATGACTTGTATGCTGTTATTCTCAATAATTGCTCCACCAAGACTTGTGAATCCCTATCTCCATCTCAAAAATATTTAGTATATACAAATTAATAATGTAATTTTGGTGACCTTTCGATAAAATATTAAAGTTCAACTTACAGCATAGTCCATCTGATTGTTGTTGAGTTCAAGAACACGTAAGGTTGAATTTCTTTTCAACATTTCAGCAACAGATTTTGCTCCCTGGACAAAAAGGCACTCTCTTTTAGAGTTTGTAATTACTGTACAGCATTGGCTTTCTGAACTGTGAAGCGAGATTCTATTCAGCAGGAACTAGCCTCAATGTTACCTCATCGCCTAAATCAATGCTGTTTAGCTGGAGAACTTGAATACCAGAATTATCCTTCAATATATTGCATAGGCACTACAAACAGGAAACTCTTTTACAAAATATGTGGTTCCAGAACATTCCCTAAGCACAGAAATAACTCTTTCTATAAACTTGAGATGATATTCATGGTCAGGGACAGAAAGAAGCCTGAAAATTATTGAAGCTTTGAGGACGACTAGATAAAAGATTAGCATAGAAACGCAAAACTTACATTTTGGGACACTAGTTATGTTCCTGAAGAAGAAGTTCAGACATGGACTTACCTTAGCTCCCTCATCACCGATAGGATTTCCAGAAAGATTAAGCATCTTCAATGTGAAGTTTGATTGAAGAACACCATCAAAGGCTTTCACTCCTAAAGCAGTTATTCCATTAGCAGAGAAATTCACTTCCTCTGCATTCTGGAACGCCACCACATGTAAGTAAGATGAAAAGCATTAAATATAAATTATGTATTGATTGATTAATTGACAACACTGACTGAATAATGAACAACACAAACCTGATTATACCCTAAACTCTCGGCCAGAAAAAATAAACCTTCATCTCCAAAATTGCGTCCTGCCAAAAAGATGTCTTGAGGCCACTCAAAGTCATCGCAAACTTTTCTATAGAAAAATATTTGTTCGCACATTTCAAACATGGTGCTTGTCACTATCTAATGAAAATGAATCCTCGCTGAACAAAAGGAGGAAATGAAGTAAATTATCTTATCTACAAAAATTTATCAACTTACCAGAATCCTTGATCAAGATACATGGTTTATGTAATCAAAATTATTTGAAATTTTATAATTTTAAGGTGTTTTAATTTTGGTCCAGTGAGTCAATCATTCAAAGTGGGGGACAATAATATCCCTGAGCCAATAAAATGAGAAACTTCATTCTAGCAGATACAAAATAAATCAGGAATCAGGTAGTATGAGTAGACATGAAAAATGGGAAATTTGTAAGGCAGTCTGTACTAACTAAAGTTTCCAGTCAGGAAATCTAAAAAATAGAATAAAAGCCAGAAGAGGTCCAAAACTTTAACTCTCTTTATTGTGATTCTCATATGGAAAATAAACTCAATGTTGCCTTGTAACAATTTAGAAATCATACCAGACATGTCAACTCTTCTAAATGCCCTGAGTTCTTTGGCAAATTCATTGAGCGTCTGATTGGATTCCCTACCAATCATTGAACCAAGCCCTGTCAACAAGTTTGTGCCACCAGCAGTTGACCATTTTAAAGGGTTATTTCCTTTTGACAACTGCCTCTGTGGCTTTGGCAAAAGGACTTTCTCCACCAGCTTCCATAAAACTGTCAGCTGAAGGCATAAATTAGTACAACCTTTGAGAACCTTCATGAAATCCCATCTTTCATGACAAGTTAGTGTGCGTGAATTTTTGCTTGGTGATTAAAATTTATGTCTTTCACTTCAAGGTTAAAAGCTAGTATGCCACATACATCCAAAACAAGAAATAACCACTACAAAGTGGTAATAGCATAATTAAAAGGAGGCAATGAGCAACACTTACAGTATCAAGACAAATATAGAAGCAAAATGACAATATTGCAATGGTAGCACACAAGTAAAAAATTGAAATAGTAGAGACCTGTAATTCCCAAGGCCATCACTGCCACAAAAAAACTGTGTGCTTAAAAAAAGTCATCTATATTCTATACTTAATTAGAAGTGGCAATAAATACATCAAAACAAACAATGGGATTTCTTCCCAAGGAAAACAACCCAAAAGATAAGTAAATGAATATAGACAAAAGCCTCTTTCCACATAATATAAATATAAGTGCACAGAAGAGTAATATTTACTCGACAAGAAACAACTTATTTCAACATCTATAAATAACTGAAAGGGAAACCTTAATGATGCAGGTACATGTACAAGATCTGTAACATCTGGAAACAGAACTTTAAGCAGCTGTACCATACGTCACATTCAATACAATTCCCTGCAATGATTTTTCTATGTCAAAAATTAACTCCTAAATGCGGGTGCCAGATAAGTTCTCTCCTAGAAAATCGAAAATTCCTCATAAGCTACAGGTTTGTGCCGTGGTAAAGCAGAAGCATCACTATTAGAACGCAGTGTATATCAAATGTCAAGCAAAGTCTTGGCGCGACAAATTAAACTAGGAACCAATCTATTTCCATGAAACCCCTCCTAAAGTGACATATCGTGCGAATCAAAGAAACCATAATTTCATCGTATCACTGTGTGTGTGTGTGTTTTATATGGAGCTTTAATGAGCAGAAATTATACAGAAACCTTGTTTACATTTGTGAACGAACACGTAACGTATATAATGTAGCTACATTTCTAGCATTTTAGAGAACTAAATTTGACAAACAATATAAAAGAAACAAAAATTCAGAATCGATGAAAAAGAACAGAAGGTATACCAAAAGTGAACGCGACGAAGACGCCGACGGGGGCGACAAAGGAGGCGATTTCCGAGCCCGGAACGGAAGCAAGCGAAGGGCGGTCGGACTGGGATTCCTTAAAAACCCGACGGCGGGAAGCTCCGCCAGCCCTTGGGTTCGCAGCCGCCCTTGTCACCAGGCCTCTGGATTTGCAGCTTCTCCTTGTTCTGGTGATGAACGAGCCACCGCCACTGGCAGAGAACACCACGGTCCTGCCGAACACGAGGCTTCGCTGTTGGCGCTTGAGGAAGTGAGCTCCATTCGAGAATCTAGGAATCTATACACGGTTATGAGAATAAGGTTTCAGAGAGAGAGAGAGAGAGAGAGAAAAGAGAGGGAGAGAGAGAGAGAGAGCCTTAGTCTGTGAGCAGAGCGAGATGGTGGAAATGGAGCCCATAACAGAGGAGGAGGAGACCGCGGCGGCGGAGGCGGAGGCGGCGGGAACAAGTGGATTGTTTGATGAACTCGGATTTAATCGGAGTTGGGGAGAGCAGGGGTGTGTTAATAACCAATTTATATCTAGACAATTCCAAAATGTGAATATAAAACTATTCATAGTTTCAAATTTTATGACCAATTATATGTGTCATAATTCTACAACTACGCACAGGGGAAAAATATTCGAAAAAAAATAGATTATGCACCTTGAATTTAAATAAAGCAAGTATTATTCATATTTTAGCAAGATAAATATTAATTATTTGAATTCGAATTAAAATTAAACAAATCTAATATAAATATAGTCAATATTCGGTTTTATAACAAATTATTTAATATAAACACTAAATTCATTTAAATTCATATTTATATATTTAAATTATTTAGTTTGATTTTATAATATTTACACAGAGATCCGGGCTTCTGTGTAAAATTTTCCGAAGGAAATTTTAGGAATTTAATAAAAATAGTCATACATTTGTTTTTTTAAAATAAAATTTAAAGATATAGAATAAACAGTAAATTCATATATTTATAGAAATATTATTCATTTCTCAACATTTCATAAACAGTAAATTCATATATTTATAAACAGTAAATTCATATATTTATAAAATTTAGAAAAAAAATATAAAAAAACACAATGTGGATGCTCTTAGGCTTTTTGAGTCTCTTATAAAATAAGTCCAATAGTTAGAATAAAGTTATTATTTTTAATTCTAATGTTATGTTGCGGTGCAACTTGTTAGTAATCATATAAGCCTTTCAATAATTTTACTTAAACTTATAGTTTTAAATTATTTTTTGATTCCCTATATAAATATATATTATAATATATTTCATAAATCACTCTTTATATTATTAAAATAATATTTATAATACTTATTTTATTTAATAAAATTTTTTATAATTTAATATGAAATAAAAGTGAATATTATAAGAAATATAAAAGAGAAAAGTAAGAGAATTTTTTTTATATAAAATTTAATAATTATATGAATTAAATAGTATTTCTCAATACCATATAAATTTGATAATAATTTTATAAATTTCTAAGTTTTTTTTCTTAAATATAAAAAAACAATTTTTTTGAAAATCTGATATTAATGCCATAACATCATACTTGTTTTTTAAAAAAACATTAGGAGGATTTATAATAAATTATTTAATATAAACACTAAATTCATTTAAATTCATATTTATATATTTAATTTATTTAGTTTGATTTTATAATATTTACACAGAGATCGTCTGTGTAAAATTTTCCTATACATTAGGAAAATTTTAGAAATTTAGTAAAAATAGTCATACATTGGTTTTTCTAAAATGAAATTTAAAGATAGAAAGACTATTTATTTCTCAAAAGTTTTTTCTATAATTTAATAAATATGTTTTGATATGTGTATTTTCAAATGGTTAAAAAAATAAAAAAGAGAAATATATATATATATATATATATATATATATATATATATATTATTTTAATATAATAGAGAAATTACAGGAAATAAGATGTACATTTTTTTTTACAAATGAGTAAATTTTAAGATAAAATTTTAATAAGTGTCATTTAAAAAAAAAAGTATAAAAAAAACACAATGTGGATGCTCCTAGGCTATTTGAGTCTCTTCTAAAATAAGTCCAATAGTTAAAATAAAATTATTATTTTTAATTCTAATGTCATGTTGGCACACAACTTGTTATTACTTAAGACTACTCATATAAGCCTTTCAATAATTTTACTTTAATTTATAGTTTTAAATTAATTTTTAATTTCCTATACATATATCACAATATATTTCCTAAATCACTCTTTATATTATTAAAATAATATTTATACTCTTTATTTTATTTAATATTTTTTTTATAATTTAATATATAAATATTATAAGAATTATAAAAAAAAAGTGAGAGAAAATTTTTATATATAATTTAATAATTATATAAATTAAATAGTATTTCTCAATACCATATAAGTTTGATAATAATTTTATAAATTTCTAATTTTTTTCTTAAATATAAAAAAAACAATTTTTTTTTGAAAATCTGATATTAATGCCATAACATCATACTTGTTTTAAAAAAAAAAAAAAATTAGAAGGAGGCGCGCCTTCCCAATCAGCAGCCACAAACAGTCAGCTAAACCCGGGCAAGCCTCTCATTTCCGACAGTCGACAAATGATTCAAATTGTAAACCTGTGCCTATACCTAAAACTCCTCTCGATCCCTTCCACCGCCATCCCGGCCCTCTCTTGATGAGAAGCCAGAAACCAGAACCCAGAAACCAGACACCAACCAATTATGTTTTAACGACGTTCCATTCAAACAAAAGTAACTCCATATTGATTATTAGTTTCATAACTAATCAAGCGGGTCTGCTCTCCTCCTTCATTGGGACGCATTATTAATTATATTTCTCCACATTAATTAATATTATTTGTTGTTCTTATTAGCTAGCTAGCCGTCGGAGGCATGGCATTTCCCACACGAAGCAGCATCGCGGTCGCAGCAGCATTAATGGCCATCCTCTTCCTTAAAAATATTCCACGGACGGAATCGAAGCTCACCGCCGACTACTACAACAAGACGTGTCCCCAGTTCCACAGTATTATGGAGAGCGTGGTGACCAGCAAGCAGCTGGCGTTCCCCACCACCGCCGCCGCCACCCTCCGCCTCTTCTTCCACGATTGCATGATCGGCGGCTGCGACGCCTCCATTCTCGTATCCACCAACGCCTTCAACCAGGCGGAGCGCGACGCCAACATCAACCTCTCCCTCCCCGGCGACGCCTTCGACCTTGTCATCCGTGCCAAGACTGCCCTCGAGCTCCAGTGCCCCGGCGTCGTCTCCTGCTCCGACATTCTCGCGGTTGCGGCTCGCAACCTGGTCACCATGGTGGGCGGGCCCTTCTACCAGGTCCGCCTTGGACGCAGGGACGGCCTCGTCTCCAACGCGTACACCGCCGAGGGCCACATCGCCCGCCCCAACATGTCCGTGTCGGCCATCATCTCCCTCTTCGCCGCTAAGGGCTTCTCCGTCAAGGAGCTGGTGGCCCTCGCCGGCGCCCACACCATCGGCTTCTCTCACTGCAAGGAGTTCGCCCACAGGATCTTCAATTACAGCAAAACCTCAGACCACGACCCCGCCTACCACCCCAAGTACGCGGAGGGCCTGCGGCGGCTGTGCGCGAATTACACCGAGGACGCCACCATGTCGGCGTTCAATGACGTCATGACGCCCAGCAAGTTCGACAACATGTACTACATGAACCTGCAGAGGGGCCTGGGTCTGCTGGCGTCCGACTACGCCATCGCAGGTGACGAGAGGACCAAGCCGTACGTGGACCTGTTCGCCACCAATGAGACCGCCTTCTTCGAGGCGTTCGCCAACGCCATGGAGAAGGTTAGCGTTTACCAGGTCAAGACAGGGACGAAGGGGGAGGTCAGGCGCAGATGCGACGCTTTCAACTCCATTGACACCTAATAATCACAACCAATTTTTTCCTTTTTTTTTTTTGGATTTTGAAGGAGCGCTGATAAAATCGGTGAAATTTTAGCTTTTTCTTTATTTCCTTCTGCCGTTGATTATTAAATTTTTTAAAATAAAAATTAATATCAATTCAAGAAAATTTATATTTAGTATCCATTTTTTATTGTAAACAAATACTTAGTTTCGATTTTTAACTTAACAGTAGTAATTTCTTTGTTTTTGTTTTTTTTTAATGAGCAACAGTAATAGTTTTTATTGACTTTGTACAGCACACAATAAATAAGATTAACCATGTGTCTGTCCCCTACTAGAAACTAGTCTGCCATAACGGTAGATCATTCTAGCCGAAAGGTCTTATTAGCTTTGGACGAGAAATTGCTCAATTTACAATTTTACAAGTGGAGTAGTGCATGCTGAGCATGCTAGGAAAAGAAGAGGATGGCCTTTGCAGAGTCAAATCCATTACCATCAATAGACGTTGAAAGCCTGGTGCAGCAGCCTTCCCACTGCAACAAAAGTAAAAAAGAAAAAGAAAAAGAAAATTGTGTTTCTAAATTGCTCTTAAATAAATATGGTATAATTTGACAAAACAATATTTTGCAATCAAACGATATGATTGATAAATGATTTTAATAAACTTATATTTTTCCCATAAACAAACTACATCTTTTTTTGGGCTAAACCTTGGGTTACACTAATGTTGATCCAAGTGACACATTCCTTAAATACAAATGCCTACACTATTCTAAGCTTCAGATTTACACAACAAAAAAATTCAGTGTCCTGGTTAAGGGACAACTCAAGTGTCCTGGAGTAGGGACTACTAAAATGAGAAAAACAGGCCAGCGAGTTGGGGGGCAAGTTGCTACTAGGATTCTTACCTACTCAGGATGAATTGTTCGTGGTCTTGTCCACCTTTAAATGGATATTGTACCATTTCTTCTTCTTTGGCCTATCCCTTGCCCAGTGCTGGTTAACTCTCACTGAGCTGTCCTTGGTATCCTTCGAGGCTCCACTACTAGTCTTGCTGCTACTTGCACTTCGCTTCAAGGATGAAGCAGTTGAGTACGAGGCATGAATTTCATTCCATTTCTGGAGAAGTTCATCAATCTGTAGGAACAAAGAAATGCCAACAATACAGAACTCAGATTAAGTCAATAAGTGAGACTGCAGCCATAGGTAACATTAAGTGCTGCCCCACCCAAAAGAGGTTTTCGACTGTTTTAATAGAACTCACAGCTTGCATTTCTTGCTTGTATCTGCCCGTCATCTCATTAAATTGTTTTAGGACCTGCAGAACACTAAACAATAAACAATAGGAAGAACTTGGTATATAGTCAAAAGCCTTGTAATGTTTTCATTATACCAAAGCTCAAACCTCCTTGTATTCGTTTTCAAAATTTGAGAGTTCCACCCTTTTGGTTAACAGTTGAGCTTCCACAGATCTCAAATTTTCTTTCTCCTCACTGAAAGGGGCAGCACATAGGGCTTCAATTGTATAGCTTGCACTTCTGAAAAAATTGTCACCTAAATAACAAGTGGACGTGACTACTAAGCAAGAACTTTGGCAAACCTTCCAAGGGGAAAAAAGAAAGGCACTGACCATAAACAGCAAATACATGGGTACCAGCCTTCAGTTCAATTAATTCACATGGCAAAAACCCTTCCAGCTTTTTAAAAAAGGCTGAATCTGGATCTTTTGCAGCTGCGACCTGAAGTGAATTCTTTTTAAAGTTATTTAGTAGAAAAAGAAGAAGCAAACACAACTAAATTTAAAGGCAAGAAACAAGCTACAACTATATATTTAAACGATTTCTCAGCTCACCATGGTAACTGTTTGATCAAATCGATAAACTGGAAACCCAAGAAAATACATTCCAGCCGAGGTAAACTTTCCAGTTTTTGTGCTGTCCTCCTATAAAAACTAAAAACATTTACTCAGAGGAAAGAGGGGACGACAAATGAAGCATGAGACAATAGGCAAGGGAGTGTAAAAACTAGAAATATAAGAGGATGCAAGGTTTGTCCAATGAGATCTTTGTAAATTGAAAGGGAAAAACATTTATAGAATGATTGATGCCTATTTGTCCATTCATTTATTCAAGTTTCTTCTCTGAATTAAAACAATCTACTGGAGATCAATATATAGATGCAGCAGGCATGCATCTCTTTTTCTCATGGCGATCAAGCATCCAAAAATTCAAAGCTCAACAGAAAGAATTCAAACATGCTGCATACCTGTAGTACAAGGCTTAATCCATCGCTTTCATCGTGATCAAAATACAATAGCTGCAGAGTGAAGGCTAGAAATAAGACTAATGATAAATTTCTTGTTTCCAAAAAAAGAAAATACATTTACAAAAACATAGAACAACAGAATTATAAATAACACATTACAGATTTGTAACTTATCACATAATATAAAAAAAGATAACGTGACAGGAAATTTGAATTTATTGTGTTTTGTTAACACAGTAGTCATAGTTCATAAATAATGTACAAGAAATAGATGGCGATGATTATAGTAATGAAAACAAAAACAGAGCTTTAGCACATCGATTAACATTGAATATGCAAACTAATTTCAGATGTCTTAAAGTTGAATGTCACTGCTGCGAGATGGAAAGGAGAAGGAATTAATATTCTTAGATTTGATCTATTTGCATGCAATTCTAATATGAAAAATGAGTAATAAAAACCTTGAATTTGCTTTTATCTGATGATTGTACTTGGCAGACAAATCCAGCCTGTGCTTCCTCTTCAGTAAGAGTAACAGAATAGAAGTGAGCACATTGCTTTTCAACCTGTTAAATATTGAAAATTGATTGAGCACGAAACAAGCAATGTCATCACGGCACATACACACATGCACACACTGATGAAATGGGGGAAGAGAAATTAAGTGACAGATCATCCAGGAATTA
This sequence comes from Taxillus chinensis, assembly GCA_023512835.1. Classification (NCBI taxonomy): domain Eukaryota; kingdom Viridiplantae; phylum Streptophyta; class Magnoliopsida; order Santalales; family Loranthaceae; genus Taxillus; species Taxillus chinensis. Next base: position 8,828,752 of record CM042091.1, read on the forward strand.
CGAATCATACCTTCTTAACCATGGGCTGCCCAAGTAGCAGTGGGTGAATCATCACCATGCCATTCCGTGCCTCCTCCAAGACTGATGGTGAAACTGTTGTCTTGATCGGCACACCAAGTTTACTAGTTGTAAAAAATGGTAAATAAGGGACTGAATGACTATTTCATGGGACAGCACTACAAATCCCATTAAAATAAATACGTGAGTAGAAAATTGAATAATGAGAAATCAGAATTCAACCATACCTAAAAAGTGCAGCAAACACAGTGCTAACAGCTCCCAAACTCGAAAGATCTACTTCAAGTCTTGCCTTTCTAATTCAATAGCCTAGACAATCAACCAAAAATCATGTTTAGCATCAGTCTTCATGTTAGCCCAACTAATGAGTAGGCAAAATACGAGCAACATTAATGAATTTCCTCAGTATTGTAAAGTTCACAGCATTGCTTAGTGCAAAAAAATAAAAAATAAAAAATAAAAATCACCTCAAAGCCAGCTGTATCATACTGGCGCCGTTTGTCTGGATCAGATAAGATATTATATGAAAATGTGATTTCTTTAAACATATCGGCAGCTTTGGGGTCATTTGCATTCTTGTCGGGATGGTACCTAAAATTGCATCAATACCACACATTTGTTCCAAAACTCTAAACACTGATATCGTAGTAAGAATAGATCAGATTGAATTCAAAGACGCTGAACAGACAAACATGGAATGATTTGTCAAGTTTAAATGCCTTGGCTATAGAGTTTCAAAAATAACTGACACAAACACAAACACTGAAAACAAAATAACTAGTTAGCCTTCCAGCTGGCAGCCTACAAATTGTCGTTCATAAGCTGTAGATTGTTTACAGCAAGGCCTTTTATATCATATCATCTTAAGGCACGGGCACCAAACAGTCTAACACATATCTACAAAACGAAATGTAGCTCTCTCCCTAGCCATAAACCCCCAATTGTTGAGAAGTAGACATCCAAAACAAGGCAGGCATACATGCACCCGAGCCACAGAAACACCCTATCCGTGAAGGATGAGTACATCACCCTATATATAAAACCCAAATTAAGGTCATTGGTGATGAACTACCAACCTTATTGCATTCGTATTTGAGAACCCACGCACACTACTTCTTACTACATTCAGTGTGTAGGCCTAGGCCAACAAGTATGTTCAACTGAAACAACCAAATATACGTGAACATGTTTTAACGAAAGCTAGATAAAACACTCGACGCAACCCACAACTTCGGCAAGAATACAGGAAAAAAAAAACATAACCCAATATGAAATCGGATTTTAAAAAAACGAACAAACAAACAAACTAGACCACATGGTAATAATGTTTGTTCATAGGCAGTTAGGCACGTGCTCTGAATGTGTTATAATACATTAAAAAGAATGTTATTAGTTTGTTATAATAAATAATAAAAAAAACATTTTAATTATATATATACCAAACGCCTCTTTTTAAAAATGAAAAATGGAAAAGAAAAAAAAGGCAAATGTAGAGAGTAGAAAAAAAAAAAAAAAAAAAAAAGATTGATCGTACTAACTTGAGAGCCATTTTGCGGTAAGCGGTTTTGATCTCCTGATCTGTGGAATTGTGAGAGACGCCGAGAGCTTCGTAGGGGTCACGCCGGCGCTGCTTGGCACCATCTTGCTTCTCCGACTTTGATTTGCAGGCCCGCATTCTGCGATCGATCACCCTCCTAGACCCCAACTCAGAAACCTCAAATTGACACCGGTTCGCGAATCTAGTGTGGAAACGTGTGGCCACGAAACCCCCTCATTTCCCACGAAATCCCAAAAAACAAAACAAAAAAAACCAAAGAAACTCGCCTGTCTGAAAATGAAACCCTAGAGAAGGAAGGAGACATACACCCAGGACGACTACTACCTACCTAGTACCTAGTAGAAGTGGAAAGACGGAGACTCCCCAAAGACCCGCCCAGTCCTGGCGTACTGGCCGGTCCTGCAGGAGCAGCTGTGGATGGAGGAAAGGGGGGGGAGACGTAGGAAACGGGCGAGAAGAATGGCGGCGTTTTAACGCCATACATTACTTACATTTCTTTTTTTAAAAAAAACTTACTTTATTATTATAAATTTTATTTTATTTTTTTTCACATTATAGATTTTTCAAACGCCCGCGCTCCTCCGTGTCCGTGATATGCTGCGCACGGGGCGGGCAGTAAATACACGTGGCTTTAAATGCAGCCCCGGAATATATATATATATATATATATATATATATACATATAGAATTTTGCTACAATATGAATATAAGTTCATCGTGAAAATTTTATTTTTTCCTTTCTTTCATCTATATTATTATCTAAACCATTATATACATATATATATATATATCTATACTTATATATATATATATATAATATTTTAGGCTAAGGGGGGGGCCGGCAGGGGCCATGGCCCCCCCTCAAATTTTAAAACTTATTATATATATAAATCTTAATATGTTATATATATAATATAAATCTTAATTATAGTTATATATAATTAAAATTAAAATTAATTACTAATATAATTTATTATCTCAAAATATTTGGGATGAACATGCTGCTAAGAATATTATTAGTATAATAACTAAAAGTTTTAATAAATTTATCTATATATAATAATATTGGTTATAAATTATATTCAAAATCATATATCGACTACAATTTTATTAAAATTTCAAATTTCAAATTATTAGCTAGCTAAATTTAGCTAAATTTGGCTAGCAAATACCTCTAAGTTTAAAAATACATTGAAGTTTAAAATTATAACAAAATTCATAGCCAAAATACAAATTTCAAGTATAATTTGTGATCAATATTGCTTTATATAGGTAAATTTATTAAAATATTTTGTTATTTTATTACAAATGCTCTAACCTGCAATAGTGATAATTAGATTATTTGATTTTCAAAAAATATTGTGACTTGATTATAAGAGTATTTAGTGAACTTTTTTATGCTTTTATGTCATTACTTATAACTTAAATAATGCTAATCGTAATTTTAAATAATAATTTTTAAATATGAATTATACGGTTATATTTTGGCCTCTTCCTAACTAAAATTCCTGGATATTTTTAGGGAAACCTGATTTAAGAAACATGATTTTTTTTTTCAAACATATTCTCATTCAACATAAATTATTTTATAAAATAAGAATTTGAAATCTAACTCTAATACATTAAAAAGTTATCAAATCAAAATAAAATAAAATAGAAAACACATACTAAATACCCCTAAATTATTAAAAAGGTCATGAAAAATTGTATAGAGATGAGGTATTTTCTTTTCACTCATGGGGTTCAATGGCTAGGCTTTTTAAGAGAATGAACTAAACAAAACTCACTGTATACGTGTTTTCTATATGCATATTTATAATTAATTAATGGTATTAATAATTAGTGAGACATATGTTGTGCTTTTCCTTTCTCCAAGCCTACTCGCGGATGATAAACTTTGCCTCGAAGGCACGAGGCAGCTTTGCCTTGAAGATGGGACGCGGGAGATTTATTAAAAGCAAGTCAATCACTTTTTTTTAAAAATTTTAATCATCATTACTTGAAAGACTCGTCACCAACCATTCCCCCTCCAAGTTTTACCTCTGCTTGGATACTATGGCACGAAAGTAGGGAAAAAGTATGAAAAAAAAAATTCCCTGGTGGGTGGTATGAAAATCACGGCCTACATGAAAATCTGACACAAAAAAAGCATTTTGGTATTGGTGATAATTTTCTAAATGAAAAATTAACAGTAATAATAAAATTATAACATTGTCCTTAAAAAAAATTAACATAAAATAAAAAATGTTACAGATTTGCAAAAATAGAAGGGTAAAATTAACAGATAGATTTTAATTTTTTTTCTAATATTTAAATAAACTATTTTTATATCTTTTCAATCTTTTTTTCCACCTTAATCAATCATTCCTTTTTTCTACCTTTTTTCTTTCCATCTCTTTTCCATCTATTTTTTTTACATCCCATTTCCATATTCAACCAAGCAAAGGGTTAAAACCCTGTTCGTAATTAAAGTCTAGCCTCTTTAAATGTGTTTTTTAAAAATAATTAAAAGTATAATTTTTTTATTTTAATAATTCAAGCATACTTTTTAATCTTTCTATTTTAACTATTTATTAATTAAAATATTATTTTTTAAATATTTAATTATTTTTTTAATAGAAAAGTAAATTTGAAAAGAGAAAAAAAATATAGAAAAGTAAATATAGTGAGAGAAAATTTAATATTTTAATAAATAGAGGGTGAATAGTATTTGGTTAAATTTAAAGAATTATTTTTTATTTTATTAAAATTTTAATTATAATAAAAAATTTAAAATATATAATTTTAAAACATTTTTATTAAACTAACTTTTAAACTAACAAAAAAATAGAGAGTCGTATGCTATCATAATATTTATGCTTTTTTCAGTTTTTTCTTTTTCCCTTTTCATCTTTTTTTCTTAATTATTTTATGTTAATATGAAAATTAATATATACAAGTATTGATATTAGAGTTTAAAGCACATCTTACTTGCCGAACTATCTATTTGTACGGGGCTTATATGGGTGGTAGGATGCATGGACCTCACAATTAATTTTTGATCCTTCTGTGGGGTGTAAATTTTTTTAAAAAAAAATTATCTACGCTATCCCATTTTTTCTTAATTATTTTTATGTTAGTTTAAGAATTCATCTACAAACTATTGATTTTAGAGCTTGATCATTCATTAATTAAGTTTGATGCATAACCCCAGCTTTTTAAAATGTTTCTACAAAACAGTTGTTCATAAGAATTATGGATCAACAAAACCGAATCACTGAATCATTTTTAATGGTTTTGGGAGGAATAATATTACATTCAGATATATTACACAGAAATTCTTTTAATACTTTTGATTAATATTATTTTAAAAAAAAATATTCATATTAATCCAACAAAAGTAAGAATATTTTTACATGAATTACTTATATTAAATAATTTTTTTCTTTTTTTAGAATGCATATAAAAAGTCGTGTTCATCGAAGAAGAGTATGTTGATGAATGCGTTGCATATATGATGTTGGAGCCGTATGTGTTTGATTGTAGAAATTTAAATTACTTGGTTTAATATTTGAGCCAGTGTTTGACATTTAAACACATTTGATTAACTCAATGAAAAAATGGTTGGATGAGTCAAAACTCAAACTCAGACCTTACAGGACAATTTTACCCTTACCAAACTTTGTTATTTTCCTTCATTTTGTTTTATTTTTAAAAAAATGAGTTATAGAGACACACATACTTAGACCACCCAGATTATCTAAGCACCCACCAAGTCATACTAAAAGGCCTGTAACCGTGAGTTGGGACCCAAATGATTTTCTACTAAAACCGCCCAGTTAATCAAAGTGTATATTCAGCCGTGATTTTTTCCTAAACCTGAACTACACTGGAGAGCACTTCCCTTGCATCCCAAGTAACTCGGAGGAAAATATTTCACAAGCAATAGTGAATCCCACAAAATTTCTCGCTAGTCATGGACTAGACTGTATGTCTCAGATGCAGCGAATTGCACTTGAAGAAAAACTAGTGACGGGAAAATGGTCAAAATGAAGACAGACAAATCTCAGATGATCTTGCAGTCTTGCTGCAGATTATAGAAACACAATATATGCACGGACCAACTGGGCAACATTTCAGTATCTCTGAGAACACCTGCCAGTGGGATTCAGCAAGATGTTCAGGATCAATGGGTACTCAATCAAGTTACAGATCAATTAACTGACACCGTATCACTAAAGAAAGAGAACACATTTACTGTTCTGAAAAAAAAGTGAAGCTGATGCTTCAGCGAGTGTTTGATTTCTCTAGATCCAAAGCTCTTTGAGAACTAGCCAGAATGCACCCAGAGTTAGTGTCAAAATCGATCTGCACCTACATCGCACATTCACTCTAATTCAACGGTGCCACTCATTTTTTAGTTATAAATCAGAACCTTCAGCCTTAACTGCTGTTGCTCTGTGCTGCATCCAGCAATGCGGAGACCATGACTCGCGATTTGGACTGATGCAGCTGCATAGTGCTAGTAACAGTGTCTCCTGTGACAAGGGAGATGGGCTGTCATCGCCACCACAAAAAGGAAGAGAGGGAGGTCCAAGATCGGAGGGAGAATGGCAAAGGAGGCTGTGTACATGTGAACATGGCAACACAGTTTGGAAATTCCGGGCTTCTTCTATTAATTGTCATTTTAAGTGAAATGGTAGCATTTGGGTGAACAGCAAAGTGATTGGGAGGAGAGTGATCCATAGCCAGAGTTTCCTCTTTACTACAATCTGTACAATCCTTTGATTATTGGGTAGAGGTTCAAATGATATCAAGAATAGTACGTGAGTTTGCGCTCACTAAAGTGGAATTTCTTAATAAAGTATGATTGAAAATAAAATAAGTTTGACATACTTTGTTCTCTAAGCTTGGGGCTAGGACGAGAGTTCTTCACATATACATCCCATGGAACCTTTTTATTTTTAAGCCCTGCTCGAACATAAATTATGTCCCTCACCCTGCATAAGTGTTATTCAAAATAAGTCATCCCTCCGAAGACTCTAAATGTTTTAAATTTGACACCAGGATGAATTGAATCGGGCCTAATTATGTACCTCTCAGCAAATTCAATGGGAATTTCTCCTGGTTTGTTCTGGGGTTCCAAGTACCAAACAACAGCCCATGATGTCATCAGCTGCAGCAAATGCGTGGTGAAGGATTGCCTGTAAATAAAAAAAATGTAGTCCATTTCAATGTATTACCTCTCTTTCAATACCTTGTAATCAAATTTGGTAATAAAATTTACCTTCTTTCACGAAAAGTAATTGATTCACAGTAAATTAAGACATTAACAAATATTTTCAATTACAAAAACACTCGCTTTTTACTATTCCAGAATGTGTCAACAAAAATTTTATTGTACTTCATTGCAACCGGGAATACAGGAAAATACCAAGTTAAAAGAACCCATTGAAGAAGCAACAAACCCAATTAAATAGCTATAATCTAAATCCTAAGTTTAATGTAACTTCAATTTTTTTCCCTTTCATTTAGATGTAAAATATTAATAAGGGGAGAAGAACATCAAGCTGAAGGTGAAGCACTACACTTTTTGTTTCTAATCTTTCACCTTTGAGGAAAAAATGATTAAGTTGAACGGATATTCACTGATCACCTTCTTAAACATAACACTATAGTGGTCATTTACACATGTCCCTTATGGAAAGATAAAAAGGGGGTTATTGTCTGCTCATTAACATGGTCCCTTAACCCGCCTATTAAAATTTGAAATCTTAGCAACACATGCTACAAGTTTACAATATAAAACAATTCTTTTGGCCCTTTCTATTACCACCCACTTCTTTGCTACAATTTCACAATCCTTAGCCTCTGAACGATTGAACCAGATACCCCCTAATTGTGCTTTGAAGCAAACCTACAAGTAAATAAACAATCATGAAGAGTGAAAACACATCACAATTGATATCAAAAGCAGAGGGCCCCAAAGTAGGTCAGACTACTTTGGATCTCAGAGATGAAGATGCAAAGACATAATCTGATAATACCACTTGGGATATTCACCACAAAAATGATAGCTCACATGACCATCCCAAAGTAACCCACAATGAATTAATGACAAATAAACTTTAAAAATTACTTTTCTTTATAAGAAAACTCACCAAACGCTACCAAAAATCAAAAAAAAATCAAAATCCAGAGGCAAATAATTTATCGTACTAACGTAAACAGATAATTCAGCACAACTTACTCTTAATGTTAAAAAAAACATCAAATCATCAATGTCTGACTCCTATAATTAAAAAAAGAAAAGGGACAATGGCCAAAACACATAACATGGCAACCAACCGCAGATAAACACTCAGGAGTTTTTCTTCGTCAAAAAGATGGCAATTGGATTTCCAGGGGATGGGGGATTCTGATTTAGCAGCGACACCAGAGTAGCAGCTTTGGCAATATGGTCTGGGTCTGTCGCTGATAGAACCTCAACCTGTTGGAGACCAAGCTGCCTCTTTATCAAATCAAGATTTTCACTAAGGACGTCCATCTCCCCAAATGGAAGCTTTAGATCCAGGGCTTGAGGCCCCTGCACAATGGCTTCGGCCTTCTTGAACCTCAGGAAAGGCATGCAGAGCTTTTGAATTTGTTTGAAATCCTTGGCCTGATCACTGCTCTTTTGCAGTGCTTCCACTATTTCCCCATCTGCAGCAAATGTTCGAGTCCTGCTGTCAAACTTGTTCTGCAGAATTCTCAAGCAGTCCTCTTTCCATCCATCATAATGCTCATTCACATATATCAAGCCTCTCACCAGGTTGCTGTCCACAGTCACATCTGCCTTACCCTTCTTGGATCCCGATATCTGTTTCTGAAGCAGCTTCCTCATCAGAACTATTGAGTCCTGCAAATATTTGTTGGCACTCTTAAGCGTCAGATCAGGCAATTCACCCACAGGCCACCCAGCTTGCACCACAAGCCCATCCTTCTTCAATAGCTCTCTCCAAACATACTCAGCGTAATGCGGGCAGATAGGAGTTATAAGCCGTGTCTGGACATCCATAAACCAATTCACCAAATCACGATTCATTCCCCCAGCACCACATGAAAATCTGTACTCATCCCGAGCAGTTTGCAAATCATAGAAGCCAGTCTTGAGAGCCTCTCGAAACATGTATTCTTGATAATTCTGCTGAGTCATTTTAATGGCAATGTTGATTTCGTTGGCGAACACCCTATCAGCATAGGTGGTTGGAGGACCAGTCCTCAAGGATGATTCAGCACCCAGAACCTCCTCTATCCAAGAAATTTCCTTTGTAAGGCGTAGAATTGCGGCATTTGCCGTCTCAAATACAAAGTTTGCATCATCAACACCATCCCCAGCATCAGCAAGTGAGAATCTTGTGGCATCAGCAGAAAATTCTTGAATTGCCTGCCGCAGCGTCCTGAAGTTTCCGGTGGATTTTGACATCTTTTCAGAATTGAGCATGATGTGGCCATTGCATCTAAACCCCAGGGCCAGTGGCTTCTGGACATAATTGCAGTATGGTTGTAGATGGAGAAAGTCAGATGGTTCTGAATAAGGTCTTTCCCAGAGACCCGAAGATCAAATGGGTACCAATATTCGAACTCCTGCTTCATCATATTGAGTATAGATGAAGAGATATCTGTTGACTGGGGGCGTGGTCCATCACAGAAGACATAATCCCATACCTCATCAGTCATTTGTTCTGCTTTAACCGGAGAAGCACCCAAACTTTTCATATCTCCATTGTGTAACAGATGGGCTATGGTGTAATAAGCCATGTAGATGGTAGAGTCAGACAATGACTCAACAAGGTACTGCTCATCCCAAGGAAGGCGGGTCCCAAGACCAAATGACCGTGAGCAAGCCCACTGATTTAGCCAGCTCAAAGTGTGCTCAAAGCCATGCCGTATTTCATCAGAGTAAACATTCATGCTGGACAAACACTCTGTAGCCAAATTCTTCCACTCTTCTTCCCCATATGTGATGTACCACTGATCAGTTAAAGCTACAAGACATTCATCTCCAGATCTAGACATAACCCGCTTCTCAGGCTCACTATACATAATTGCCTGTCCTGTCTCCATAAGCTTGTTTCTAATCAGAGGTTTTGCTTCCTGGACTCTCCTCCCTGCAAATTCTCCCACAAGCAATGTCCCTTCAGTGAATCCTCTCAAGTAAGTCAACCTTTTTGCTTCAGCAAGCTTGTCTTTATCATTCTGGCTCTTGATCTTCAAATCAACACAGACTTTATGAGCAGATTTGTCTCCAAATTCAGGAATGTTGATAATTGGTATGATCTCAAAAGGAATCACCCACTCATCCCTAATACCAAACTTTGTCCTGAGAGCTGGTTTTGACTTCAGGTCATGCAAGGCCATATAGTCATCTGGGGAATCACTGGGTACACTGGTGACAATGCCTGTGCCTTTATCAGTCAGAATGGTCAGCATAGGAAGAGAGTATATGATTTTATTGAATGAAAGAGGGGACCTCAAGGGAAGACCAATCAGATCATGACCAGTCAGCTCAACAAGGCAAGTAGGTTTCTCTGGAATCTTCGAGTAGTTCTGGTATGCAAGGTTCAGAGCTGCCCTTTGTGTAACAACAAACACATCAGTCTCATTTATTTCAAAGGCTCCATATTTTCCTTCTGGCAACACCCAGGCATTTGTTTGCCCATACATCGTCTCGGGTCGTAAAGTTGCAGCAGCCAAAAAAAACTTTTCTTCCCTCCAAGACTTTCATTTTCACAGGAAATGGTGGAACCACTTCCATCTTAATAAGTGTATAATCTTGTGGCAACACTCCTTCTCCAGAGGCCCTATCATGGTCTGCACATGGTTGACGATCTAAAGGAGAAAAAATTGTGTATCTGACATCCTTGACAATCTTACCCAATGCTTTCAACTTCCTCATTTGCCATCGTATAAAGGAATCATAGAATGGGTTTATATCAGTAGTGACAAAAGAGCGTCTCCAATCACAACCCAAGCCAAAATCCTTGAGGTCTTTCATTGCTAAGGGCGGAAAGTAGTCCAGCCACTTGTGTGGATCCTGGAAACTGGCAATCTCAGAATCAGAAAGATCATATTGACGCATTATTTCCCATTGGTACATTGGTCCGCTAGATTTTGATGTAGCCTTTGACTTCTTGCCTTTAAACTTATCAGGTAATGCTGGCGCATCTCCACTTGTGTCCTCGACTTCTGGTTCAGTATTAGCTTGCTCCTCTGCTGTAGGAAATTTTGGAGGATTTCCAAATTCTTGAATCTCCCGGGCCAGTTTATCGGCTGAGGCCTTAATTGGCATGCCCGTGCAGTGAAATGCAAAAGGCAAAAGTACATTAGCACCTCTTAGTCTATGATAAGCTGCAGCAAATTCCAGCTTGGACAGCGAGAATGCATGTCCAAGGTGCAAATGACCATTCATATAAGGAAATGGAAAATTTCCGAAGAATTTTTCGCCAGGTTCGGGGGGAATGCTCTCGCGATTCAGCCCTGAAAACATTACTTTCATCCCACCAGTTTCGAGCCTTTGCCTCAATCTCTAGGAGTCGGTCTCTCCTAGCAAAGCTTTTCCCACTCTCTGCGTTTGTTCCCATCTTAATGCAATCAGGGTGACAGAAGCTGTAGGAAAATAGAAAACCTTTTCAGGGTTACAATTGACTAGGAATCCAATACAATGTAATAAAATAGCAAAAAAAACAATTTTCAGAAACAAAGTCAGTCCCGCAGCAAAGATCAGGGACATTAAAACTGAACCCATAATCACATCAACCAGGCACGAATAAACAAGTTTGACTAACCAATGGATCAATTAAATTGAAAACACAAACCAACAAACAAGTTGAAAATACAGAGTCAGTGCCCGTACCGTTTAGGGGATCCTAGTTTGTGAAAACCGTCGATTGAAGAACAAATGATGTTTTTTCTAAGGATTTGAAGAGCCAGCTGGTAACAAGAACACAGCACTACAACTAATATAGAGAAGAACTACTAAAAAAAACACCCATCATGTTTAAAAACAAATAGACAGAGCGAGGGAGAGTGGGTTTACCGGAGGCAGGAACCAAGTCAATTAGAACGAGGGAGATGGAGCGACGGCGGCGTGCTCGTACGACTACAGTGTACGTAGGAGGACAGGGGAGTGATGGTTGCGCCGGTAGGAGGGAGTGGGAGCAAAGGCGGCAGGATGGGGCAAACTAGTACAAAGGAGAGGAGAGAGCTGCGCTGACAGAGGGGTGCGACGGCTGCGCTAGAGATTTGTGATTTGCGATTTACGATTTATCGGATTAGGGATTGGACAAAACTTACATGCAGTTGGAGCATTTAGGGATGAGATATGCTTAACCAGTCATGTAGCACATGATATCTTTATCTTTGTTAACGTGCCATCAAAGGGTAGCTGGGTGGACAAAATAGGGTGTCACAAAGGTTTTTTGTTAAGTTTCTTAGAAGACATCGGACTAGTGAATTTTTTATATGACAACGTTTTAAGCCCCATGTGTCTAACATCCCTCAAATCTGATGGGCCTAGACTGAATCGAGATGAGAGGACTCGTTGCCTCGGTAGTAACTTTTTTTTAACTCTGTTAACATTCTCTCTTCTGAGCCTTAGCCTTTTCACTCTCAGTAATCTCCCTATCTTGAATCGGCACTGCTCTTCTCTTGCTGAAACTTTGGGCGTTATCTTTTGTCCACCATATGCACCAGTGCTATAGCCCCTGCCAATATTCTCTCATCATATTGGCTCACGTATATAAAGAGAATGACAGAGAAAAAATTGGCACCTTTCTTCTTCCTTCAGATCTCACCTTGTTTTACTACAAGAGCCCTTACATAGGTCTTATGATATCAAACACTAGTTGTGTTGTTGACAAAGTCCTATCCAAAGGTTTTTTTTTTGACAAATAGAGGTAGGGGTGTGCTTAGTTGTGGATTTTGCGGCTGTCATTGACTCAATTTGGGTTGTCATTGGACTTGATCTTGATTGTGCTATTGTGACTGACCTTCAATGTGTTTAAGGAGGGTAATTGTTAGGATTATTTTAGTATTACCCATTGACCAAGGCAATTTTGATTGCAAATTTGTACTATCGGACAATTTTAATTGAGGTATTTCCATTTCCTTTGATTTTTATATAGTGAATTGGTTGTTCAAAGTGATGTTCAATAATAATATATTATTTTATTTTCTTCTTGGCTATCATGTTCCATGATAGTTTTTTTTCCCTGATTTTTTTGGGTCCTCATATGATGTTAAATTGGTTTGTAGAGTAGGTTGGTAAGTTTTGTCCAATTAATAAAATGTTAAAGTGTGTGCGTTTAGAGAGAGAAGGAGAGTGTGCGCATCCTGTAAGTGAGCGAGTGTGTGCATGTAGAAAGATAAAGCTTTGGTTTGGTTTCCGGCTAAGGGGGCACAATGAGAAGGCAAGGGTGGTAGGTGTGGGCATGGTTTAGGTTATGTTGTGCAAACCTTAAAAGGTATAGTTATGAATTATCATAATCGTATTGTTCATTAGACAATAGACACTATACATAATGCTTAATAACTTTTTTTAATGGATTGAAGGCTTATTTACTTATATGAAATAGTAGCGTTTAGGATTAGATCTATTATTTGAGATATGTTTTTTAAATGTAAAAGGGTATGTTAGAATTTTTGTATTGCAATATTTTGTTATATAAACTTTATTTGCTTTTTTATATAACTTCATTGTAATCTACCATTGTATTTTTCTTAATTGGTTGTTATATTTTAATATTTTTTATTATCAATTCATTTTCAGGGTTTTTTCTACTAAAGTTATGAATATCGAATACGTTACCTTAGTTATAGATAAATTAGACATGCTAGTTGAATAAAGAAAACAAGAATAATGTTGATGTTCTAAAAATGGATATGAAGTTTGATTGTGATGATAGTGCATAAGAGTTTTATAAGGAATATACTCACCGACTGATTTTAGTATAAGGAAGCAATTTATAAAGTCTTTGGAAGATGGGACAAATTAAAAGGAAAACATTTGTTTGTTCAAAAGAATGTGAACGAGGTGTTGACAAAAGCTAATAACAAGTGTCTTTTCATCACCTAATTTCACAAGTGGGTTCATCTTTGTCTGTGGCCAATCAACCCATATTCCCTTTCTAGGTTACTTTTGGAGCCTCGATCTCCCAATCCAACCCAATTCCGTATAAATTTCACCATTTTACATCGAAAATTTCATATGTACGCTATCAATTTGGGATAATTTGTCAAAGGTGCAAAGAGTTATATGTTGTCCCAATTTAATGCCCTACCAAACAATAAATATTATAGTACAACATTAGACAACAAGAAATTGCATGAACATGTCCCTTGAAGATCGGGAACCCTTTTTTTGTTGGGAATGAGGAAGTGAATAGTAAGCTCGTGATTTCCTCCCAAACTCGAATTTTAACCATATAGATAAGGGGTTTTCATTAAGAAAGTTCCCACAATTTGAAAGGGTTTTAGCCAAAAAAAAAATCACCAAAAAAATTATAGAAATAATGAGAAGTTCAAGAGAAATAGTTCTCAAACAATCATTAATTTTCATCTCCTTCTCCCCTAAGCTCCGTACTAGGTTACCCTTATCCCCGCATTAGAATAACATGCATATGAATAAGACTGCTATTACTACATTGTGGTGTAAAATAAAAATGTAGACTTTTAATTTAGTAAGCTTTAATATATAATTGTTTAAATAATATGTGAACTTTAAATTTCAGATTGTTTAAATTTATAGTACACTAAGGTGTAAAAGTGTTTTAAATCTATTTTTAAATAACCATTTTTTAAAACTTTAAATTTAGAATTAGAAAAATAAAAGCTAAACAACCTAGCAAAAAAGTAAAAACATATCAAGAACCACAAAAAGTAAAACACATCGATTTTCGGTTATGTTCATTGGTTTATAACCACTATTAAAGCTCAATCAAGAATTACCAAAGTGATAAATGATAGGATAATAATTTTATAATGTATTGGCTAAATACTATACATATATATATATATATATATATATATATATATAAAATCAACAATAGTCGATTCACCATTACTACTTTCGATCTGTCCATTAATACTTGTACAAATGCATTAACATTGACATTTTAATATAATTTTAAAAAAAATTTAAATTGGTTAGGTAAGAAAAAATATAAATGAATTCTTCGAGAGTAAATTATATTATATTCAATTGATTCGGTTCACAAATTGACTATACCGTAAATCAATCATACTATATCAAATTTTTAAAATTTAAAATCAAATAAACTATATCAAGATCAAATTTTTTTATTTATAAAATTTAATTTGATTTATTAGTCTGAATCGATCGATTTTTTGCTACTCATATTAGTAGCCAGGTTATAAATGCTCAATAATTTTACAAATTGAATCACAATAATCACATTACAAAACACGATTCATAACATAATCATCGGTCACAATTTATAACATTTACAATTATCACATCATAATAAAAATACAATAATTAGGGTATGTTTTTTTTAATTTTTTTTCTCTACGTGTTAAAAGGAGAATATGGAACGCTGACATTATAATGAAATTATTTGTTGAAAATTTTCCTTATTATGACATTAATGATGATTTAATCAAAGTATGATTGTTGAAATATTTTATCAAGCAATATAAATGTTGTTATCTCAACATTAATGTTGATTCAGGTATAATCTTCGCTCTTAGGTGCATAACACAATAAAACAGGCAATATCAAAAGTTATCTATAATTATGACGAAATTTTATGAAAATTTGCTCGATCCTCAAATAAATCCCATAAAGCAAGGAGAAGGTGAACAACAAAGAAGAAACCGATTGCCAAAGCCACAACCCAATTGCTACTTCCTCTGAACATGTCACGGTTGCCGCAATATTGTTTATGGCGGGAGCATTAATGCAATATATAAATTTAGATTATTCGGATGACAAACAATGTGTACATGTTAAAATAGGTGTACGCGTCGCGGACGAAATTAAATTCTGTGCTGCAAAAGAAGAAGAAAAAGTAGTAGAAACTTTTGGTTGAATATAAAACGCACATATATAAGTTTGGAAAATAATTATTTTCAAGCTATTTATTTAATCTTTATTTTAACTAATAATATTTAAAATTTAAAATTATTTATTTTATTGCAGTTATTAGCACGGTGACCGGACTAGATTTTATAATCGGATAGCTAGGGTGTAAAATGGACCGGCTGGTAGTAGCGGTGTAAAATCCCGTGTGAAACTGATCGCGGGCCTAAACGGACTTCGGTTCCCGGTCCATGCGGACCAAATCCGTGCGGGACAGCGTCCGCGGACCAGGCTTGTTTATTTTTAAAAATATTTTTTTAAAATTATTATATATTCTATTTAATATATTAATAATAGCCTAAATCTATTAATTTTAAAATTAATATTTAGAAATATAAATTATTAAATATAATTTTAAAATTTAAAATTTAAATTATTTTTAATAAAATTAATTTATAATAAGTTTTTAAATAATTAAATAAATATGCCGCCAGTTATTGGCCAGAAAAAATTGATATTAAATTAACTTTACCCACCTTTACGAACCCGTCCCGTTTTTCCCCCCCCACCCGGACTAGATTTTAATCCTACCCATCCTGGATAGCTTGTTCAAAACTTATTTTTATTTGATAATTATATTTTCAAACACAATAAATGTTCGATAACTCGGTTTTTTGAGCAGTCATCCGACTACAATTAGTTTAAAATTAATTTTTCTCTATTAACATGTGATGAGAAAGAAAAATAATATTATTTTAAAATAATTATTTTATGCAAATAAAAAATAATTATAATATTTTTTAAAAATATAGAAAACAAATAAAAGGTATGTTAGAATAATATTTTAATATTTGACTATAAATTCTAAATTCGTAGAGAATGGAGATGCGCTTAGTTTGGATGCAATTCTAATTTGAGGAAATAACCTACGTATAAATTTGTTTTTCAGAGTTATTAGTTGTTTGGTACTTCAAAGTTTCAACATTCGTATTCTATTTAGAATTATTAAATATTATATAAGCGGGGTCCTAGGAAAAATAAATAAATAAATAATCGAAAGGACTTTAATGGCCGGAGTGTTCCCGGTTCCCACATAAAGCAAGTGTTGAAGTGTGCAGTCTTTAGTATTATTGACCAGCTATATCATATGTTCTATGTAGTTGTAACATTGAATAAAAGGGCACAGCACGTTTAGAGAAATCTGGACGATGTCACGTAATACGCTACTGCTCCGGTCATTATTTACCGTTTTTAATACAAATCTGCTTTAGTTCGCCCAATAAATTGAATAACTGGTGATAATGATATCAATTATTAACTAATCTACAATTATTATTATTATTATTATTATTATTATGTCACATAGTTGAACATGCGTTGCAGGCCGTACGAAATGTGTCCATTGTATCTAAATGCGTAATGGTTATAATATTTGATACGGTTAATTGAATTCTAACTCGAGACTAACCACATCCCATTCCAATTGGCAGGATAATAAATAATGCGATTATTGTCTCTCCCCATGTTTGTCAACCTCGTTACGGTCACGGTTATTATTTTACAAGTAAATGGCATCACAACAAAGCGTAATGCTGTGACGACCGCATGCAGTCAGACCCGTGGAGCGTGAGAATTTACCACACGGCCCAAACCCACTGCCACATTCTCGGCAAGTGTCGCACCAATCCTATCCATCCATTTATTTATTTATTTATTTATTATCATATTGGTTTTTTTTTTCCTTCAAAAACTTGGATTTTTCTTCTTCTCTAATTTTATAGTTTTTGAGAGAAGCGTTAAAATTCGTTTCATAAATTTTAAAAATACTTATAATTTTTTTTTAATGATAAAAGCAAAAATATTTTAAAAGTTGCTTACCTCACAGTGGCTTGAAATTTGTAAAAAAAATAATATTAATTTTATATAAAATTAAAAGACAAAAGAAATGCATGTTTAAAATTTTAAAAATAATATTATTTTTTTTATCTTTTTAAACAACCATAATAATTTTATTTTTGTTTCACTAAATACATATTATCTACTTTTAAAAGCTATACCACTTTTAAAATCATAATTTGCCGAATAATTACCTATTTATTTTTTACAATAGTTTTTTTTTCTTAATATAGATAAAAATAGTCTATTTAAAAGTACAGTATTATCAAACCATACATTTTATGCTGTCATTCATTTATAACCCCATGCCTACATGAAAGTTTTTTTAATTTTACCATATTGGTTTTTTTCCCCTTAAAAAACTGGAATTACTTTTTTTCCCATAAATTATTCTACATTTATAAAATGTGACATTACAAAGGCGGATCGAGTGCTTCTCATCGGCATGATATATCTTTATTTGACTTTTATTGAGTATCATGTATTTTGAAATAAATGATGAATTGTACGTAAAAATGACCAAGGCCGTCTCCAACTCATGAGTAAAAGCAAAAACAAAAGCAAAAGCAATATTAATATTTATCTAAAAATCACCTTCATTGCATTAGCTAATAAATCATTAGCAAAAGTAAAATAAATAAATAAATATGACTTTAGCTTTTCTTTGATTGATGATGTTAGGTCAATAAATAGGAAGAAATTCAGTTTTAGTCCTTGCATCACACCCACCCATGTTTGTGTAGCACTCTATGTCACTACACGCATACATTCATATTATAAGAACATCTTTAATACTACTAAGCTAAATTAGTGAGTTAAAATTATATTTTTTTGCTATATTATCATTTTAATCAATAATATTTTAATAGTAAAATCATTTTTTGGCAAAGTATTATTTTTTTCAATTTATCTTAAATTTATATTCTTTTGAAATTTCAAATCCAAATCAGGAGGACTTGGGAAAACGTGGAAAGGAGTGGTTGTAACGAGAGTGAAATAACATTAGGGTGAAGTCTAATATGACACCTAATGTCATATAACTAAAAAAGAAATTTGAGTAAAGTCTTGCTAAAACTTAAGCATTGGAGATGCTCTAATATTAGTAATAATTTATTCACAGATGTAGAATTATATAAACTTTCATCATGTAGTACGTAATCCATCGGACTTCAATTATTTAAAGGGTTCCATTGAAAATTCAAATTGCAAATGAAAAAAAAAATGAAACACGTTTGTTTTGCACATTCTAACGCATGTATAGTAGTCTTAAAACAAATTTTTTGGGTGAATCAACGGGTCAAACTATACTTATTTATGACTTACACTTGGCTGCTATATTTTTAAATTTTTAAAAAGTTATATTCAACTTTTCTTTTTAAAATTTTAAAATATTTCACATAAACGCCGAAACATGCACGTTAAAGATTTTTTTTCTTCTAAAGGTTATCTTCTCGGCTTCTCCAATTCATAACTATGGTCATTTAAAAAAAATAAATAAAAATTGTAAGAGCATTTTAGAGTTTAATAAAAAAAATTGAGATGCCATTTTTTTAAAAGTATAGATGTCATGGAGAAAATGACATATTGACAATGAGAGGTCTAAAGCAGTCAAGGGAACTAAAAAAAATACTATTGAAAGTCTAGTTGAAAAACTGGGAAAAAAATTAAAAGAAAAAAGATTAAAATATTAGAAATAGCAACATTTTGAATAAAGAATAATGGTGACTTGAGAGAGATAAGTAACTATATTTATTTAACGCATTTTAGTTGTTCGGTGCATGTGGACAAACATTCCCCATGGTTGATGAATAAAAGATTATATCTTTATAAGTCAAATTTGATAAATGCTAGGTTATCAGACTTATATTATATAGTCTTATTATATATTTTGTTTTTCAAAAAACAAAAATCTCACCGCTCAATAATAAGTCAACTTTGATAATCCACGTGCGGTAAAACTATGCTTAAATTGTATGGATATTTGACATTATTTTTATAATTATTATTATGAATAGGATATTTGACATTATTATCATAAGGATAAAGTAAACGCAAGGGCACTAAAATCTATTGGAAGTGTATTTTTATTTAGAATAGGAATTTAGGAACTTAGGAGCCATGATGAAAATGAAAGGGTAAAAGTCTTTGTGAGTCGACATCCCTAAAACAGCTCTCCAATGTTTTGGTTTTTTTTTTTTTTTTTTTGGTTTGGGGGGGGGGGGGGGGGGGGGGGATTTAGAAACATATAAAAAATTTATCCAAAACTTTAAATTATTTCTTGAATTCGAAAGCAGGCTTTTTAAATGAAATTCAAAACTTCGAACAAGGTTCTTTACGCGTTATTATTTTTTTTAAATCATTCAAAACTTCATTTTATTTAATAAAGTTTCAAATTTATATTATATAAACATTTAATTCAACTAATGTCAAACCTGGAAAACTGAGACGAAATTTTTTCAAGATGATAGAAGATATAGGTTTGGACAATGTAATAATATATACTAATATGTTTTGCCTTAGATAGCCTTACACGAAAGGTTCCATAGGAGAAGAGTTGTTTTTTTTTAAAAAATAATAATATGATAATATGACAATGGAAGAATAAATAATTAATCTGCCACTAGCTCAGATTGCCTCTCCAAAAGCACTGACTTTGATAATTTGATTACATATTTTTTGTTTTTTTGGTTTTGTTCTGAGTGATGTTAGGCACTGACTTTTAAAAAGCTTTAAAGATTTGATTTGCAAAATCCCACAAAAACTACAAAGTAAAAAAGGACCAAAGATTAATTAGTTTGATGTATACCCGCCATGGTGTAAGAGTAATTTGATTGGGATTGGGTTACAGCTTTTTTAAACCTCATATTTGTCAAATCTTAGTTATTTTAAAACAATTAATTAAAGAAAAACAATCTTAATTATGTAGCTTTTCTATAGCGTAATTACTAAATCCATTGTGACAAGACTCCTGAGATTTACTGTCCGACTTCTAACATGCTTTAAACACACAAATGCGTATAAAATTGTATATTTTATTAATCAGACTTCAACTTTGGAATGCCGGTATATGATCTTAATTACTTTAACCGCTTTGTTTGCAATTAAGTGGCTTTTATTATTCGAAGTTTTAGAATATCTGGATAAAATATTCAAGGGAGAAAATTACCAATAATATGCATTTAGGAACTAATAAGTGTATGAAGAACACAAATATGTATTGTAAATAAACAAAAATAATATTGGGTAGGCTAGAAAGTATATATAGAAATTAACAAGTCATCATGAAAAATTATCGGTACACAAAAGAGACTTTTAAGCCTTTAATTTGAAGATCTAAACTAAGGACGAGAAAAGAAATTTGTATTTATTTATACTAATCAAAAGCTATGTTATTATTACATCAACAAAATCCCAAAACACATGAAGAACTTCATGCTGCAGCGTGCCTTGAAGCTTCATCCGTAATGCAAATTTGCAACTGAGACCCGACAAATGTGAGGCGGGCGGCTAGCAGCCCGGCGGGCTGGCTGCTTGAATGTCATCATCATAATCATATATAGTTCTTCTGCGGCTGCGGTTGCTGGTATATAAATGCAACCCTGTTTTTAATGTCATTGTATATGTATGACTGAACATGACCAAAGGAACAAGACCCATCTTCTATATATAGTAATGATCACCAGTGTATATATAGGAGGAGAAATTCCTCAACATCTGTATATAATATATGTTCTCCTTTCTTCTTCATTTTTCTTTCTTAAAAGTAAAAAAAGAATTTAAATCAGGAACGGGATATATATATATATATATATATATATATATATATATATATATATATATATATATGAAAAACCACCTACGTACAACTGAAAATGGAAGCTCTCCCAGTTTTCAGGTTCAGTAGAGACGCCCCTCATGAGTTTGATTCAAAGCCCAGTCCCAGCTGGAGATCCACAGAAGAGCAGGTTTGGTTTGGCGGTGGGAAAGGGGAAGGCTTGATTAGCAAGGGCCGGGTCTCTCCGGCTCCATTGGTGAGTGAAAACATGTTACTGCTTGTTGTGTCCTGCTGAAATGTGATTTGATTGGGAAGGCCGTACCACCCGGCGGCTGCTTGGGATCCGCTGAGCTGGGCCTCTTGATCTTGATCATTAGGATTGAAACTGATGTGAGATTCTTCATAGAGGGTGAAGTCAGAGGCATGGGAGGAGGGGTCATAGAACCAGGGGGTGGCGGGGTTATGCTGCTGGTTTTGGAAAGGTTGGAGGTAGTAGTTCATGCTGGCCTTCCTTGCTTGGAGTTGCATACGCTTCTTCTTCAGCCGCTCCTTTTTGTGGGCATTCTGGTGGCCACCCAGGGCCTGGGAGTTGCCAAATTCTTTGAAACAATACTGGCACTCGAATTTCTTGTCCTCCTTCGACTGCTTCTGCCCATCAGACGAGCCGCCGCCGTTCCATGATGAGTTGATGCTGCTTTCATCGCCATCGGCAGGCCCTCCTCCAGAGTAGCCGTCGCTGCCGTTGTTACATGGCAGCAGGTCAAACCCAAATAATCTGACACTCTTCTGATCAACACTGGATGTGGCAGAGTAGCCATTTTCTCCATCCCATCCGCCCCTGGGAGAAGGGGAGGTCAGAGGCCTCGTTTTCCATCTGTTTTTTTTCTAAATTTAGATGTAGAAGGCCAGGGGGGTGAATGAATTGAAGAATGTGGAGAGAGCTATATGGCTTGCTAAGCCTTTTTATAGTGTAGTTTTGAAGGGCTTTGCCACCAAGCATTGCACTTGCATCCCAAACAATATTAGTTTAATAATCATGGATAACCAAGGGTCAATAAATAAGTGGAAATTAAAATAGAAGTCAGATCAAGGAAGCCGTCTCTCATGGAATATGGCTTCTTAGTTAACTTTAATTTCCTCTCTCCTCCATATATA
This sequence comes from Taxillus chinensis, assembly GCA_023512835.1. NCBI lineage: Eukaryota > Viridiplantae > Streptophyta > Magnoliopsida > Santalales > Loranthaceae > Taxillus > Taxillus chinensis. Next base: position 8,851,213 of record CM042091.1, read on the forward strand.
TAATATATATTATAGTAGGTAGATAGATATATATGCGCCTCAAAACTTCTCCAATCCAGAAAAATTAGTGTGACCAGCGTTATTAATCAACAACAACAACAACAAAACACACACACACCACACACAATCATGGTACCACTTGGGAATTAAAAAACCAAAAAAATAAAAATAAATCTGCTGCTTAATTAATAGAATCATGGAAGAAATGTTTTTAAAATACCAAAAGTCAACCCAGGACGGGGATATAATCACCTGGAAGGAAGCAGATCTAGCTTTTGGCAACAAATCTCCCCACTTAGAAAAAATTATTTGTCTTGACCAGCCGATGAGCCAATAGATTCACGTGTCGTCTTCCACCAAAACGTATTATATAATTAATACACAATTAGTAGTCTTAAAACTCTGGCCATGCCGTGCGTGGGTGTCCGGTCCCATCGCCCATTGGCATTTCAAATAAAATTTATATATGACTCAACTGTTTAATTAGTTCTTGTCCAAGTGGTGAATGACTGACTAACTGTTTGGTTTTTGTAGAAGTTGTGAATCATTCATTATATATTCATTATTCAAGGCTCAAGCACCCACACTCCAAATAAAATATTAATTTGCTATAAAATGGGATGGGAGTGAGCCGCAGTTGCCGAGCACGTACGTACGAGAAGACAGGAATAAATGATCGTGGGTAGTGATTGATGTGTGCATATATCCTAAACGAGATCTGGGCATATCTTCTTAGAGCAGGCACAGCACATTTTATTGCCAAAAGCAGGTGTTAATAGGTGAACCATGTCATCGGTTCATGTTACAGCCTCAATAAGCAAAGCCAAGTCCAAGTATTTTTTTTGGGTCTTCGGACATGCAGTTGTTGAGATATCGGACCCACCCACAGTAGCCTTTGGGAGACATGTTTGAAACTCTCGGATTGTGTTGTTATTCCATCGTCTCTAACTAGATCTCCCACTGATGGACTTCATCCACCAATAACTAGGCTTCTCATCCCATCAATTCCCACTTTTTTTTCCCCTTCCATTGCAAGCCTTTTTCACATTTGCTTTCTTGCTCAGAACAGAGAATTCCAAGTAGGCATGCTGTCATGAAGCATTCACCTCTCCCGAGCAGCTACTAACATGTGGAGTTATATGTAGCCATTTAGAGGAGATGGTAGAATTAGGGTGCCAGATGGGATGTGTGCGTTGGTTGATTTAACAAATTTCTTTCTTTTTCTTCTCCATTTTTAATTTTAAAGATTTGCATCGATGTAGATTGAAAACCAGCATATGGCCCCACCAAGTATACCATTTTCGTCCCCCAATCCTTGTACCCGTCCCCTCTATTTTGCTTTGCTTCTTGGACATATCGCGGAGACAGATAATATAAAATAAATGGGCAGAGATAATACTAAGCACGAAGAATGCCAACATTGACTGCGGCTCCAAGCATGATAAATTAATAATTCATATGATTCTTAAGATCAGTGATTACAACAGACATAGAATGGAGGCAGCTACCGTGCGTCTTTTCAAAGGTCCAACACTCCGTGCTGCTTTTGTATTATGTTATATAGGAGAAAAAACTGCCTATGATTCAAAACGGGGTAAATTTTGACATCAGTGTATATACCGTCGGGTGTGTGTTAGCTTATTAGTTACATACCTTAAGGTTAAGATGACCACATGGGACGAATTTGAAACGAATTAATTTTATTTTAAATTCTATTTTGAATCCGATTATTTTGATTAGGTTGAGATGGGATGTGTATCTGATATGACATGTAATATTGCCTTGTATATATACAATAGAACGAATTTAATTAAGACAGATCATATATTTTTATTTTAAGTCCGTCTCAAATATATATGTGACGGATAAAAAAAGCGGTTTCCAAATCTGTCCCAAAAAAAGCTACAAACATGTTCCATTTCTTCTCCAATCTGATTTGTTGGAATGAATTGCTCTAAATTCAAGAACTGTAAAAAAAAAATTAAAAAGAGTAGGATTTGAAGAACTTAGAAATTAGAAAACAAAAGAACATCAAATTAGAAATTAGAAAACATATTCCACATTTTTAGAGATTTGCGTGCTTTATAGCAATATCATTTGATTCATTTGTCATTTAGAAAACATATTTCACATTTCAACATCATCTAGTAAATATTTCACGTTTAAAAAAAAGCTTACTTCGGACCTTTTAAACCCACCTGACGTTTTGATAAAGCGTTTGAAGACAGAGGGGCAACAAATTAAAAAGAATGTGACATACAACGTGACTTGACGTAGCATACGTGATTGTTTGTATACACAAATTTTGTAGCATAGTTGAAAGCATAAATTCTTTGTGATTTAATGACATGAACCAAATAGAAATTCATTCTTTACTCTATTTCAATGGACTAAGAATTTCAGTCCAATCTTAATACTTAGTAGTTAGTTCATTTTTGTGAATTTTGATTGTGTAAAGGGTGATGTTATCTGCAAGTGGATGAGTAATTTAGGTTCGCTTCTTTTTCATTGTCCGTCCCTATATTCATCCCTGCACTGCACTTTCATCAAATCAAAGCTACTGGACCAAAGCAAAAGTTGATGTTTACCCAATGCTCAAAGAATATGTAGAGGAGGCAGACTTAAGCATTATGACAGTTCATAAAAAAAATTATAGTTTTCGACAGTAAAGAGAATTTTGTTCTTCATGTTTTGAATGATTTGATTTTAAATTCTATTATTTTAAAAGTGAATTTAAAGCAATCAACTTGTGAGGGAAATTAATTTTCCAGTCTACTAAACAGGCAGCATTCCTAGGCCTTCTTTGCTTGCGTTCAAGTCATTCATTTGAGCCTGGCCGGCCCAGTTTCAGTTTTTAATTAATTAGCATACGTGATTGTTTTTATATGCAAATTTATAGCACACAGGAAATTAGGAAATGTTTTTTGGATAATACACATGCACAAATGCCATAAAAGATTGTTGAGCAACTAGTACACAATTGATGTGTACTCTCTCAAATTTCCTAGCACCATGGATCGGACATACATATAAGCATAAATAAATAATAATAATAAAAACAAAATGGATAAATCAACTGAGCAATAAGCATTAAATATTGCCCAGTTTGGAGATGGTATTTAACAAGTGAGACAATTTTTTTGATGGATTTAATTTCATCGATTGTTCTTATTTCAAGCTAGATAAGAACGTGTTAAGCTTATTATTTAGCATGATAAGAACATCTTATTTCATGCTGGGTTTAAAAAAAAATATTTACAGCTATTATTAACCCGACTCATGATATCGGGTTTGTTCATATGTTAACTACAGTTAGGTTAGACTCAGAACGGGGTGGGGACGATCGGATGGATATAGGATTTGAGGGAAATTGAGGCATTCCTTGGCCTCAATACGGAGATTTTGCCTTCTTCTTCCTTGCTTTGGTCTTTGTCTGTCTTTCTTTTTGTTTGTGGGTACGTATGGCATCGGTTACGAAAGATTCCTACGGAGGGGAGGGAAGGGGAGAGGAGGAGGGTTCGGAAACCCAGTCCAGCGAAGATGAGTTCGCAGAGACACCTTACCCCCGTCATTGCGATTCCTACCCTCAGAGGGCGGTAATTGCAACTCGACGCTTCTTACCAAATAGTAGCTGGAACCCTCGCATCGTAGAGTTGCTGGGCGAATTCCGGCGCCCCGTCGCGGTTGAAGAAGTATTGGCGTGGGAAGGGGAAGCCAGGGATAACAACCATTGGTATCTAGAATTGGCGAAACCCTTTCCGTTCGAATTCGGCCCATCATCGTCCTCCTTACACTTGTTTTCATTGGCCAGGGTTTTTCGTGGGTTTACTACTTCCACCGATGCGAACGGACACTTCGAGAGACGAAGGTTGCACCGAGTTGTTGGCCTAAACTATTCCTTGCCCCTCCACCCTCCACCCACCGTCCTCATTACCTCCTATAAACATCCGCTCCAAACAGATCTCATCCATGAACGGATGGTTGGTTCCTCCAATGGGCTCTACTATCTGCGGGACGATCGACGGACTTCGACCCGTGAGTATGAGGTCATTGTTATCGTCTGGAACCCGACGACGGGATTGTTGAGAAAATTGCCGCCGTATGTGCCTTGTAACCGCGAGTTCACCTACGATGATGTTGCTTTTGGATAAGAATTGAATTGAATTAAGTAGCGGACAGTGAAGTGATGGTGATTACCTGCTTTTAGGGGAAACCTTGCTCTTCACAAAGGGTTCCACGCCAAGAGCGACGCTGCGGATGTGAGGACACACGAGAGAGTTGTCCTTCAGACTAAACACAAGCAACCTCTCCACTGCCAAAATGAGGACATCCATGGAAAGTTAGAGGATTCGATAGGGAAAGGAAACCGAATGGGGGAACACTATTGTGGCAGCATTGATCCACGAGGATTCATATCCTCTGATTATCCAGATATCAAGCACCCTAGAACGACGCCTAGACTCACTCAGACCCGACTCGGGCGAAAGATCATGTAAGCAAACAAACGAAAGTCTTCCGTCCAGAATGTGAAGTGATGAACTTCGGGGAGGAAGGGGTTGCGTGCCGTAGGGAGCAGGCAGATGCAGAAATGGTTGGAACCTTTCTGTTTGTAGATCGAATGAAGCAACCACGCTCGGACGAATATTAGCACAAAGGAGCCAATTCAGACGCCCCGCACAATAGACGCCCCCATTACTGGAATTCGGCCAAAAACCGCTAAAACCAAATTGTAAACCCGGAACGGTCCTCCAAGAATTAGAATCAGAGTAGAGGGAGAAGACCTCAACCTCAAGCGTGTCTACGTCGATCTTCACGACCTTGTAATCGTTGGAGGAGGGATCGTAACCGAATCCAAAAGCAACATCATCGTAGGTGAACTCGCGGTTACAAGGCACATACGGCGGCAATTTTCTCAACAATCCCGTCGTCGGGTTCCAGACGATAACAATGACCTCATACTCACGGGTCGAAGTCCGTCGATCGTCCCGCAGACAGTAGAGCCCATTGGAGGAACCAACCATCCGTTCATGGATGAGATCTGTTTGGAGCGGATGTTTATAGGAGGTAATGAGGACGGTGGGTGGAGGGTGGAGGGGCAAGGAATAGTTTAGGCCAACAACTCGGTGCAACCTTCGTCTCTCGAAGTGTCCGTTCGCATCGGTGGAAGTAGTAAACCCACGAAAAACCCTGGCCAATGAAAACAAGTGTAAGGAGGACGATGATGGGCCGAATTCGAACGGAAAGGGTTTCGCCAATTCTAGATACCAATGGTTGTTATCCCTGGCTTCCCCTTCCCACGCCAATACTTCTTCAACCGCGACGGGGCGCCGGAATTCGCCCAGCAACTCTACGATGCGAGGGTTCCAGCTACTATTTGGTAAGAAGCGTCGAGTTGCAATTACCGCCCTCTGAGGGTAGGAATCGCAATGACGGGGGTAAGGTGTCTCTGCGAACTCATCTTCGCTGGACTGGGTTTCCGAACCCTCCTCCTCTCCCCTTCCCTCCCCTCCGTAGGAATCTTTCGTAACCGATGCCATACGTACCCACAAACAAAAAGAAAGACAGACAAAGACCAAAGCAAGGAAGAAGAAGGCAAAATCTCCGTATTGAGGCCAAGGAATGCCTCAATTTCCCTCAAACCCTATATTCATCCGATCGTCCGTCCCCCCGTGTTCTGAGTCTAACCTTAACTGTAGTTAACATACGAACAAACCCAGTATCACGAGTCGGGTTAATAATAGCTGTAAATATTTTTTTTTTAAACCCAGCATGAAATAAGATGTTCTTATCATGCTAAATAATAAGCTTAACACGTTCTTATCTAGCGTGAAATAAGAACAATTGATGAAGTTAAATTCCTCAAAAAAAAAAAATTGTCTCACTCGTTAAATACCATCTCCAAACTGGGCATTATTTAATGCTTATTGCTCATTTGATTTATCCATTTTGTTTTATTTATTTATTTATTTATGCTTATATGTATGTCCGATCCATGGTGCTTGGAAAATTGAGACAGTACACATCAATTGTGTACTAGTTGCTCAACAATCTTTTATAGCATTTGTGCATGTGCATTATTCAAAAAAAATTCCCTAAATTCCTCTTGCAGATAACATCACCCTTTATTTGATAGTTACATTTTCAATTTGATTTGTGTGTGTGTGTGTATATATATATATATATACACAATTTTACTATGTATGTTAAGGTCGTTAAAAAAACGCAGTTTATCCTACTATCCTAGAGTGGTGAAGGTATATTAGTGCAAAAAAAGCCGGGCTTGGGCTGTGTTGGTGCCTGGTGGAAGGAAGAAGATCAAACCACGAATCATCAATCTTAGTGTCATCTCACAAACCCACGATTCGGCCGGCGATTATGTGATTACCCACTTCGGGAAAGGAACGTCAAATTGATGCATAGAACTTAGAAATTTCTATTTTAAAAATAAAAAAAATATTTTCAATTTAAAAAATTCCTGAAATTAAAATAATTTTATATTATTTTTAATATTCTGTATATGAAAACAACAATCATATTTTAAAAATAAAAATACAAAATACACGAATCAATCACACCCTCATATCAATGGAAAAGTTAAAACTACGATGTGTCATTGGCCCCCGCAAATGAAACAAGCTCCATAAGATAATGTATAAGCAAAACCGGAACGGCAAGCTCTGTAACAGAACATTTGGTTCATTGGAATAGCTTTCCATATATATATATATATATATATATATATTCCTGTGTGGTTCACTGTTTGAAATAGAGTAGACAAACCTTGCTTATTTCATAAAAAAAAAAAAAACTTTGCCTTATTAGCTAAGACCAACCCTAGCCGTAAGTTATTTCTCTGTGATTCAATGACATGAACCAAACAAAAGCAGAAATTCCTTCTTCACTATACTCCAATGGACTAAGAATTCCAGTCCAATCTTAGTAGTTAGTTCATTTTGGAATTTTGATTGTGTAAAGGGTGATGTCATCTTCAAGTGGATGAGTGATTCATTCAATTGAGCTAGGGTTCAAAGCAAACATAAAGCAATCAACAGAGCAAGGAAACCCAACATTAAATTGCAAATAAAAAATTAGTAAAGTGAAGCAAAAATGAATAAGGCTCTCAAGGGCAGGTTATCTTGGACAAACTACATTCCAGTAGGTTACTGGTCAAAAAAAACTACATTCCAGTAGGTAGTGTAAGTTTTTCCATTGATGGTGCAGCAACAACAGACCTTAAAGCATAAACATCTTTGGTTGAACATGGAACGGATCTCCCATCATCCAACGACCTAACTAAAGCCCTTTTCTGAGGTTCTTCAACATTCTCTTGTGCGATGAAGAAGCCTCCAGAAGTACTTAATCTTTCTGGGGATCTCTGTCTTAGGACCAACCTCACATCATCTGATGAGTGATGACCTACCTAATGCCCTCTTCCGCAGCTTTTCTCTGTTCCTATGTGGGAGGGAACGGCCTCTATAAGAATTAACTGTTCTTTCTGGGAATCTCTGTCTCGAAACTAACCTCATCTCATCAAACGACCTAACTATTGCACTCTTCTGGAAGTCTTCTCTGTTCCTATGCAGCGGAGAGAGGCCTCTTGATTTCCTTAAAAAATCACTGGGGATCTCTCTCTCTTCAAACTAGACTCACATCATCAAATGGCCTACATACTCCCTTTTCTGAAGTTTTTCTCTGTTCTTGTGTTGGGGAGAGAGACCTTAGAAGTACGTAAAATTCTTTCTGGGTATCTCTGTCGTAATTCCACATGCCAAGCTGAATAACAATGTTAAAACATTGGGATGCTAAATTGCCGTTCAACTCTTCCTGCCAAAATTAAAATACTAACAACTCCAGGCCCAGTAAGAAATTTAAAGTGCTAAATTGGACAGCATAAACCCACATGAAGTTTATTGACAGCTTTAGAAATTTAATAGACAGCAAACGTGTGTGTAAGAGAGAGAGGGAGGATAGTCTTTACAAGAATTTTAAAACTTTTTGTCACAGGAGAAATTTACGAGAAAGAAACAACAAACGTACTTCCTCAGCCTTGAAAAGAAGAGCTTATTTTCCCAAGCCCAGTGAATTTAACAAGCCACCAAGAGTTGATTCTTCATCCCCCTGTAAGAGACTAAGGCCATTTCCGCAGTCTTATATTTATGTTTATCTCTATCTTTAAATCTTTAACTCAATTTTTTTTACATAACAACTCGAGCAATCCTATGATTTTTACTCTCTATTCTAAATAAAATTATTATTTTATTATTATTTCCTACCATAAATAACTAATCAAAAAGTATTCTTGCAATCAAAGTATTTAAAGTGCAAAAAAGGAACTCTCTCTAAAATCAATTTTTTATATTTTATATAAAAAACAGGCAATCACATTCTAAAAATAAAACAAAAAATCCTTCAACCAAACACACATGATAATAATAATAATATGAAACACATTCGTTATTTGATGAGATGTGTGTGACAAACATTGTTCCTTCTCCAATCTGGTCTGTTGGCATCAGCTGCTCTAAATTCAAGGACTGCAAAAAAAAAAATGAAGACAGTAGGATTTGAAGAATTTAGAAATTAAAAAACAGAAGAACATCAAATTAGAAATTACAAAACATATTCCACATTTTCTTAAGCCTGCCTAGTAGAAAATCAGCATTGAAATGTTACCCCAGTCACTGCAAATGCTAGGTGGTTTTCAGAGACGGATCGACAAAAAAAAAGCGAAACATGCAGTGAGAAACCTTATTGAACACAGGTCCCAAAGGATAGGGATCCCGCATCTCCCATGGATCTGCTCGCTTCTTTTTCTTTGCTAATGGGTATCTTTTATTTTGTCTTTTAATTTTTTATTTTCTGTCTTTGACGTTTTGATTAACGCTATGTCTTTTATTACAACGCAAGAGCCAAGAGGTTTCTTATTTATAATTAACGCACGAGCAAACCCTCCGCTACCCTTCCCTCCCCTCCGTACGAATCTATGCCATACCCACAGACACAATCCCCTAAGGTAGCCAAAACAACGCACAAGAAGCCAACGCCAGAGCAAGGAACGCACATGGGTCACGGGTCACAAACCCACTTTCTATTCTATCACGGGTACGGTAGTGTTAATAACAGCAGGCACGCACATGGGTCACGGGTCGCTTCGCTTACCAAAGTACGGGAAATCATTGTAGGAGGTTACGCGTGTTTTGAATGTGGAAAAAAATGAAAGCAATGCAGATATTTTTGCCGCACTACAAAACAAAGTTAGAAAATGTAATGTAAAAACAACATAAATAGTGCATGTTGCACAATTCAGACGGCACACGTGTTGAAAAAAAAAAAATCCTATGCCTACACCATAATTTTAAAAAATTGTAATCAGTTTTAAATGAAAATTATATTATAGAAAAAAAATTATTAAAATAATATAATTTTGATGAATGAAGTTTTTTATGAAAATAATATTATTTTAATAAAAAACAAAGAAACTGTAAGTAACATTACTCTTTAAAAAATATAAATAAAAAATAACTATTCTTTTTAAAGAAAAAAAATACATCAACTCTAAAATTCTAAAATTACATAATTATAAATTTATATTACCACAACGGCCCGTAGGGTGATTCGCTAATGACACATGGTTTAACTATTTAATTTGGGTCTGATGCCCAAATAACTTTTTTATTTACTTTTCATCAATTTTATTATCTGAACCCACTAATTAATATTTTTTATTTTTGTTTAAACATATTATCCCTCATACCAAAAGAATTTTTTTTTAAATTATATTTCAATACAAACTCTAACAAAATTCAAAAAATAAAATGTAAAAATCAAAACTCATATCAGGCCAGACTCGCCACAATTATAACTTGAACCTCCAAAGCTTTTATTTTCACTGTGTACTTCATGTTGCTTCAAAAGCTCCCCTTGCTTTGGTACTTTTATTACATAAAATCATATCCCAAATGAATGAGAATTAATATCTACGAATTATCCAATACATGAATCAAACAAAATTTTAAATGGAATAAAAGAATAACAAGGATGTATACCGATAAGAAAAAAGTATAAGAGCCTTTTTACTCGACAAATTACTCATTTTTCTTCTCAAGTCTAATTATAGACATGACAATCACATGCAACAAATGAATTACATGCTGGACAAGCAAGTCCTTAGAGAACAATGTTATTGCACTTAAAATTCTTAAATGTTCAAGGAATGTAGCAATTTTATGATAATAAAAGTTCCATGGTTTTTTTTCTTTGCCTTTTGTTTATGAATTGTTGGGATATTATCTCATATATATCAAAGAAAGTGAGGACACCAAAGAAGTTTATATGATGGCATAAACCAATAAAATGAATGACACATTTTAAAAGTTTGTATGAACCGATGTAATGAGTCCAAAACCGGATAATATCGTAAGACTATCGGGCGTATGTTTTCCTGTCTATGGTGTGTAAATCCTATTGGAAGGTTCGTGAAAATTTACTTTTTTTACACTTTTAATCTATCACACAGTAAAACAAATTTTAGTACTAATCATTTACAATTAAATTTTAAGTACTTTATTTTGTGCACATAATAAACATGTTAACTATACCTTACCATTGATAAACAACCAATAATTAATCAAACACTTCATTTTCAAAGGATCAACAGACTTCCATTTACTCTTTCATTTTTGAGACATCAAATAATTTATCTTTCAGTTATTTTCTAAAATCCCGCCAACTCCTTCTAAGTAACTTAATGAGCAGTGCACCCAACATTTTTGGACCCTTGTATAATTGTTATTACATTTTAAAACAAAATTTTGACTACAATATAATTTAGGCAGTACGTAGTAAATAATTAAGGCATTATAATCACAACTACACAATAGTTCTCAAACAATATTTCTTGTATTCTTTTAGGACTTTCAGCCCTGATAATTTACTTGGACAATAATTTCCTCTTCGCGCCGTTGTCCCAAAAAATTGAAAAAATAAACTGTTATTTTCTCTAACTATCTAGATGGAAGTTTTTATTCACTTATATTGAAGAAAAAAAAAAAATTAATTACATGAGCAAGCAGTATTTTATATGATCTGTGTATACTCACAATGTATGATAAATAATAGCTGTACTCTTTAATTTATGCCCTGGGCATTTAAATGTTTAGAGAACAACCTATACTATAACAGGTTTTATGGATTCAGGAGTTATGGAACTAAAGATTTTAAATGATAGCATTATAAGATTCTAACTATATAGACATGCAAGAAAAACTAAATGAAATGATGCATGTGTGGACATTTGGACAATTGCAGCCATCTGCAGCACACGTAATCAAAACTATGAAACAAAATACAGCATCACATATGAAAATATATTAATATATATACACTCACACGGGACAAACAAATAGAATAACACAGCGATTGAAAATAAATTGAAGGGTTAGAGGGTAATAATCGAGAACCAGCTGTGTTGGCAATAAAGCCAATGAAATCCAAGTGAATCGTATACATCAATATGGATGCTGTGAAGGCCTTGTTGCGCCGAGTTGCTCCTCTTGGGCGTTTAAGCGGTCGTCGTAGATGGAAAGCAAAGTCGGAACATAAGGACATACGCTAACACGGTGACCAATAGTGCTGCAAGAAAAAATATATGGGAAGGTACGGGTGTAAAACAAAACCTCCGCTGCCTCGCGCCGACCAGCGGCCTCATCAACCCATCGGCCGTAACGCAAGACATTGACATCTTCGATCAGGCACCGGGTCAAGCCAGCCGCCCCCTTCACCACAAACTTCTTCATCCATGACTCCTCCTTCGTCCTCACCCAAAACGACATGGTGCATGCCGATTCCGGTGTATATTATGAGATGACCCCCTGAGACCCCCAGGCTCATTATGTTTGTCGACGCTACATCAAACTGGAAATCCTCAGATTCCGGTGTGGGAAGCCACTCAAACTGCTCGCTGTCGAGGTCCAGCCGAGATATTAATGGAGGGTGGCGGTCACAAAACAGCAGCCAGTGTATTCCGCCGTCCAAGTACGACCCGGTGATCATGCGGGATGGGTTCAATGTGCGGGCATAGGGCGGGAAGGGGCCAATGTTCCTCCAGCTGCCCTGCAGTAGAATTTTGAACTTTTCCTTTCCACAACTTTTTACTCAAACCATCTTTCAATCTCATGGCAACTTGAATTGAATGAGAAAAAAAATGGAGAGTCAATTTCAATTAGTGGCATATGGAACCTCCTCACAATGCCAGAGAAGAAGCAATAGTAAGCTGGTAACTTTGCATATTAGGGGCAATCTTATATTGGGTGACAAGGCGTTTGATATGCCCAGTATTAATTTTAAAAAATGATGGGACTGATATCTGTTTTTAAAAATTATTTCAAAACTATTTTCTGTTTTTAAATATAAACTCAATAAATTTGGGTTTGATGCCCAAATAATTTTTTTATTTTTTATTTACTTTTCATCTATTTTATTATTTGAACTCACAAAAATTAATATTATCAACCATGTATTTTCATCTATTATCGGAACCATGTATTTCTTTTCATCTTTTCACTAATTAATATTTTTTATTTTTTGTTTAAACATATTATCGCTCATGCCAAACGAAAATTATTTTCAAATTACATTTTAACTAGACCAGACTGCCGTAATTATAACTTGAACCTCCAAAGCTTTTATTATCACCATGTACTTCATGTTGCTTGAAGAGCCCTCATTTTAAAATTTTAATTACAATGCCTAGTGATTGTTTGATCTGAAATAATAAATTGAAAGCGTACATAAATCTATTATCAGGTTTGATCAACAGGTTGTGATCTTCCAAATTAATACGATCCTTATAAATTCTAGTTCTCAATAAGAGAATGTATAAGCAAAACCCGAACACAAGTCAAGCTCTGTAATAAAATGTTTGATTCATTGGAATAGTCATTTTATTCCGACTGCAATTCACACATACATACATACATACTTTGGTTCACCTGTTTGAAATAGAGTAGACAATCTTAGCTTATTCCAATAAAAAAAAACTTACCAACCCTCCCCGTAGGTTATTTCTTTTGTGATTCAATGACATAAACCAAACAAAAGCTCTGCTTTTGTGAAGAATTCCAATCCAATATTAGTAGTAAGTTCATTTGTGAATTTTGATTGTATAAAGGATGACATCATCTTCAAGTGGTTAGTTATTCATTCAATTGAGCTAGGTTTCAAAGCAAACATAAAGCAATCAACAGAGCAAGGAAAGCCAACATTAAATTGCAAATAAAAAATTAGTAAAGTCAAGCAAAAATGCATAACCCTCTTAAGGGCAAGGTATCTTCGACTAACTACATTGTTAGATATAAATTAACATACATAGTAAAACTAGAGTCAAAAGCAAACTACCAGCAATATAACCACAGAATGTTTGCAAATATTTGTTTTGTTATTAGAAGGACTGTCATGCAGTTTGTCACAATGTTTGCATGTATGTCTTCCTATGATGGTCACAACGTTGGTGATCTCTATCTACTCGCTGATTTTGAGTCATTATCTTGAAATTTTAAACAAAAAGTTGAATAGACAGTTGAAACTATCTTGAAATTTGATGGTGATGGGGTCACAGCGTAGGTGGTTTCCTAGTTGAAATCTTTGTTTAAATTAAATTAAGGATTGAGTTGAAATCTTCCTCACCTCCCTACGAATCAACGACATACCCACAAACAGTCTTTTGTAACCAAAACAACGCGCAAGATGCCAACGCTAGAGTAGGGAACGCACATGGGTCACGGGTCACAAACTCACTTTCTGAAGTACATGTGTCACGGGTCATAAACAGTCTTTGTGGGAAATCATTGGAGCAGGTTACGCGTGTTTTGTAAAATGTATTGTAAAAATCATTGTAGCAAGTACATGGGTCACGACAGTGCAGATATTTGCCGCACTAAAAAACCAAGTTAGAAAATGTATTGAAAAAATAAATAAGTAGTGCGTATTGCACAATTCGAACGGCACACATGTTGAAAAAAAAAGAAGAATCCTATGCCTAGTCCATAATTAAAAAAAAAGTAGCAGCTGCAAATTCAAACGACGAGTTTTCATGTTTTTGGTTAAAGCTATTGGGGCAATATGAGTCTGGTTTTCATAATCTGTGTGTAATAATATTGGTATGTGATGACAATGATATTAGAATATGAGTTATAATATGTTGTGTGTATAATGGTTTTCATACTATGAGTTATATTAGATATTCATTCTGCTCCGATCATAATGAAACGGATTTTAGATAGACATAACTAGATTTGAGATAGATTTAAAATGTAACGGATAACAAAGCCATGCCTCTAGGGGACATAGGACATAGGTATAGTTATTATTATTTTTGACTATTTAGTAGTGTTTTGATTTATGTTTTTTATATTTATTGAAGTAAGTTTTTAATTATGAATTTGAAAATAATTTTTATTTGATAAGAGAGAAAATATATTTTAAAAGAATTTTTTTTAAATCTAAAAATAAAAAAATATTTAGATTTCTGCTAAAATTAAATTTAAATTTAAAAACAGAAAAAAGTTTTTTAAAAAACAATTATGAAACTCTACCTATTTAAAAAATAATGTTAGTTGTGATGTCATGTTTTCGTTTTTAAAATGTAATATCTATTTTTGGATATAGAAAATAAAAAAATTAAAAATAATTAAAGAATATTTTCATGTTAGGAATTCTCTAATTTGAAAATAATCTTATAATTCTTATGTTATTTTCAGCTTTTAATTTTCAATAAACAGAAAATACCGAATATATTTTAAAATTATAAAATTATATTACCACAACGGCCATAGCTGGTGATTCACTAACGACGCATGATTTAATCATTTAATTGTCTAAAATAATAAACATGTGGCACTGCTTATTACCTCGAAAAAAATCTAAACAATGTTACTTTCATTTGACAGCACCCAAAACTATAGACAGGAAAATATAGACAAAGGATAATATGTTAATCAGTAATGTTACTTTCATTTGACATCACCCAAAACTATATACATAAAAAAAGGTTATTCAAAACCACATCATGTTTATGCTTCCATCCAAAATCACACCACACATACTAGTCACACATACTAACCACTCATAAAAATCTTACAAAGTTCTATTTTAAAATGTGATAAAATAAGAGCGCATATTATAAACTTAAATACTGTACGATAAAATTAAAATGCATATAAAGTATGAATCCAGTTCTACGTAATTTCCCGTTTAAGCGTTTGTACATGTTAACATTACTGTTTATCTTTATAATTGCTCAAGGGAAAGTTAAATCCACGAGGGTAAAACCCAGACGGGGTCATATTTCGATTGAAAAAGTTAAAACTACGATGTCATTGGCACCAGCCCACTCCTACAACGTTTTAGTGGGTGCATTTTATTCTAATGGGAGATTTACATCCATGGCCAGAGTCGATTGCAAAACCTAACTCAGAATTCCTAGCCAAATCCATACTACCTACAAGCACGTCGCATCCATTCTTGGAACGCGTAACTGATTTGCTGTCGAATCTCTTTCAATATTCTTTGGAATTTGCTTCCAACAAAAAAATAATGGGTCAAAAATGCAGGCAAGCTTTACTCATTGCAATTGCTGAATGGAAGAACGCACACGAGAAAGAAAACAACAGATTTGCAGTTAATGGATGCTCATCGAGGCCGCCGCTTGGAATGAGGTGCCACTGCTAGGAGAATCTTTTTCCTTGGCCCCTGCAAATGAAGCAAGCTCCGTAAGAGAGTGTATAAGAAGCAAAACCGGATCACAAGGCAAGCTCTGTAACAGAATGTTTGGTTCATTGGAATAGTCATTTTATTCCAGCTGCATTCCATAAGAATAGCTTTCCTTTATATATTTATATATATTCCTGTGTGGTTCACTGTTTGAAATAGAGTACACAATCCTAGCTTATTCCATAAAAAATAAGACTTTGCCTTATTAGCTAAAGACCAACCCTACCCGTAGGTTATTTTTTTGCGATTCAATGACATGAACCAAACAAAAGCAGAAATTCAGTTTTTACTCTATTCCAATGTACTAAGAATTCCAGTCCAATCTTAGGTAGTTCATTTGAGAATTGTGATTGTGTAAAGGGTGACGTCATCTTCAAGTGGTGAGTGATTCATTCAATTGAGCCAGGTTTCAAAGCAAACATAATAAAAAAAAAAAACAGCAACTAAAGCCAACATTAAATTGCAAATAAAAAATTAATAAAGTCAAGCAAAAATGCATAAGGCTCTGAAGGGCAAGATATCTCAGACTACCAGCAATATAACCTACCATGGGGATTCCTAACTCTTTAAGATCATGGTCCCTCATCTGCTTCAAAGCAGTCATATCGACCTGAAAAAGAAAAAACACTAAGTGTGACAGGTGTAAGTTATAAGAAAATAAAAACAACTCATGACATGACATGCTTACTTAGAAGCATTACCATTGGTTTCACCAAACCAACCTTCAAAATTTGATGAAAATAAACACTTTCATAAATTTAAATTTTGCTTATTCATAATCTGACATTGGATTATTAATTCTATTCAACAAACAAATGTAACAAATTTGATGAAAATGGACACTTCTCCTCCGCCGTTTTGGTCTTGATGATCTCCTATGCCGCATATAAGAACCCAAACCCTCCCATGATGGCGCTGGCCTTCCGGAGGCTGCCAAGATTCCATAGCACGTTGACCGCAGCCTCACTAAAAATCTCTCCGCCGGCACCACAAACACGATAGCATCGGACCCAAGGTTGGCAAAGAAGAAAGTGAGGGAGCCCATGACCACGATGCAATTGTCGGTGGCATCCTACTTCGAGTTCTTGGTGACTAGTGTTGTGTATCTAGCTGTCTCCAGCATCTTCATTTGCCATTAGTAGGTGAGGAGTGCAGGTAGGGAGCCGAACATGAGGACGATCAGCCACATGCAATTGACTTGGGACCCAGAGGGGTCATCCTCGTGCGAAGGCACAAGGTTGTTGGCCCTCAACTCCGCAGAAACAATGATTTTGACTGCTCCTGCAACGAGGATGTTGAACCCCTGCATCGTAAGCACAGTATTGCATAGCACAATCAGGGTCTGGGCTCGCACAATCCATTACAAAATCTTCAATCGCGTTCATGGTCTTGGTCGGTGGGATCCACCCAATGGCGTTGAAGATGTCAAGAGGCTAGACTTGGAGACATTGCATTAGAATAATTTTAACGATGCTACATTCACTCTCTAAATTTGGTGAAAATATACAAATAACTATAGGTCAAAATTACACATTTTCATATTTGATGAAATCAATGTAGTGTTATTTATTATATTTGATCAAATATTTACATTTAAATTAATTTTTATGAAACCAATGCTATTACTCTTAGAGGGTAAAAACAAATAGCTAGACTAATCTCAAACATGATCCCTTTTTACTTTTGAGTCTCAAATTGGACAGCATCAATGCAGCCAATTAGACATGAAGTTTATTGACAGATTTAGAAATTTAATACACAGCAAACAGGCGTGTGTGTGTGTGTGTGAGAGAGAGAGAGGGGGGGGGGGGGGGGATAGGCTTTACAAGAATTTTTTTAAACTTCTCATCACATCAGAAATTTATGAGAAAGAAACAACAAACGTACTTCCTCAGCCTTGAAAAGAAGAGCATATTTTCCCAAGCCCAGCGAATTTAACAAGCCACCAAGAGTTGATTCTTCATCCCCCTATATAATATTCAACAGAGTAAAATAAAAATAAAAATCAAGACATGCATTTTAACTAGCATTTTAATAGATCATTACATGTAAACATTAAAAGGGAACAAGAAAAACCAAAAAATACAAGCCCCCTGTAGCAATTGCGAAGGAGAATTCTCACTGACGAAATTACTAAAATTGTTAAGATCCAGGAAATAAAGTTCACCTACAACTAGGAGCAGTGGCTCCTTCACAGAATGGTTCGAAGTGGTTCAATTTTCACATACGATAAAGTTGTTGAGCCTCCTAGAAGGTTTAATGTTTCCCGCATAATTTTAAATTATGTGCCAACAAATTTACAAAGACCAAACCATTACAACATTATATCATTTGTACGCATTGGACGACTTCATCACTCGATTATAGTATATACCAAAATATAACAAAACATCAATTGCTAATACTTAAAAAGTATGTACATCATATACAATAGCATTGGCATAAGAAGCTTTTTAAACTTTAAAATAAATGCAAGTAAAAAAGCTGTTTATACCAAGTATGAACTCTTCGGCAAAATATTTCCAGATGGAGGAGCAGGAGCCAGAACAGGCTCTATAGGCTTCACAGATCCAGCAGGTAGTGTAGGTTTTTCCATTGATGGTGCAGCAACAACAGACCTTAATGCATAAACATCTTTGGTTGAACATGAAACTGGTCTCACATCATCCAACGACCTAACTAAAGCCCTTTTCTGAGGTTCTTCAACATTCCCTTGTGCGGTGAAGAAGCCTCTAGAAGTACTTAATCTTTCTGGGGATCTCTGTCTTGGGACCAACCTCACATCATCTGATGACCTACCTAATGCCCTCTTCCGCAGTTCTTCTCTGTTCCTATGTGGGGGGGGAAAGGCCTCTATAAGAATTTACTGTTCTTTCTGGGAATCTCTGTCTCGAAACTAACCTCATCTCATCACACGACCTAACTATTGCCCTCTTCTGGAATTCTTCTCTGTTCCTATGGAGGGGAGTGAGGCCTCTTGATTTCCTTAAAAAAATCTCTGGGGATCTCTCTCTTGAAACTAGACTCACATCATCAAATGACCTACATAATCCCCTTTTCAGAAGTTCTTCTCTGCTCCTGTGTGGGGGAGAGAGAACTCTAGAAGAATGTAAAATTCTTTCTGGGTATCTCTGTCTAAATTCCACATTCCAAGCTGAATAACAATGTCCCAATGGCTCGCATGGGGGTGAATCACCTCCATTTCGTGAAGGGTGAACTGGAACAAAAAACCTAGTATCCTTCCTCACAGGCATCTGTGTATTGATTCTACTTACAGAAGCCTGAACTTTCGATGACAGTTTTTCGCGAAGGTCAACACTGTCATGATGACCATCATTTTTAGTTTGACTTATCTTCTGCTTTTGCATAAGTTTGAACCGGAGATCATTTTCACCCATGCACATACCTTTAGTTTCAAAAGAACCATGTTCAGTATTCAGAATACCAGTTCACAAACACACTGTCACGATGCTGTAGCATTTTTGAAAAACTTAAATAAAAATGTTTATTACCATTTAGATCATGTCCTTGTAGACTAGCTCTATTATCATCTCCCCGAAGTCTGCAAAATAAATAAAACTTAACATGTTTATTCAAGAAAAAGAGTGAGAATTGAATCTGAATAGCTTAAGTGTTTTTTTTATGGATGAATAACTGAAGTGCTTATTACATAACAAATAAGTAAAATACATAAAAATAAACAAATTTGAATAACATGTTAAATAACAAGTGATAGAAAATGTGAATTATAACGGTACCACTCACATATAAAGAATCCACATTCAGCCCTTGCTATGATTAGAATCACTACAACTAATATGGCTGTAAGCTGTTTTTACATGGCAACTCAGGGAGGAAGACATGGGTTTTTACATGGTCAACAGCCAGCCAAGAAAATTATTTAGGATGGGTTTTTTGACATTGCATTTGAGAAAATATGCATGATATGGAAACATTGCAGGTAAATTAATGCATACAATCAGATAAAATCCAACACGTTATTCATATCTGGTTGCAATGAAGAATTCAGATTACTTTATTACAAATCACCGTTATTTGTTATAATGAAGCAGACGTGTTTGTAGAGAACCAAACAGTTGCAAAATGCAGCCATAAGGCTAGTCAGGAATGAGGTAAGGAATGATTATCTAGTGGTGACATAATTTGTATAAATAATCCTTAAGTTTTGGAAAGACAAGAGTCACAAGACAAAATAAGTTCTAAATTACAATTTCCAATACAATTCGTTTCATACAGCATCTACATAATTCTACCTATGCTAACAAAGTATATTCCTTATTCAACACTTTATGGTTTTGCAACAAGTTAAAATTTCTTGACTTAGTATCACAATTTACAACATGATAAAATCAGTAAATGAAACAACACACTTCTTTTAAAAAGTTAAAACATTGGGATGCTAAATTGCCGTTCAACTCTTCCTGCCAAAATTAAAATACTAACTCAAGGCCAACCAGTAATAATAAAGAGAAACGGACAATGAACCTTTTCTTGTTGGGTTGGTCCTCAAGGAACAAGGAATCGTCTACTTTCCTTCCTAGCCTATCTTTTACAGAACGTTTGCTCCCCGCAGCAGTCAATGGAAATGGATCAGATAAACCATTATCTGGCGCAAACGCTTTCTTAACCACCTGAAACTCAATGGTCAATAAATCAAACCACACCATCAAGGATTGGATGTCGAACCTCTAAACCGGAGTTGGAGTACCAACATAGCTCAAGGGTAGGTCTCAAACAAAAAAAATCACGATAACCAGCCTAATTGTAAAACAAATACGAACACCACAGCAGAAGATGCATATAGCATACAAGACGAGACAAATGAACAGCATGGCAAGCCGTACACACGAGGTAAGCAAGCAAACCCTAAAATGAGGAAGAAAAGATGGGAGAAGAAATGATATACCGAACCACTACGCCCGAGAGTTATGGTGACTTGAGGCCTGCAAGTCTGGGCCATGTCTCGGAAGACCTAGACGACGATCAAACGAACAAACAAAGCGACACGAGTGGAGACATTGTTTGCGTCGCATCAACCCTAGCCAACCATAAACTAGGAGTAGCAGAGGAGTGTAGGGTTCTCCGAAGTTTTAAAATGAGTAGCGCGCCTTAGGGTTCGGATACGAGACGGTGCACCCGCAGACGCAGAGCGGCGGAGGGCGTTGAATGGGAACCAGACAACTCTAACGTGGTTTTAAGCTGGGAGTGGGGAAGATAGGCGTATTATGTGAGTATAAATAATCTAAAACGTTATTATACATATTATTAACAATTATTGAACGTAATTATTAATTCTAATTTATTTATGTCCTCTATGGAAACATACGAAAGAAAGTGAAACTATATTTCGTTGGTGTGTGTAAAGATCCATTCTCATTTTTGGTAAATTTTGAATCTATTATTATGTTCGTGAGCCTAATGAGTTAATAGTATTGAATTTGCTAAATATTTTTTAAAATTATATATTTATGAATAAATATCAACAATATCACTATAAAAGTATTTTTTGGAATTCATATTTTAGTTAGAATCTTTTTATAAATTGTGGATTTTATTTAATCATTCTTTAAAATTGCCCAAACAAAGTTGATTGCAATCATATGACTTGGTTTCATTTGATAAAAATAAACATGAAGTTTTTAAGCATTTAAGTCATTTCATATTATGATCAATACCCAATGTTCTATTAATTACTCGATAAGACAATAGCGGTGAATGTGTTAATCATCACTTTTGAGATTATTCCAAACATCATGACATTCTTCATGAAACCTCATGTCTCCAAACGCCTCAACAAAAATGGTATCTCTAAATGCAAAAATCAACATGGGCTCCAATCTACCAGAGCTCTCTCGATTGACCTCATAATCTTAATGCTTCCTTACTTGTGTTTGGATGTGTTGTTAACATCCATCTTTATAAGAACCAAAGAACAAAGTGTTCCTGTTGGTGTTTATTTTTGGGGTATACATTTCACCAAAAATGTTATAAATGTTATGAACCCCACTTCTCATCGGACCTATATTTCTATAGATATCACCTTCATGGAAACAAAAACTTTCTTTCCACTCATTTCTACTCTTCGAGAGGAGATTAGATAAAAGAGTCAAAATGGCCAAAATTAGATTAGCTAAGCATATCTAAAACACATGTGAGTCGATACAATCAAAAGAGGTTTCTCAAACTCATTCATTTATCAAATAGTGAATCGGTAAGAAGTAGATCATGAGGCAATAACTCATGAAGTTGTTGTTTCTTCGCCCTCTATAATACCAGAAGACTCAGCTCCTATGATGATATTGAGGCAAATTATTTGAATGAAAATGTTATAGAATCTCCTACTATTTATATATTACATTATAGGCACAATCGTGAAAAATCACCAAGCCTCTTACTCACTAATTACTAATTATTGGAGCAAGGAAGTTATTATAATATCTTCAACCATGTTTCCTCCGTATCCTCTCAATTTAACTAAAAGTTATCTTAAGGAACTACTTTTATATCACTCATTCCAATCATCCTCCCTATTTTAATTAAATATAATTTTTTTAAAAAAAATTAACAATTAATTTTATATTAAATATCACCCCAACCCAGAATGCCTCATCAGCCTCCCGACCCACCCTCGGACCCATCAACCCCACCCATCCCCGTGGGGCATCTTGATTCCTTTGAAACAGAAAGTCTCAGCTGTAAAGGATAGACATCAGCTATTTCATCTATGCAGCTGAAAACTTATTAGCCTCCATTGAAACTTTATAATTGGCTTAATTGCTGTGCCTGAAATGTATAATACTATATTAGGAGACTGAAAACGTCATTCAGAACACGGGATAAAAGCCCTTTAAAATCTGTCCACACTATCTTAGCAGGCGACTGCTCTCACATAGCTGCTGCCTGTCACCTCTATGTTGACTAGCAGATGCCTTCTCCTATAAGCTATTATAAAATGATTTTTTGGGTGCAAGAAGAACGCTAAACTGGAAGTTACAAATAATATCACAATGACATGAAGCTTCTTTTCATTTCCTTGTAAACCAGATGAGTCCATTGTATATTGTAGCCAAACAAAATTGCATTAATAACTGTGGCCATCCATAAGTTGTTGATGATCTTCATAGGTCCCATGTACGACGGCGCCGGAGACGCCGTGTACAGAGCCGCCTCCTTCCCATTCAAATCGGTTGGGTTAGGTTGGAGGAGGGTGTGGTCGGATCAATCAATCACCTGTGGGGAACGAAATAGACTCGCTGTTGGCCTTCGTCGTCGGAGTGATTAAATGAGGAATTGTTCATTAGAGACTGAGAGGTAGCGAGGGAATTGTGCAGACGTTCAGAGATAGAGGAATCGAGTTGGGGAAATGCAGATCATCTGATAAACACGCAGAAACTCCAGAGTCGTGCGTCATCTCCCTGCCCAGTCCCAGCATCGTCCACCCCCCGGCCCGACAGTCGTGCGTCATCCCCCCCGCCCAGCCCCTGCATCGCCACCCCCGCCAGCACCGTGCGTCATCACCCTGCCCAGCCCCAGCGTCGTCCACCCTCGCCCAGCCCAGCCCCCGCGTCACCAAGCGCCGTGCGTCATCCCCCGCGACTTCCCTCTTCCCGTCATTAAAATAATCTATAGCGAGCGTAGAATCGTTGCTACATTTGGCGATAGCGAGTTATCTATTGCATGGTGTGATTTAGAGAGCGCTTAATTTGGAGTAGCTACGGCGTGCATTTAACTCTTATAATAAAGTAGAGAGCCAGGATTGAAGATGCTTTTACACCCCATTGCATGCTATGTATCCACAAAGGAGCTGACCAAACCTCTAAAGACCTTTATGCGTGATATTTTTACCTAGCATATATGTTCCAAAAAGGATGGAGGAGGTCATAGAAGACCAAAAGTGCACTCAAGCCGTCAAAATGAAATGGAAGCTTTGACGAAAAATAAGACATGAGACTTAGCATCATTACCAAAAGGAAAGAAAACAGTAGAGTAAATGTGGGTGTATATCCCACAGGAGAGGGAAACGAAGTATGACTCTTAAATACCTTTCCCTTGTAAATGTGTTTTGGGGGGACATTTGTAAACACGGAATTGGACTATGTGCATGTCTCAAATGCAAAACCGTACGATAGGAGGCCATGGGCCGCCCACAGCTGAAGTGCATAATATCTGTACGGTGGGTGTTGGACTGGACCATCACAGTGGGTATTCTCCATCAAACTCAAACATATCTGTATAATTGGTTTATTTAGCAAATACAAAATTTAATGTTACATTGTTGCAATTTTTGATGGAAATAAAATTACACATCAAATAAAAATTATTACCAACCTATACTCTAAGCTTACATATTAAAAGAAATTATTACAAGCTATGCCATAAGCTTTCAAGATATTTGAAATAATTCAACCTCCATCTTTTCAATAATAAAGGAATCCACACAATCCAAAATCCCACGATAAAGCCAATAATGAGACTCAGATAAATCTCATACATTTCCATCCCATCCCTCTCGCCTTTATGTTGTTCGTTTCTAACAATGGCAGGGTCACAACTATTATTCACTGGAGGTCCACAAAGACTATTGCCAGCAAAAGACTTGGAAGTAAAGCCTACAAGTTGAGTGCTTGATGGAATCCTTCCCATCAATTTATTATTTGAAAGGTTCAAATGACTCAAAAATGTCAATCGAGAGAAGCTTGGAGGAATTTGACCACCAATTTGATTTAGAGAAAAATCAACAGATTCTAACAATCGCATGTCACCAATGTTCTCGGGAATCTTGCCGCTCAAAAGATTATTAGATAGGTTGAGTGATCGTAACCCTACCAGCCTCGTCAACTCCTTTGGAATCTCTCCAAACAACTTGTTCTCAGAAAGGTCCAAAGATGTCATCAACCCAAGATTTTTGTTGAATTCCAGGGTGATGCCCTTTGTCACTATTAATGCATTCTCCATGATGCTTCCATAATCATATGAGAAAACATCAATAGCTTCAGATGTGTTTTTCAGATCAATGATCATGGCTGTTAAGTCTTTGAAGCACGTAGGGATACTTCCAGAAAGTTTGTTACGGGCAAGGTCTAGAGTTTGAAGAGACTTGAGAGCACATAACTGAGCTGGAACAGGCCCATTAAACCTATTTGAGCCCAGGCTAAGAAACTTTACGGAAGCAAGCTTTTTCCTATCCATGTTGGTATGCTCCCCACAAAACCATTTTCGCCAAGGTCAACTGCAATAAGGCTTGTACAGTTTCCCAGAGAACTAGGCAATTCCCCGCCAAGGTGATTGTTACGCAGGTGCAATGACATGAGGCCAGTTAATGATCCGATTGAGCCTGGAATATTACCAGAGAGCCGATTGTTTGCAAATTTTAGGATCACCAAAGACTGCCAATTTTCCCAACAATTAGGTATATCTCCCGAAAGGTTATTGCCCTGAAGATTGAGATATTGCAACTTTTGTACCTCGTGACATAAGAGGTGGGCGACAGAACCAGAGAATGAGTTATTAGAAAGATCTAGTCCTACTATGCCCGGAGAAATTGAGGGTAGAGAACCACTAAATTGGTTGGAACCAAGGTCAACGATGCCTTCAGGAATCAATGGGATGTGTTGAAGGTTTCCATGGATTGCATTTTGGGAGAGATTGAAATAGTAACAATGAGGAAAAGAATTCCAAAACCAAGTTGGGAGTGTGCTCGATATCCCTGCACTGGACATTTGTAAAATTTCCAAGTCCTTTTGGGATTGCAGCCATCTAGGAAATTGAGGTCCTATATGGCATAAAGCAAGAACTAGAGTCTGAAGTTTAAATGGAGGAGCCCAGTTTGGACTAACCTTCAAATTCAACCTGTTTGCTAGCGCATCAAATCTTCTCAGTTTTGAGAGATTAGCAAAGTGATGCTCGGTCACATCTCCCCCCAATTGATTGAAAGAAAGGCTCAAGTCCCGAAGATTTCCAAGGTCACCCAGCGATTCAGGCAAAGTTCCATTTAGCCGATTGTTGAGAAGGTATAAACCTTCTATTGATGATAATCCTCCAATAGACATTGGGAGTGGACCAGACAATTGGTTGAACGAGAAGTGTAATTGTTTCAAGGAGGATAATCTTCCAATGGTCTCCGGGATTCTGTCTCGCAATAAGTTGTGTGCCAGGTTGAGAAAGTTCAGGGAAATCAAGTTTCCAATGGAATCTGGGATTTGGCCCTGCAATGAATTCTGTTCGAGGTGAAGAGTGGAGAGGGAAGTCAAGTTCCCAATGGAAACAGGGATCCCACCCCACAAAGAATTGTAGGGAAAGCTGGAGAGTGAGGAGGGAAGTCAAGTTCTTGATGCCCTCTGGAATTGTTTCTTGCAGCGAGTTGATTTCAAGATTGAGAAACTCCAGATGTTTAAAATCAAACATCCACTTGGGAATGCTTGAATTGAAACCGTTGGCTGACAGATCAAGGTGTCTAAGATGGGTCAAGTTTCGAAGGCCAATTGGGATGGGACCCTGAAAGTAGTTTTGTGAGAGGCGAAGGGAGGTGAGCTCCTGCAAGCTAAAAATCCACTTGGCTACTGGGGAGTAAGCCTGATGGAGGAAGTTGCCGGCAAGATCGACCACAGAGATAGGTGATGATATGTGGCGGGCAGGTTTCAGTATGGAAGAGGCTGTGTCGTTTAGAAAAGAATTTAAAAAGTGGAGCTCTTGCAAGGAGGGGAGGGCGTCTATCACCTGCAGCCAATTTGTTGCTCCGCTTAGATCTGCGTAGCTTAAATCCAGGTATTGCAGTGAATGCAACCTTGAAACCCACTCCAGATTGTCACTCTTTAATCTGCAACTCTCCAGCTCGCTAAAACCCTCGTAACCACCCAGATTGAGGTATTGTACATTGGAGAGATTCCCAAGTTGATGAGGTATCACTCCCGAGAACCCTCCACGCGAGAGGTTCAGATATCGCAAGCTCTTCAAAGAAGCCAAGAAACTGGGGACTTGAGTCCATCCAAAGTGGTTGAAACTCAGATCCAAGTGAGTGAGATGCTTTAAATCCAGGAGGGAAGGACTCAGTTTACCTCCCAGCGCCTTGTCCCCACAAAGCAATTCATCATCTGGAGGCATGCAAGGAAGCCGTAGGTGAAGAACGTGGCCGGTTGAGTTGTGGCAGACAACACCATCCCAAGCGCAGCAGTTCGCGTCTTGTTCCTCCACCCACGATGAGAGCCTGTTGGAGGGATCAGTGAGGTTCCCTTTGAAACTCAAAAGCGCTTCCCTCTCGCGAGGAATGCAAAGCTCGTCTGTTTCTACTACGCACAGTGATGATATTATCAATAGCAAGGCTGAGTTGAGTTGCAGGAAAAGAAGGCGGCCACCCATATTTTTTGTGATTGCATGTCCTATGCCCATACTTTTCACTTTTCAGGAGGGTGTGAATATTTTAAGGCGGCCTGAGGTTGGAGAAGTGATATTGTAGTCGATTCCTATATATATGTGGCTATTTATAAGTTCTCAACAAATTTATGAAAAAATAATAAGAGTATATAGCAAGAGGAGTTATGCGTAGACTTGGACATTAACCCATTCCTGGTCTGTGGTGGAGCACTAAACTTTGTCCCGTTTGTACGTAGGTGCGAACACTCGACTCTATGAACTATGCGGTCCGGTCAGTGGTAAGCCACTACACCGTGTCGTCCATGTATATGCATGCATGTAGGTGTGAACACTGGACTTTTAGTAAAATAAACAGCAGTCATGAGTTATTGTTGTTTGTTGGATGGTCACTTTCTCTCTCTTTCGTCACCTATGCGGTCCGGTCAGTGGTGATTGGTCACCGGATGCCACATTGACCGTGCGCGTTTGTGTGGCGCCCATGTCTTTTTTTTTTCTTCCTTTTTAATATAACCGATTCCGTAATCCACCTGCCAAATCCCAAAACACTTAACCCTTTTAAGCACCCCTGTTTCTGTATAAAATCTGACAAGGCTGAGGTTGCGTGCAGGATTTGAACACGAAATCAGAGGTCTCCTCTCGTCTGCCTCGGGCAAATTAGGTGGATATTCACACCTGACCACACCCGGGAAATGATTAAGTTATAATAAATAAAAACAATTAGTCAATTACGCAATTTATTGATATAAATATAATTTTTAAAATAATATTATTGAAATATAATAACAATATTTTTAAAACATGTTTCTAAATAAATATAAATATTTATACAACCGGCTCGCGGCATTTTTGCGTAACCGTGAGGGATTGAACGGTTATGATCTTTTCTTTTCTTTCTCTCCCTACTCCGATGAATTAATAGGCTGCCACATGAGTCATGATTATCCAAAAATTATTACCCAACCCCTCCATAGTATTGCCCTTTAAATAAATATAATTTAATTGCTCGGATGCGCTTAATGAAATTCTGAGGAGGAATCGTTGGCTATGGGTCTGAGTCAGAGTCAGTAAGTCGTCTCGCTATGCCAGGAAAAGGAAAGGCCACCCACATGTTTCGTGGTCAAAGCAAGCCCACGTGTCTGCGGTTCTGCTCAGGTTTTGGTGTCCTGTGGTCGGGCTGGTTCTCAATTGCTCGGATAGTACTAGGTAGAACTCTTTTTGGGGCTCGGGGCACTGTGTACTCTACAATAGCACTTTCGGAATGGGCGCACTTGAAGAATCCAGCAATTTCCCGTAAGGCTAGCAGCTAGAAATAGGGACGTTAGGAATAGGGCTTCCGCAGGCTATAAAAGAGTGGAGGGACGACAACAACACAAGAATAGGCTTTAGGGTGCTTCGCTCTTTCGGATAAGAGGTGAGAGCTATGAGACACTTGTGGCCCGCCGCTGGATACAGTGCCGTGTTTGGTACATCATACACGAGAGTATGAGAAAACACGTATTAATAAATATTGAGCCGCCGGGATTTGATGGTGCTGAAATCATAGCAGAAATTAGATTTAGCCATCTTTTAAAACTCAACGGTTCACGTGAGATGTAAAATTAATAATAATAATAATAATAATAAATATATTGAATCAATCTTTTAGCCATTGTTTCATAAGAAGAAAATTGGTGAAAAAAATAGTAAAAAATGGTTTTTTGGGATGAAAAGTACTTTTATAGTTTAATTATAAATTTAAAAAAATGAAAAAAATTACTATTATTTAAAATATTGTCAGGTCTGTTTTGTTTTTTTATTCATTGCCCAGTAAATTTCTTTTAGTTCTCGAAGAGTTTTAATCTGTTTTCCAAGTAAGCTGTGCAAATATAAAGAGGCAGCGCAGTTGGGAGAAGGAGTTTTCGCAAGTTAAATCACAAAAAAAAAAAAGTTACTAAACTAAAATTTTAGAGGTAATTTAACTAAGTAAATATAAATTTAACTATCAAGTTAAATATATATTTAGATGGGTATTATGGATAGATCATAAGGCCATACTACATGTTGGTGCCCCTGCATGCAGAAATTTCCTAGATAGAGATAATATAAGTAATTTTATATATGGGCCGGGGCTCTACCATGTAATAAGTTTAATATTTTAGAACATACAAATGGTATTAGTATATAATACACGACAAAACAAAAGAAAATGGAGAACAATAATAATCATAAGGTTGAGGGAAAAAAAACATCCGACACTCACTGCAGCTGGTTTCCACAACTATATATCAAGAACAAGCGAAATAGTTGCAGCGGTGGCACAAGTGAGAGTACTCAAAGAAGTTCAGTGAGAGCTTCACAACAAAACGAGAGCAGCAGCTTCGACGGGGAAGAGGAAGGTGAAGGAAGGAGCCCTCGTGGACATTAATTGGGTAAAGCTCATCAGACCTCAACAGCCACCCCAACCCTAGGCTCAAGAGAAGCCCGGCCCATATTAAATACCCACTTTGAATCCATGCAAACCCAACCAACATTGGTTCATTCACCACCGTTCCTTGATGAGTTCCTGATATTTTATAATTACTACAATTATATTAGATCAAGGAATTATATTTTTTTAACAATTTTTTCCTTGCAAACTCGATGCGTATCCAATAACTCGAACATCAACTAAACCAAAACATATATTGTTTTTTTAACAATTCCTTAAGTATTGCTACGTACCGTGCTGAATGCATGCATGGTTCTCTTCAAAGTTCACCGGCCCCTGCCTACATTTTATGTTCGGTGAGATGTAAAAAGCAGTATAATAAAGTACTCACAGTGATATTAAAAATGATGATCGGATTCGTTAATAATTAAGTTAATTATTGGTTAATTACCATGATATTAGTTAATTTAATTAACTAATATCATGGTACTGCTAAGTAATGCAATTAATGATATACTTTTTTAAAAAAATTACCCTCCTCGTTTGGAAAATATTTGATTATATATTTATATTTCTTATCCATTATAATTAGTTTGCCGAACTTAAACAATGTGGCTCTAGCTCTAGCTGATTGAATTAGCGTACAACAAAACAAATAATTATTTAAAAATTTGTGAATAACTGAGTACCAATTTTTTACATATCTAAATTTCCAATTTCAACTGGAAATAAACAAGCAATTTGGAGCAAGGATTCATGCACCCAATAGAACAAGTTTCCCAGACGCGCCAAATGTACATTGGACCACCAAAATAGACATTAATCATTAGTCGTGTTTCTAAATTAACAGAAAATTATCCTTTCCTTTCAACGGATCTCCTCCCCTCTAGTGGTGACAAATTATCTTAGATTCTATATACATAAAATTATCTTACAATTACACACTTCCTAACTCAAAAACAAACAAAAAAACGCAGTATTCCGTCCCATGAGCCCTGGAAAGTATATAATCAATCACTATAAGGGTGCCGCAAATGGCAAGCCAGATCCTTCTCTGCGTCAAAAACAAAGTTGAAACTGAATTTCCCGTAGAAAATTGAAGGACACAGGATAGATCACACACCGAAGAGAAAGCAGTTGGAATAGCAGGGAAGCAAGAGGGCACTGTCCTCCATTGCTAGGGGCTGCCTGAATGGATTTAATTGGATCTGCAAGGCAATAGTTGCAGATTTGATCAATTCCGACATGCAAAAGTCATACCTAATTTAATAAGATGATGACATGGAATGGGAAAGAACGCACAGGCAGCTTGAGCTTGTTTCCGCTTATGGAGCTTATGCAACGGACTGCCAGATGACAGGCTTCCTCACAGTAATCGGAGAAAATTGCCCGCACATTCATTTCCTTAATAAGCTTCTGGAGTGCCCCAGCATACAGTTTACTGGTTAGTACAGCAAAAGCATGCACGTGCTATTCTCATTAGAGAGAGAGAGAGAGAGAGTCATACAATCGTTGGCAACCAGCTTGAATAAGCAGCAATACCAGCATTAGGAGCAATGATGATATGAGGAAAAGAATCCTTTTCATGAAATCATAAACAATACTTAGGACCAGCAGCAATATAGCACACTAATGGAAAGTAAGTGTATGAAGTCTCCATATTTACTGCACAAGAGAAGGAGAGAGTACCTTTAGTATATCATTGTAATGGTCATGGTAAAACCCTTTATGAAGGCGTAACGTTACCACAGCATTATTTACATTGGATATGAATGACTTTACACACTTGCTTGAACAATTGCAAGCACATACTTTGTCATTGCAGCGG
The DNA here is from genome assembly GCA_023512835.1 of Taxillus chinensis. Lineage (NCBI taxonomy): Eukaryota > Viridiplantae > Streptophyta > Magnoliopsida > Santalales > Loranthaceae > Taxillus > Taxillus chinensis. The sequence continues at coordinate 8,882,607 of CM042091.1, forward strand.
GCATATCCATAAAGATTAATCCTCTCACCATTCCTATACATCAAAAGAGATGGAAAACATCAATAAATGCCGAACAACTAATCAATCATAGAGTCAATGAACAAAAAGTGAGACAGTTGGGAGGGGGTTTTTGACTTACAATATGAATATCAGTTTTGAAGTTCAAAAGAAAACAAAATAAAAAGAGAAAACCTCATACAGTTAACCAAACGACATACGTGAAGGCATGGGTACACATTCACATTCATATCTACTACCGGCTGGATCACTAAGAAGCACCGCAACTTTGATGTATATAAATTTGGCCTCTCAATATTTCTTGTCAAAACTTCAACCTACACCATATCTGCCACTTGACAGAAACATTAATTTATGATGTCTGTTTCTAGCAGTAAACCATCAAGAGTTTGCTCTTTAGGACATTACAATTTCGTTTTTCAGTTTTTAGACTGAAAAAACATTTCGTAGAATGTCCAAGTGGGTCCTAGAAAAACATTTTCTTTGACAAGCACTTGTAGAAACATAAACCAAAACACAGTGCTGAAGTTCATATCACCCACCAAAATTGTGAAACTGACCTGTATTGCGGAACTGCAGGACCGACAAGCTCTATATGCACTTGCACACCAGGAAAAAGTGCAAGCAGCTCTCCAAAGGCCACAAGTTGATTAAGCTCTTTATCAGGCCCTTTGAAATGAAAGTCCATTACATACATAAATTGCAAGAGAATATAATATCAGTGAAAAAGATACATCCTACCTTTAGCATATATAATCAATTGATTGAGTACCCCCAAAAGAATAATTAGCATAAGTGGGGGATAAACATAAATTCTACAGCTACTAAACGATTGTCAAGATAATGCATACCAAGATAATGTATGTGCAGCTCGTTATGGATTTCAGGAACCAGGCTTCTCACAGCAGCAACTTGAAAAGCATGATATATAGTAAGTGGCTGGTTTAATGAAAACAAACAATTATACACAAATAGACCGTATTGGCTTTTAAAATTTCAAAATAAAGAAATTTGATTCCAGAAACACAGGTCTCAATCAATTTATTCATGCTCTAGGCATAACATATTCGCTTTTTTCAGCATCCTCCGACATTTTTGGAAACATGATAACTAACGAATAAAGTTCAGTTCTGTATTAGTACCATACCCAGTGCAAAAGCAAGGCAACAGGTGAATGCAGTGGGATACATCTCCAATTGTAATAGTCTTCCCAGCTACTCAACTTCTTTGATATTGAAGATTTGGGCCCTGCACATTCGTATCAGTTAAATTATTGGAGGGAAAATGTTATCCGGTGGGGACAGGAGTACATATTTTGGGTTATAGCAAAAGATCATACCACTGCATGGACACAAATCGCTCGAAAGATGCCAACTGTCACTTGGCCTGTGCCAATAAAGAGCAGGGCGTGAATGAATGTTACACAAATTTTTAGAGGGGCACAAAATGGATAAGGCTGAAAAGAAACCTCGTGTGATGAATGGAATCGAATGAAGTCCCACAACCACACTCATATATCCACATTCCTACGCGATGAATGCCCCTTTCGCTCAAAAACGAACACCTGGTCTCTTGCTTTTCACAAGTCTAACAAATGTGAATCCCATAATAAGAAGAGCGCAACACATCAGTCATCACCCACACCCAAGCAAATCAAAAAAACATGAAGAAACGTTGCCAAATTGCTGCTCTACCTGGGACTGGGAGAACGTAAAAGGAAATTCATTCAAGACATGGATACGCTGCATCTGCTGTTCTAACCTTTCGCACTCTTCCTTATGAACATTCCAATGAGCAATCTATGGGTAAACAATTACAACATACGTAAAAAAAAAACATTTGAATGGGTTGAGACATAAATAACCATTTAAAAAAATTAAATTAAATTCATCAGAGTCAATCCCTAGGTGTTAGTTTTGTTTAAGGTTGATGATCCCAGGAGCCAAAATGTGCGTTTGAGCAGTTGGTGTCGGATGACTAAACCAATACCTAGGATTCCACAAATCCAATGCTCAGTAGAATGAATTGAACGGGAGAGAGTGGAAAACCAGAAAAAAACAAGAGCGCGTGCCTGGTGAGACACGGAGCAGTAAGTGACGGCTCGGCAGCGGGCGCAGGGTCTCGTAGGCGGCCCCTTGCACTTGGTGCTTCGTCCCTTGCCGGCGCACTCCATCGCCGCAGCTCCCGGCGACGTCATGTCATATATTCGTTTTTATTTTTCTTCTTTATTGTTGTTAAAAATTTTACTTTTAAATGAATATTAAATATAATAAATTATAATAATGTTTTGATAACGAGGTACTCTCGGTACTGGTAGGCCGTGCGCGGTGGGTCGGTTCCGATTTCCAATTCGATAAAATCGACGACACTGACGAGGACGGTGAGACGGTGGCTCGCGTGTTGGTGCTTGAAGTCGTGGGCTGTATCGAGATTTCGAGGTGTTAATGGGCCCAGCTAAGCCCACGGGATCGGGTATAAATAGACATGTTTAATAACGGGCCAGATTTGATTGGCCAGTCCAGCGTACATTGCATATTGACTTTTTTTAAAAATCTTGAAACACTACCACTATGATATTATTTTTAAAAATAATTTAATAAAATTAAATAATTTAAAATTATTTATGAATATTATAAATTCATATGAACTTACTATTTTAAAAAATAATTTTATTTTAAAAAATAATCGCATATAACCGAACATAATAACATAGGTGTGAAATTAGCATTGGGTAAATATCGATTCTGCCATGAAAATGACATATACATCACACCTAATAGATCATGGATCAAGTAAAACCTCTAGGTTTTCAGCAAGTCACTCTACATCTATTTCATTAAGTTAGTTAAGGCACTCTCGTACCAATTTCCTCCGCATTTTTTCTAAGTTTATAGATTTGAATCACTTTTTATTTTAATATAAAAATATACATCACAACACAAAAAATTTACTCAATTCCTATTAAAATAATATTTTTGTATTGTTTTTAATAGTTAACTTTTTATAATTTAATATAAAAGTACAAAAATTATTAAAAAAACATAAATAAAAGGATATGATCATTTTTATATAAATTAATAACATATGAAGTTAATAGTAATTTTTAATACATTAGAAAATTATATGTATATTTATATCACACTAAAAAATAAAAGAAAATAACAAACCATATCAAAGTTTATGCGCCAGAGTGAACAAATGTAAATATTGCGAAGTTATTTTTTAGATAATATTTTCTTTGTGCACATTTTGACTTTAAATAGAATCGCTCATGAAATTCCAACAATAACTTATTATATTCAATAAAAAAATGGTTCGCTTTTATTCGAAGTAAAACTCACTGTGTTTCTTTTGGATATGATTTAGGTTTTTAATTTTCAAACCAATTATATATTCATTTTCCATACTTATGCTTGCATATACTTAGTTTTACATTCGTATTATTTTCAAGCTATTATTGATAATTTATTAGTAATTCCTTATTGTGTTGTTTTGTTTTTTTAAACTCTAAAGGTCATTTTTTATTTTTATATTTTGTTTTTAAATATTTTAGAATTCGTGTTGGATTTTGAATTTTGAAAACTTCTATTTTATATAGTAAAATATGTATTTTAGAAAGAGTGTTCTTTTTAATATATGCCCATAAAAACAGAAAAATAATAAAATATGATAGGCCTAGGTATTAAAATATATGAAAACTAATAAAAAAACATAAAAATGTTGAAATTTTTTTATTAAATAATTATGAGACCTGTGTATTTTGAAAACATAAATAATAAATTAAGCATATTAGTGCATTAGTAGTAGATTTATTATATAAGTCTGTTTCAATATATTTAAGAAAAGAAAATTAAAAAGTCATAAAATCATTTACACAACAGGTGTTTCATTTTTTATGGGACCTGTACAGCGTTTCTCAATGTATGAGAAAATGTTATTTATTCATTATAATTATTAAATTGTATATAAAATTTTTATTTTACATCTACTTCACGTTTTCCATAACATTCACTTTTATTTTATATTAAATTATAAAAAAATATTAGTCAATAAAATATGTAGTGTATAATATTATTCTAATGATATAGATGGTGATTTAGGAAAATATATTGTGATGTATATTTGTATATAAAAGCAAAAAATAATTTAAAACTGTAAATTTATAAAAATGTATTGAAAAACTTATATAAGTAATTTTATATTATTGTTAGATCCGCTGTTAGAATTTTCAAACATAATATTGTTTTGAAAATAATGTACCAAACATGGCCGTTAAATCTAAGAATTGAGAAGTAATTCAAATAAATCGAATTTGTATTTGACAAAACTAGTTATGCACACAAAAACTATGATTTGTTAAAATAAGATTTTATAGCCTAATTGTTTAATGTGAAAAGTTAATTTTATCGTTTAATTATAATTTAAACTGCTCATATTATGCTTTTATTTAATTATAACTTCACTATAATGGTTAATATAGTAAAACTATAATCAATAACGGTTTTAGTTTTTTTTTCTAGTGTATTAAAATTTAAAAACTATTTGAGGTTGTTTAATTAGTTTTTTCTGTAGCTATGTGTGTACGCGCAAGCGTGAGTGTGGTTCAAGAATATTTATATAATTTATTTTCTTTTTTCTTTTAATATTTTTTAAAATGTCACATCCTCTTGTACATAAAGTTTATAAACCGTTTATTTCAGATATAACAACTTAAATTAAAAGCTATCACGTGAATAAATGTAACGTGGTGCATTGAAAACTGATGGTAGATGTTTTCAAAAGAGGACTAATGAAATAATAACGTGAATAAATAGTAAAATTGGACCAATGGATTGAGCCAAAAAAATTACTTTTTAAGTTATATATGGTAGATCATGTCAAACGTTATTTTTCTCATTTGGTCATTGAACTTTCAATTTTAATTCCTGCAGTTATTGCTATTAAAACTAATAATGAAATCCATCAGTTTGTTAATGTAACATTTTAAAAAAACATTTATCCTATGGACGGTTTTTTTGAACTAATTGCAATTATTTTTATATATACCAATAATTGAAAATTACAAAAATAAATTTGTTGCATACAATAATTAAACCTACGGCCCCATTAAACACAATAACAGTCTTACTACTGAACCAAAATACCTTCTGCAATTTTAATATGATTATATATATATATTAATTGCTTTATTTATTATCCACACAATATTAATATTAATAATATTTAAAAAAAATAAACATGCATAATATTATACATTTATAGTATAACATTTTATTTTATTTAAGATTTGTAAATATTATAAAAAATAAATCTAACATCATCAAAATATGATATACAAATTGTTAAAATACTTAAAATTTATACTAATAGTTTTATATTTACTATTAGTCGTCTGTAAAGAAAATCATTTGTTTATATTTATTAGTAGTCATTTGTATAAATTATAGTTTTGTCAATTTTCATTCAATTTTTATTTTATTTCTTAATAAAATCCTAAATAAATATCCGATATAAAATATATATTCTTAATGATATTAAATAATATTTACATAGTTGAAAGATTGTTATTGGACTTAATTGAGTCACTTGTCTGATTCTTGTATATATGCTAGCTTGTGTGTGTTTATATATATAAAATTCATGGAATAGGATATTACAATCAATATGTTGTTTTGAATAAAATACAAAATACTCGTAGTACAATATTCGTTTTATGTTTCAGAGATTGCAAATAACGCTGTACCTACAAATGCAATTTTTTGAAAATAATTATCATTGTGTATCCTTTGGTTGGAAAATGATTGAAAGAAAAAAAGTGAAGAGAAAGAAGATAAAAAAAAATATTTGGGCTTGACTGATAAGATAGAAAAAGTTTTTTTTCCCAAGTCATTTGGGATTAGAAAAAGGTAGAAACAAGTATTATTGTTTGAAATACTATTTTTAACCTTATGTATATAATTATATAAATTTATATAATATGTGAAAAAGGATAGTTTTGTAATTTTGATAGTTTTGATAGTTATCATAAAATTAGTCTCTATTTTCACAAATTTTACATGCATTTTCCTTTCACCCCACGCCAAAATAATAAAAATATTTTGAATCAAACTCCAACTCACACATCACCATGCATTTGAAACTTTTGATTTTATTACAACTAAATAGTTGTAAATTAGCTTGTGATTTTGAAATGCAGAAATGATCATATACCATTCTAAAGGATCAAGCATGATTGCATAATATTTATTCAATCCCTACACTCGTCTAGTTGTTAAAATCTTGATTTAATGTTAGGATTTCACCTAGTCATTTTATAGTAAAATTGGTAATAAAATCAAAATCGTGTGAAAATATCGATTTTATCTGTATATTTTAATGATTTTACGTATTTAATTGGTTACTTTTAAATGTGTAAATCTAAATTTAATTTGATATTGTTTATTTTTAATTATATTAAATTTAATAAAACTTCAATTTTATTGATTCAATAAATTTAAAACTGAACTTTTTTTGTGATATAGTACCGACCATTCATATTAAATTTAGAAATTCTTATAAATCCTATCACACAGTATCACATTTTTAAAATAGTAATATTTTATAATATTCGAATATAATTCCAAGTAGGTGCCAAAAAATTTAAACCTATATATTTTTCTACTTCAACTTAAATCAAATTTTCCGTAAAATCGATTCTGTTTAAATAAATTTTAGATTATGTTTATGCTCTATCGTCTATTAGCCTGTAATTTTGAAATGCAGAAATGGTCATATACCATTTTAAAGGATCAAACATGATTGCATAATATTTATTCAATCCCTATAGTTGTTAAAATCTTGATTTAATTTTAGGATTTCACCTAGTCATTTCATAGTAAAATTAGTAATAAAATCAAAAACGTGTGAAAATCTTGATTTTATCTTTATATTGAATTTAATAAAAACTTCAATTTTACTGATTCAATAATTTCAAAACTGAACTATTTTTGTGATATAGTACCTAGCTATCATTCATATTATATTTAATATCAAAAGTTTTGTGATATAGTTCCAACCATTCATATTAAATTTAAAAATTCTTATAAGTCTTACAATTTAAACATGTATATTTTTCTAACTCAACTCAAATCAAATTTTCCGTAGAATCGATTCTATTTAAATAAATTTTGAATTATGCTTAAGCTCGATCCTCATTTAAATGCAATGGATGCGTATAAGGATGTGAAATTTGATATTACCCATTATATATATATTTGATACGAAAAACAATTAATCGATGATCAAGTATAATTTGGTTATAGTAATTTATTTTTTGTTTTGATTTGTAACCGTAATAAATAACTTGATTTGCAGTGAATAGAAAATATTTTAAAGGAAAAGAAAATATTTATCGGGAGGGATGCATGCATACTGAGGAACACGGAGTCTCGATATGCGTAGATTGCAGCGAAGCGGATTTTGTTGGGAATCTATCATATAAAACAAAAGCAGATTTGGAGGATACGGGGGATTGTTTCGAGCAGATCGCAGCCCAACCCATTTTTCGACATGGGATTATTTATTTATTTATTTATAATAATAAAAAGAAGCTATTTCTTTTTCTCTTTCAACTCTCTCTCTATCTCTCTCTCTTTTTGAATTATATTATTACAGGCTTATAAAAGGAGGGAGGGGAGACCTCTGTTGCTTCCCTCCTCCACGGAGAAAAACATTGTAGACGGAAAAAAGCCTTCTTCTCCTACATATAACCAAACCAAACCAATAGCAGATTTCGATTTCAGCAAATGGTACGAGGAACCGCAGACACCATGTTGTCGTTGGGGAGGAAATCCGAGAGGTCGGAAGAAGTTCATGTTCTGGCCGTTGATGACAGCCTCGTGGACCGCAAGGTTATTGAGAGGTTGCTCAAAACCTCTTCCTTCAAAGGTGTGTGTGTGTGTATATTTGTGCATACATAGCCCGTAGACTACTGGGATTTGAGAGATTGTTATTTTTATTATTTTTTTTTTTAAAAAAATGTTTTGCAGTGACGGCCGTGGACAGTGGAAGGAGGGCTCTGCAATTCCTGGGGCTGGACGAGGAGCAACAGAGCTCTATTAATGGACTTCATGTTAGTGATTAATTTGCAAGACACCCAATTCACGAGTGTCTTAATTAGCATTTCTTTTCTTAGTAAAATGGAGTGTTTCAATTGATTAGTCGTCGATTTTTATTGCAGAATTTGAAGGTTGATCTCATCATCACCGATTATTGCATGCCTGGAATGTCAGGATATGAATTGCTCAAGAAGATCAAGGTCGCCTATATGCACTCCCGAATCTTCATTTAATTGTTACCAATCATATACCAGTAAAATCAAAAATTTTAAAAAGAGCCGTTTAATTGCAGGGCTCAACCTCTCTAAGGGAAATACCAGTGGTGATAATGTCATCGGAGAACGTTTCACCCAGGATCGACAGGTTTCCATCTCTCCCCTTTTGATTTTTTGATTTTTGATTATTAAATTCTTTTAGCTCCAAACCTTGGGACACTGATCCATTTTGATTCAGAGGCAGGGCGAAAGTTGATTTAATTTATGAAAATTCTAAACGACAGGTGTTTGGAGGAAGGTGCAGAGGAGTTCATCGTGAAGCCCGTGAAGCTGTCGGACGTTGAACGTTTGAAGGATTACATGACGACCAGAGGGGCACGAGTCCACAAGACGAAGTCGTCGGCGTCATCATCATCAGCAGCATCCTCGTCACAGTCGTCGCTGAAATGACAAACTGTGATTTTATTTTATTTTATTTTTAAAGAAGTTATGTAGTTGCTAGTGTCCTGTTTTGTGTCTGCTAGCTAGACTTCTGCCAACGCCTACACGATGTAAAATTTTGTTCCCCGTTAATACTAATGTAACGTCCATGGTGTTCACTTTTGTTCCCTATCTCTCTTGGATATGTATTGGACTTCCAACTCATTTTTATATTTGGATTTAGGGCCGTCCCGAGGCAGTCCATAAATCTGATGGATGGGACTTCCAAATATATGTTATCCACTTCATCTGGGTTATATATCCTTGGTCAAAGGATAACAATTAATATATATATATATATATATATATATGTTCACACGCACACGCACACGATCAATGGGAACATATATGATGCATGCCTGCACCAGCATTTTGCACTGATAGCTGTGCAGGGATGAAGATGTTCTTTATTTTTTAAAAAACATATATATACTATCATGCATGGTATATTATATGGCCGTAACAATATTATTGAAGTCAAAATGAAGGTCTAAAGTAGTTTTCCGGACAATTTCCAAAACAAAAAAAGGGTTGGCAATTGGCCAGCTGTTGTTTGTCTGGTGGAATGAAATGAAAAGTAGTAGTCATGGATGAATTTATCTTAAGGATGTATTAATGCTCCTTCATTTATTATCTCGTGGGAAATGAATAATATTGATCGCATTCTTACTCTTGTCATCATTTGGACAACAATTTGGAGCAATCGAAATCATTGAATGTTTCAAAATCAAAATCGCTTTCGAATAGCCTAATGACATAAACAGTAAAAATTGATTTTATATTATATATCTAAAAAGTGCAATGAGCCCACAATTATGATATTTATATAAGCAGATGAATATTTAAATGAAACTGAAATATGGGTACCATACACTTTTTTTTTCATTATCATAACCCTATATATATAAATTTTTGACACCCCAGTCGAGTTAGCTTTGGCATTTTGGTGGAAGGGTGGGCATGAATCGCATGACAATATTTTAATTTCCAATAATTTCTTGCCGATTTAATTTAAGGACAAAAACAAATCCCATTTGGTTGCCTAATACTCGAATGCTGGCAGTTGGGGATTGTTACAAATAACAGCCAATCAATCAGTAGAGAGAGTTTTGATTACAGAATCAAGTGGGCCCTGCCTCGTTCTTCTCTAAAGAGATTTGGTGTTAGCCCAAACATGGTGGGATTAGGTCCACATCCATCCATCCATCTCATCAACAGCTTGAGTTGAATGGATTGCAAGGTACTTTAATTATTTAAAGCAATAATACTTGAAAAAGATTTGACCAGCATTCTAATATATAATAATACAGATTCTCCCCCCTGGATCCACCTTTATTAAACATTTTAATAAAATATTATTCCTAAAACATAAAAATTTTAAAATAAACTTTAACCAGTCAACTATTTCAATAAATTTATTATCACATAATAATATTAATTATAAAATATTAAACGATAAAACACCAGCTAATTAAATTTAATTGATGCTCTAAAATTTAAAAGTTTAACCAAATTTATAATTAATATACAGATTTTAAAATAAATTTATAATTAATATTATTTCATATAAATAAATTTATTAAAATAATTTATTATTCTAGTGCAATGTTTACATTTATTTCTAATATTTTTTTTATTTGATAAGAGAAAAAAATATTTTAAAAGAATATTTAAAAAAAATAAATATCATAATAAATGAATAAATAAATAATAAAATAAGTCTAAATAATAACATAAAAAATAAGTAAAATATAAAAAATTATTTAAATCTTTCACTAAATTTTAATTTTAATTTTAAAAACAAAAAAGAATTAAAATATTTTTTAAAAAATAATTATAAAATATACATATTGTAAAAATTAAATAATCTTAAATTTATCAAAACTCACAAATTTTTAAAACAATCACATGTACCAGGCGTAACCCTAGTTTCCCAAATTTATTGCAAGTGGAGTTGAACTTTGACTAGGGATCGAGTGTATATGGATTGGTTCAAAAAGCAAAAAGTTGGATTAATTCCAGGTAAGCATTTACAACCAATTTGCATGTTACACTATCAATTTGCATGGACATTTTTTTATTTCATTAGTTTTTTTTTTCCTCACTTTTAGCATTTGTTGCAACATTAAGTCAACATATATACTAGAATTCATTACGCAGATACAAAGCATCCGCAACACTGGCCAATCTATTACAAAACAGAACACAAATACCAGTAACTCATTCTCAGCCGCCTGTTATTGATGCACCTCTGATCTTTAATTTATGGCTCCCAAGCCAAGTACGGGTCTTATTTTGGATCCCTACAAACAAATTAGTTGATTCAAGGGAACATCAAATTACACCACACGGAAAATAACAGTGAAAATCCAACGAAACCAAAACTTATGGGACATGCATAGCCTTTTGACATAATTTTTCTTTTTTGTTTTTTTCCCAAGAAATTTGATTCTCACTGCCTAAAAGTTAACATATGGGAAGCACTATATTTCAATGATTTCATTTGTCAGAGATCCGAATAAGATTTCCTGGTGGATTACAGGATTAAGATCTCATAATGGGATATCAAGAAGACATGAAAGAATGGCTCCTAATGGGCCCCTAGAGTGATCAGATCAGCCAGTCTCCAAAGAATAACTCACCCCAAGAGCCTGGAATTAATTAACACTCAAGAGGTGGCGCTGGCGGGAATGATCCAACAAGCACATAAAGCAAGAAACTATAAGATTATCTATACAGACCTTTAGAAAATGCTAAACACAAAACCAGCTGGGCAGATAGCCCACGAGATCTGCTTAAATCATTTTAAATATCAATCTTTACCATAAAAAACTACAAGCTTCCGAAAGCTTTCATATGCAAGATTACAAAATGTAGTCAAGCACATTGCTTATGAACACATCATTAAACGTCATAGTGAGAACAGTGAAAGACAAATATTTATACTGAAGCACCCAATAATTTAACCTTGTTTGGTTTAAAAACCAACGGAGTAACCTTCTGCCCTCCATCTAACCAGTTACAATGATATTGAATGATAGTTGTAGAAACTCCAACTTTAAGTCATGTTTTTGATCAGGAACTTAACTTGCATGGAAAAGCCATGTTAATATGTTATGTGAACTGAGCAATTCATTTAGTGCACCAAAGGCTATTCAGATTTTAAAATTTGAGTCATAGGCAATCTTTCATAACAGTCCCGCTGTAACTATTTTTTGGGAGATGTACCTTGTCTAAAGGGCTTTTTATTGACCTTTCCCCCTGTAGAAATCTGGCATTGGTGTGGCCTGGAAGTTAAGGCTCTGTCTGAAGTTTTTGATTTCTACCTCGTTCATTCTGCAACAATCATTAAATATTCAGAATTGCTATAAATCAAGTCATATGAGAGTAATACATAACCAACAATAGCATACAATCAAAGGAAAATTTCTATAAATCTAGCATACATTTGTATGGATATTTAATCATGTTATAATGACAGTAATAGATAACCGACAGTAGGAGACAATCAAAGGAAAATTGCCATGGATGGATGTACATAGTAAAAATGCTTCAAAAATTCTGAATTCAACATTGATGTTGCTCTATTTATGAATATATGAACCAACAAAAAACGACAATCATGGAATACTTCCTGCTTTTTGTTGGCAATAAACAAATAAAAAAAATACTATACCTTTGGTTTTGGACGGAGGCGCATCTTCTCCCCCTCTATGGCATTAGATTTTACCTCTAGTCTTTTTACAACCTGCGAAGAAAGGGGAAAAGGTGGAATTGTTAAGATACACAATCAAAAGGAAGATTGTGCTTCAAATATAGGATCTCACAAAAGCGTCTGGCGCATGTGAGAGATGTAGATAGAGGATGCCTGTTTATGTTTTTCCTGTTTTTCTGCCCTTTCATCACTTCTCAAGCTGAAAGTAGATTTTGCACCTCCTGAACTTCTTCGAATTGGATCCGCCCGTCCTCCTCTGGGTGAACTATTAAAAGGTAACCAATGCAAAACTGGATGTCATTGAGAAGAGAAATAAAAATAATATCATGCATTTTATTCATGTAAAGGTCTATATAACTACGGATTTTAGGAATTACATGGAGTGCACACAGAATCAAAAGGTGTTTCGGAAAACCCCAATACTAAAGAAATAGAAGTTTAGCAGAGGACTGATAGATTAACAAATAGGTCTATATTCATCATTCAAGGTAAATTCATAAAGTACAAATTTGGAAAATATCTCAACGTTCCAAAGGTTAGCAGCAGAAACAAGAGCTCAACTGATTTAAGGTGTATTTTATGGCCAAATAAATAAAACAAAAGAGTGACAGTTGTAGATGAATGCATTATAAATAGTTTGAGGTCAAGCACAGCAGAAACACAACGAGAAAAAAAGTTTATTGGCAATGGGTATGGGTTTACAATGCACAACTAGATTTCAATTTACTTGCATATTATATCAGTAGGTCTGAATGGAAAACTAAATCACCCCAATCAAGTGATATAGCCACAACACCTGAGAACAATCACAAGCATACCTTTCATGCTCTTTCTGTGGGTTCCTAGGGGTGGAAACCCTCGATTCTGCTACCTCTGCTGGTACCTATGAACAAGAAATAGGGTGACCTAAAATCCCAAAAATTGGAAGACCACAATGCACAACCATACATGGATTAAAATGAAATAAAATAATTAACCTGATTTGCAGCATAGAGCCTATCTTCAACAGAAATGTTCAGTTGGTTGCATTCACGGTCCTTTTGAAAGGTTTTGAAAGCTCGTCTGACAATCTCCTTGTCACCCATTTTCTGCATAATTGAAAAATGTCTGGCAGGGGTGCTAGGAGTTGGTTCAGCAGCATACCTTGCAGAATCCAAACTAGAGGAATTTTCGGTGGCAGTAGGAACTGTTTTCTTGTGTTGACGCACAGAAGAGTCATGGCTCCGCGTTAAAGATAATCCATTCCCTTTTCTCGCTGACGATTGCAATGCAGACACCGGTGCTGTGAAACTCGAAATCAATTTTGCCCCTCTAGGGGTAGGAGCTGAGGTTTGAGGTGATATGGGTATTGACAACAAAGATTTATTCTTTGCTGTTGCCACATCATGTTCCACTTTGATGGGCAGAGTTTTCTAAACAATCAAAATTTCATACAAATGAGATGCCAGCATAGTCCACATCCATACTCAAACAACTATTGAGTTGATACTTGATATGTCTGCCCTAAGAAGTGAAATAAAGCACAAAATAAGAACCACAACAACGACCGAGTAGAAGTGTAGGACTCTTCACCTTTAGGGATGCCCTTGGTAGATCCAGGCGGACTATTTCTGCTTCTACTTTTGAATGTTCTACTTTCTCATTGTCCCGACCCTGAAGTGCTTCTGTTACTCTTTGAGACCCCACTGAATAACTATATTCTTTTAAGGAATCAGTTTCATCATCCGGTTCCTTTAATTTGGGACTATCCATTCTCTTGTCCGATTCATCATTCTCTTTCTCGATTGATGACTGACCGGTTAATGCATCCCGGATTGACTCTTCAACGACATTACTATTCGCTGCACAAGTCTGAGTAGCAGTAATGTTTTGCTTAACCGCACCACATTCTTCCCCAGTAATACCACGAATGTTCGCAGTCAAATCTCTGGGGCTTTGCCCTCCTAATTTCCCATCGCCCGTTTTCGTTGGCTTTTCTTGATCCGAAGGCTCTACCTTCCTTGCAGCAACATTGCGGCTATGAGCTTCGAAGAAGGCCTTCTTCTGAGCCACCGATCCCCCCGCGGAACACTTCTCCACTTCTTTGACGTACTTGTTGGATGCATCACTGTTCTGGGATCTGCCAAACGGAATTGAAGCTTGGGGAGCAGGGAGAGAGCGATTAGCTTCCTCTCTCTTCAGTGTGTGTGTGTGTGTGTAGAAACACACGCGACAGGCGCACCCACAACCCAAATCAGCCAAGATCAGGTAATCAGACAAAAGGGCTTGGGAATCTCAATACCCGTAAATTGGTAACCAATTAACTAACTATATCTACAATTCGAAATGCAATAACTGGAAAAAAAAATTAAAAAAGAGTCACATTTTCCCCAATTAGAGAGAGAAAACCTATGCACACCTTATTAGCGAGTTCTGGAGAAGCCACTCTTGGTTCGCCCATCACCTGTGATTGCATATCAGCATTGGCAACTGAAGTGAAGGATCATACATGAGCAAATCAGACAGCAGACCCAAAAAATAAAAACGCGTTCGACCTCGACCGACAAATGTACCTTCCTACCTGTGAACAACGAAGACGTCGACGGTTGTTTCTAGGTTTTGGTCATGGTTTGGAGGATGCCGTAAGACAGTTAGATAGTCAACCGAACGTGACCAACAAATATAATAAACAAACATTTGTTGTTTTTGTAGGTCAAACACGGGAGTTCAGTGGGAACTAGGAAAAAGGTTTTAATGTTTTTTTCGTGATCCGTGACAAATCCAAGGACGGCTGCCGATTCCCCTAGCAAGTAGCAACAATGTTACCATATATCCAATGCAACTTACAAGTTTCAATTAAACATTAAACACGATTTTCGTTTTTTTCACGACAATACAATGAGATTAATCTCGATGTTGCCGCTAATAAATGTCATCCTGAACTATTTTTAATTAATTTGCAAGAGTATCATCTCCCCTCTATGTTTCGGTTCGGTAGATAATCATTTTACACAATTTTAATATTATTATTTATCATCAAATTACTATTTCTTAAATAATAAATTAATTTTATTTTAATTAAAATAATTAAATAGCCCATTGACATTTAATATATAATTCCTTGACGTATGAATTATATTTTTTTTATTTGTAAGCAATTGTTATAGTAAATTTTATATGAAATTTGATTATGTATTTATTGATAATAGAAAATTTGTTAAAATTACTATAAGAATGGTTTCGTTCAAATTATAACTCTATGTTTCAAAAAATGAGTTCAAATAGTAATGCGAGTTTTGTCATAATTCACTATTAATTTAAGACTCTTCCATTGAATCAAAAATGTTTCTTATTTATATTGAAGAACATCTCTAACACTATTTTATATTTTATCTTTACATATGAATTTTTTTACATGTAAAGAGTCCTTTTTTGTATTTAGCTCAAACATTCTTATCTATTTTATTTATATTTTTTTTTATTAAAATAATAATTTTTTTTACATATCTCATCTCCTGCGTCGCATGAGGACTCCACTGCATTAGGGTTTTGTTGACAGGGGCAACAGTGATGGGTGGGGCAACAACTACTCTAGCAAGGATGGAGGCGGCAGAGGTGGGGCGCAGGAATGAGGGCGGTGGAGATGGAGCGCAGTAGGGATGGGGGGGAGGGTGATTGAACTTGCGATGGGGAGATCGAAAGATGAGGGGAGGGAGGCTGCGCCAGCTGGGATGGGAGGCCTGAGATCGGGCAGCGGGGATGGAGATGGGGCGGTGGAGATGCACCTGTGATGGGGAGATCGGGAGATGGAGGGGGGGGGGGGGGGGTGCCGCGCCGACGGGGATGGGAGGTCTGGAATCGGGCGGCGGGAATGGAGATGGGGTGGTGGAGATGCACCTGCGATGGGGAGATCAGGATACAGGAGGAGGGGGGCTATGTCGGCTAGGATGGGAGGCTTGGAATCAGGCAGCACGGATGGAGATGGGGCAGCAGGAGATGGGGTGGCGGAGATGCTTGTGCGATGAGAGAATGGGAGAAAGGAAAGAGAGAGGGAAAACAAAAAATAATAATAAAATAATATATAAATAATAAACAGTGACTATTCAAATGCGTAGAGTTACTATAGTATTTTTTAGATGTAGATAGCCAGTTTCTATCGTTTGAATCCATTATTTAATTGAGAAGAGAGCATAAAATTAACATTTTAAATATATATATCAATCATTAATTTGAACAAGATGATAACTTTTTTTATTAATTATATCTATTAAATATTATTTTAAATGTCTAAAATTTAAATTAAAAAAAAACATTTGTAAAATTATATTTACTCGCAAATAAAAATTATTTTTAGATTATAATAGGATATAACTTCTACATAATTTAAAAATACAGAATACGCATATACCAAAACTTGTTTAGTCACGGATGCCATGCGTGATAGGGATATTTGTATCAGTAAAGTCGTACCCCAGCAACAGAACAGTCCACCATTATTCCATTAAGTTCGACAATTAATGGTGTAGGTTTCCTTACCTCTTTTTGATAGCTAGTCCCTAGGCTCTAGCCAGTCAGTCAGTCCCTGTTACCCTTTCCAATATGGCATGTCACGATTTCAATCAACTCTCAAATTAAATAAACACTATTTAAAGTTTGATTTAAAAAAAAAAAACCTACCTCTGTACTGGGAAAATAACATAAAAATAAATTGACTACTAATTTTTACAGGTATATAAACACTATTTGATTCGGTGAGACTGAGATGTGATAAATATAATAAAATAATAGCTTTAACTATTGTTGTAGTTAAAAATGCAGTCACCCAAAAATTCAATTTGAGCATAAACATTTTTCAATTGAGATAAGGTATATAAATCACGCGAAATAATACACAGTTATTAAAATAAAAATATAAAATGAATTGAAGGAGTTTATACTTTATAATAAAATAAATGTTTATCCAATTAAATAAAAGTATTTAAATATACTTATTTAAGCCAAATAATATTTATGTTAGTTTAAGTCCCACCGACAATGCTCTGCATATTATAATATAATACCACAGTTTCATGGTACTTGGGCAGAAACCGACAGGCCATGCGAACCAATACACTTGTCCGAAGAAAGCAACAAAAGGCACACAGCTGTGTGACACCGACTATTTATTATTCCCCTCACCGTGGACGAATAAATCCATCAAGTACTGTTTACACCAACTCTAGAATAAATAATAATAATAATAATAATTAAAACTAAAGAGAAAATTTATTTATTTTCCCCCCCAAGAAATGGTCTGTACAAGATTATCAAAGAATGAGAATCAAAAACGAACGATGAAATGAAACGATAATCAAAAACCAAAATGTTGAATTGAATGAAACAAACAAACAACCAACCAATCCACCCTTTACATTCCCTCATCTCATCATCACAAGAACCTAGCTAGCAAGCTAGCCTCCATTTGTGGGTGTGGGCGAGGATGACGGTAACGGTGACGGCGACGGCGATGGGGCGGCTTGTAAAGATCGTACGGCTCCCACAGCCGATCCACACCGCACGGCTTCTTGGCGTCCAGCCTCGCCCACGGCTTCCCCTTCCCGCTCCAATGCAGCAGGCTAACCGGGCCGGGGTGTAGTGACCTGCACGCGCCGCTGAGGTTGTCGCCGCCCAGTCCGTGCTGGTTCCACCGGTGGTCGATCCCGGCCACATCCCCGGCGAAGACCAGCAGGAACGGCGGCAGAGAACCCAACTCGTAGATCCTCCTCCTCTTCTGAATCTCCATCCACCGCTCGATCCTCTCCCGGTACCGCCCCTCCCGCCACTTGGCCAGGTCCATCACCATCACCCCCGTGTTGAAGTAGCACGCCGCCCTGGAGTCGAACACCCTGGACAGCACCCGGTCCTCCCAGAACGCTGGGGTGAAGTAGGCGGTGAAGTTGGCGTGGCAGTACTCGGGCGCGCCGATGACTCGAGACCCGGGCAGCGACGTGTCCCACAGCCTGCGAATGTCGTCCACCACCACCAGGTCCGAGTCGAGGTAGATGACCCGTTGGACGCAGGGGGCGAGGAGGTCGCCCAGGTAGTTCCTGGCGTAGTTCAGCGGGTTCTCCAGGGCCTGCCGCACCGACGAGGAGATGAGATTCATCACCCTGTCCTCCCGGAAGATGTACACCCTGAAGCTCAAAGAAGGGAACGTGGATCCGACGAGTTTGGTGAGCCGCCTCGGGCTTGCCGGGTCGAACTCGGCGGCGATGAAGTGGAAGAAGACGCTCTCGGGGCACGTGGCGTGACGGAGGACGGAGTGCACGGCGGACATGGAGCCCCGGATGTACTCCGAGTCCAGGCTCATTGCCACGTGGACGAAGGCGGGGTCGCAGGAGGAGTCCACCGGGTCGTCCATCGCCGGACACTCCGCCCCGTTGCGGTATTCCGGCGCCTCCGCGAAGGAGTCGTAGAAACCGATTTCGGGCGGCACGCCGGAGGAGGTGAGTGGCAAATTCAGATACAGGGAGCGAATCGCGTGACAGAGCGGCGATGGAACAAGAACAAGAACAACGCACAGCAGGATTGTAATGGCAGCTCTGGGTTGGAAAAGAAGGCGAGCCATTGTGTTTGGTTGCCCAGAAATGAGACACACCCAGCCTCCAATTCTGGATCGATAAAATGTATAATAAGTATGAAGAAGAAAAAATCGAAAACTGGGAGGGCAAGGGAAACAAGGAGAGAACCGAAGTGGGAGGGGGCGAACGCTTCAGAGTGAGGGAGGGAATGGGATTCTTGAAGAATTACGTCTGGTCTACATGATGTGAATTCCGTTAGGCAGGCGCGTTTCAAACAAAACGCGGTTTCGCTTTCTCAATCAACACATGTAAACATGTAACATGTAACATGTAACATATATATATATATATATATATATATAGAGAGAGAGAGAGAGAGAGAGAGAGAGAGAGAGAGGGAAGGGGGGTTAATAAAAAGAAAAAGAAAAAGGAAAGTGTGTTGTTTTCTTATCTCTCTAACTCCACCTCACACACACTAACTCTCTCTGTCTCTCTCTGTCTCTGTCTCTACGGGAAGTGTGCCGTGTTTTATTCATAAATAAAGCCGGAGATTGGTGAGCTGGGTCGAAGTAATAGTGGGTAGTATGGGAAACTTTCCTAAATTCGTATTAAAAACTTAATTTGAATTTTTTAAAACATAATTAATTTTAAAAGTTATAAGTTAAAATAAGTTTTTATTACTTATAATTAATTTTAAATGTATCAAATTTACTGTTTAAAAAATAATTATATTTTAAAAAATAATATGATGAGCGCATAAATACTTTGGTAGCATAAAAATGTTGATGGCTACGTAAGGGAAAGGCAGATCGAGACATTCTATGTCTTTGGACCATGCAACACAAAATTTATGTGGATCAGATCGTACAATATATTTTTATATATATGCTTCAGTAATCGTACTCGTGTGATGAGATCATACGTTCATTGATTTAATGGTTGATGGAAGAAATGTGACCGGCACGCTTCATTTTAATTATAAGGTTATAGGAGACTGCGGGGTCCTTTTCTAAGAAACGTCAATGTTGCATCCTACCATTTGCGAAAAAATAAATTATATATATACATTGAAAGAGACTCGATAGAGGGAGTGATTTATAATGAAAATATGTAATTAAAATTTTATTTAATTATAAATAAATCGTAAAATTATAATTAAATAAAAATTTAATATAAATTATTTGTTGTAAAATCTAACTATTTGAATTAAAATTCTCATGTTAAGAAACGATCTCACGTTTTCTTTATAGCCAAATACACACATACTATATATATATATATATATATATATATAATATGAGATTTTGCCGCAAACTTTTTATGGTAATAATTTTAATTTTGACAGTTATTTGTTCTTATAATAAGAATCTAGTTTCATGTTTTCCATAAATTGGCCCGGTTTCAAACTTTAAATATTTATAGAATTCCTAGGAAAAATGAATGCCGGGGTTGAAAAGTTATAGAATATAAATTTTTTTCATGTTTGTCTAATTAAAAAACTTCAAATGATGTGAAAAAAATACATAGAAAATCGTGTCCAACTTCTATATCTAAGTGGTGTAAGAATATGTTGAAGATAAACAGTGTTGCAACTTATGATACTTTTCTCTCGAATTGACAGTGATGATTAGGCATTTTATAAAAAGTAACAATTATGAAAAAAGATTAACATTTTTATTGTATTATACTTTTCACCCTATTTTTTATATCAATCAACTATATTATGGAAAAAATATATTTTTTTTTTCCCTGCTTATTTTCCTTTCTACTTATTTGTCACTTCTTTTCTTTCTATTCCTTTTCTATATTTTACCAAGTAGAGGGTAAGGGGGAAAAGAGATTCTTTATACCATGACAGTAAAAAGTAGAATCCAATGGAGTTTGACTTTCAAGACACAAGTGGTTCAAAGTGGTTTAAAATATATTGCAATTGAGATGAGTGACAAAAAATATAGAAATCTCTTACAAGTTATACAAATTTCTGTGGGTATGGAGAGTTAAGTGGTGCGAGATTACTCTTGGAGCGAGACTTTTTAATAGAGAAATCTCTTTCCAAGGAATGTTTTGTGTGTTGTCTTATGTTTGGTTAATTTGATTGTTCATTAAAACATTAATAGCAAATTGCCTATATGAGTTTATTTCATTGTAAGGAGAAAAAGTAAAAAAAAAGTATACAATTATCCAGTAGGAGTTCTATATTTAACTTTTTTATTAAATTTATATAAGATTTTCTAATACATTAAAAAATTATTGTTCACTCTATATTATTATTAAAATATTATCTTTTCTCTCTATTATATTATCACATATACTTTTATCAAGTAATAAAAGTAATTATATAAAATATTATTTTAATAGTATATGTAATGATTAAGGTATTTATATAGGGGAAAAAATTATTTCAATATTTAAAATATTATTTTAATAGTATATGTAATGATTAAGGTATTTATATAAGGGAAAAAATATTTAAATATCTAAACTTAGAGAAACATATTGAGAAACTGCTTCCAATCCTCTTAGTCCTACTCCCTAGTGATGATGACATATAATTGTTCTTTAATTTCGCAAGGTTACATTATCTAAGGCAAAAAAAACATTATGGAAAGACTAAGGTAACATTATCTCATGCTCTTCAAATTCGTATTCTCTTCAATCGTCTCTACTTGTGTCATCGAATCAACCTCCAACGTCATAGCAACCTCATGAATAAAATTCTCTAGTATCATTAATTGAGACACCTGGTGTAAATTTGCTGCTGCAATTAAAGCATAACCCTTGTGCTCTCCCACGTACCTTGCATTTCATCCCAAGATATTTTTTTGCTAGCTACTGACGTTGCAGGCGACTTATTACCAAGATCGCCTGACGTTGCTAATGTTCTTTCCCAAATGGGTCGAATTATTCACCTTTGTCGAGAAATATTGTCGTTTTTCATTTTTGCCAAACTAATCGCCTCCTTTCGTTTGTGGCGTGAACATTCTAATGCGGGCCACAATCTCTGCCTGCCTTGAGTCCACCCATGAAAAGTAACTTGCCAAAAAAAAAAAAAAAAGCAAGCAAAAGACAATAGACCAATAATTGGGTCACCAGCCCAAAGTTTTGAAACCTGCATACCAATTTTGAATTTAGAACCCTCAACTCCATTCCGTTCTATGGACCAATAATTGGGTCACTACCCCAAAGTTTTCCGCTTGAAATAATATTTAAGGAGAAAGTTGAACTATCAACCTGAAGCAAAAAGATACTTAAAAAAGAATAATAAATATAAAAATTTATCCAAAAATCTATTAGCGTCCAGCATTGATTTTTTTTATTTATATACCACTATTATTTCTCTCAAATCACATGTGATGCAAGTAGTGCAATATATTGGCACACAAAATCAATTATGACTAAAATAAGTAGGATGAAGCTCAAAAATTCCAATGAATTTTGAATGTGGACTATCAGTGAGAACTGAGAAGGAAGTTTATGCTTAACAATTTATAAATTGAATTTCAATTATCAGATCCATCTGCGGAGGTCAACCCCATAGAGTTACTAGATACTAGCAAGCAAGCGTATTATTATAAAAGTTAGTGATATAAAGAAAACATCATTAGAATGAAAATTCATTTTTATCCAATTGGCCATGTGAACAAATAACATCGAAAAGCAAGTTTTAGAAATTTAATTTCAACAAACTAGCTTTTATTTTATTATTGATTTTAATCTAATTTTTCATTTTTTCGTAATAATTAATTTATAAGAATTGAAAATATATTTTTCAAAAAAAAAATTAAAATAATTGAAGAGAAGATAATGTTAAGGGTGCATGAGATTCCGCCATATAATTTTCCAATACGAAGCATTATATTAAGATTACCGAACAGGTTGTATTAATTACTTATTTCAAAATCTCATCCTTCAATATTCCATGCCAAAAACTTATCACCCTGCCAGCCAAACTCAACATAAATTTATTTTTAAAAAACGTATGGAGGAAAATATATTTCAAAAAATAAAAATAAAAAATCAAACAGCAACAAACAAAACGGTATGGCAATGCTTGGATAAAGAAAGCGAGAAATAAAATAAAATTATATTTGTCGAATTAGCTACTCAATATACCCACAAGGTATCCCTAATTCTCTATTTGCACTCCCTGTAAGCCAAATTAATTGAATAACAAAAAATTAAGTGTATGAATGGAATGAACATGTAAAAAGGCTTTACAACACAAGTTAACTCTAGTTAAAAAGGCTCAAACTGTTCAATATGGTACTACAATTGTTTGAGCCCTTTAAGCATTCCTCTGACTACCCTATTTAGTAGGTGGAAACGAGAATTTTATTTCTTTTTACAGGAATGCTCCTTTGGTTGTGGCACCCAAGTTACGTTCCATTTGTCACATTTGTATCCAACGTAAGTGGCTACTGAAAGAAAATGTACTCATCAAGTATGTGCATTTTCATGTTGCATAGCTCCGCAGTGGAGCGTGCAAAGCGTAAATAAGTTTGAGATCCACGGACAGTTATAGGCTTCAGCTACAAATGGCCAATTGCGTACCGTGTACTACTTAACGAAGAAGTATTACGCGCTGGTGAGAGACATCTGTGAAACTTTTGAGCACTTAGCAAATAAGCACTCAAAGACTTCACCTCGTCTTGACAAAAAGCCATCATGCAAAGTTCTCTTCCTTTTCTTCCGGAACAGAAAATCCTCGGTGTCTAAAACGTAGGACATCTGCCACATTCAAATTTCAAACATTACAAAATGGTGCAAATAATAAGCCACAGAAAATTTTAGCAAGCAACTGACTTGACATTTACCTTGGATGAGGTGCATGCTATTTTGCATTCCAGCCCATTGACGACCTTAACTCCATCCATGAAATTGCATGCGGTTGAAAATTCATCCCCACATAAATTTTTTCGCTTATTTCTGAAAGTAAGCAAGTGATTTACATACCAACAAATAACGTTTCAAGCCAAAGTACGTCAACTAAAATAAAGACAAACCTCTTCAAAAAAATTCCACACTTTCTCTTGTTGCTGGGCAGAACTGCAAGAAAGTCGTCATGCAAATAGCCGGCAAAGTTGGGGTCCATAACAACAGCAGCAGTTCCTTCAGGCTTATCATGTCCAGAGTCCATAAGCTGAATAGATACACAGGTTGGGATTGATGACTGCAGTGGAAAAACAAGGCCAAAAATTGGAGGGGGTAAGAATGCTTCCTTGCTGATACTACATAAAACATCTCATTTCAAAATAAAGGGGAAAAAAGACATACACACTCAATGCGATAGATGTTCTCGTCATGAAGAAGAACACGGGCATTTTCATGATAAACAACATCAACAAATCTACCAGGTTTTCTAGATTGTTCATAGGCATAAAGTTGAAGAAGCTTAAACTCCATCTCTTCTGTTGCAACTGATTGAAGCTGCAAAAAAATACCAATAAGGCAGAACTTCCGGTCAAGTCAGAAAAAAAAGAGAGATTAAAAAAAGTAGAAGAGCAACAATATACCTGCTTGACAAGTTTACATATTAATTTGTCCAATGTGAACAAGACATATGACTGTGTGCCAATAGTAGCTCGGCAATCATCCTCAAATTTTGTGTTATCGGAAGTACCATCAAGTAAATTGTAAAGGGCAGTCATGAATCTGCACCAAACATAAATTCAATTAAGGGCATGCCCAGAGTTCAACATTTTAAAGTCTCGTACACAAACTTGTGAAGTGAACAACCTGCTATACAAATCACTTGAGCTTGAAGGATCAGAAGCCTTCCATCTCCTTTCTGCAGAAGATGAATTCAACTTTGCCGATCGAATTCTCTCATACAATGTCTGGAAATTAGGAAGGCAAAAAAAATTTCGGATAACAATTAGGCAGGTGAAAAATAGCACATGTTAATACACACAAACTGCTAAAACTAGTTGTTCAATCCACAAATAAAATTCCTTACTTGATGAAGCCTAAAAAGCACATAAAATGAATCATTTCCATAGAAGATCCGTGAATCTACATCTTGGTCACGTACTGCTTGAGGGGCATACTTTACTAGAGGTTTCACAGTTTGTAGGAAATGCTCTGAAAATGTTAATGATATTCCATCTCCATCAACATCATGGGCATCAGCCATCCCTTCTGCATCACCTTCACTCTCAGCCTTAATATCATGCTCACCATTGTCACCATCTTCCTCATGGTCTTCATGAGAGCAGCCCTCCCCATCAGCAGATTCACTTGCTGAGACATCAACATTTTCAGAACCATTCTCACTGTCCTCTGATGACCTTTGAATACTTTCATCACCTTCATCATCAGCATCAGCATCGTTTTCTCCTCCAGTCTCCCCACAGCAATTTTTCTTTAGCCCATGTATTGTTTGATATTGCCTGCTTGCAGTACTATCCCTTGATATGTGTGTTCCCCCGAGATCAGCATGACCATAGACTGCAAAATTATCCTCGAAATCTCCGGTAGGGGATAATTCACCCTCCTCCCTTTCAATTTTGTAGTGCCCATCAGATGCTTCGTGTGGTGTTTGAACTTTAATTGCTTCTAGTGTCACCCCATTTGTAGATGACGTGGACCTTGTGCACTTATCAGCCTGTAGTGCAAAATTATAAATGAAACAATCCAAAGAAAGAACAATATAAACCGGCAAAATATAACATAGCATCATGAAAATGCACTGGCTTGTCAACAATCATTATGATCACAATGGCCCATTTTCTAAAATAGGCATACTTCAAATAGTGATTTTTATGATACCATAAATTCAGGAGATGAAGTTGACATGGGTACAAAATGTAATAATTGAAAAATAGAAATATTCAGGAAAATAAACTGAAAAGGCTATTCTGAAAATAAACAGGAATTCATTTATCACATTTAAAGACAAAATCTGACAGTTAACATCTCTTATATAAGTTTTCCTCCTAACAGGAAGAAGCGCCCTCAAAAGCCTTACGACAAAATGAGTTTGAATTGACATATATGAATATGGCATTTATACGTCAACAGACATATGAGGTCAATCAATCTAGGTAACATCTAAGAATTCTACTAGTCAGGGTAAGACCTTGGTACAAAAGAAACAGGTTTTACAAAACATCAATTGAATGCTACTAGTTGTCCAGCTAGATAAATTCATCAAAAATATGACTTGGAGACATAGATTCAACTCTGGATATGCTCTCTTTCCCCTTTAAAAAGACTGCATAAAAAGGGCCAAACCCAGGAACGGGCCAGGATGCCACATTCCCCAATGTGCTGCAACTAACAACTCCCTACTCGCCCAGTAAACTTTTAGTATAATTGAAAGTGTCTATTGCAGTGTCAATATATTGGCTTCAATTGACAAATTGGACTTGGCTGCAGGGCCAATTGAAAACTCAGGCCTTGTTGAGCAGAACCAAGTTCAGGCAAAACAAAAGTACTCCATCAAAATAAACAAGGAAAATGCAACTCAATTCTCCATACCTCTGATGAAAGCATCAATTCCCCGCTTGGCATCAACTGCATTGACTCGAGCTTATCTTTAAGAGTAGAACTACTGAGTCTGGAAGGCGTAGCACTAAGCCCTTACAATAAATAAATACATAGACAGGTAAAGAAAATTGCATTTCCAATTACGAAGAAGAATTGCATTTATGAATGAATCGCATTAGATAAAGACCACTGAACAGACCTGACACAGTCTCAATATTAGCCCCTCCAAGCCCTTGTCCTGCTCCAGTGGCAAGCACTGCATTTGAATTGGCTAACCTTTCAGTATGAGCAGTTATCTTAGAAGCCTCAGTTTTCTCATCATGAACAATGGTGGCAGTCTGCATGTTCCTTTGTTGAGAAATATTGTAGAAAGTATTTTCACCTGCATGTGCAACCTGATCGATATCAAGAGAACCATGTCTTGTATTCCGATTATCTCCAATCACGTGACTCACTCTGCAAGAATTAGATGATTCATCACAAACACTTCTGTCTCCGTTTCTGGAATCATTTAGCTGTTTTAAGTGTCTAACACTCGTAACCCCACTGGGACTACCATCACTATCTCCAACACTTGTAGCACCACTTTTTGTAGCATGATTCTTAGCCTTTACAGCATATTCAACATCCTCTAGACCCTGATGCCGAGAAGGAACACCAAGCATGGGTTCCAAGAAAGTGGTCCAAATCTTCATTACTTTGTCCAGTTGCTCACTTGTACAAATTTCACCACATGCATATTTGACTATCTCATATAGATCTTCATGAATTTCTGGATCAGGGTAGTTAAATTCCAAATGCGGAATGATTGCACATCTATTTCCAGCAGCAATGGAAAGAAGAACGTCAAACTCCTTGTGCTTTTTCTCACTAATTTCCTTAATCTCAGCTAATAAGGCTGTACACTCACAATCCATTACAAAAGAGTTCATCAATACAAAATGACTTGTAAAAAAAAGGCTTAGGAGCAATCATTGGATAATCTTCATTAAGTGCATTAAAAATAAAATTCAACGCCAATGAATCAAGGAAAGGCACAAAAAATTACAGAAAGGGGAACTGCAACTACATATAAAATGATCAAAGGATGCATTACCTTTTGTGCTTGAACTCTTTGTGTCTTGTTGCTTGAAATAGAAACTACGATGATCAAGTGATTTGTGATAGTTCTTAGCATAGATTTCAGCCCAGACTTTATTAAAATCAGAACGACACCTAGCCCACTCCTCTTGTTTTTGCTTTAAGCGGGTCAATATAACTGGAAAAACCAGAGTTGCATTCTTTCTTAATACATCCATCACATCAAGGCCATGGTCACCATACAAGCGCTCAATGCACCTGAGATTCAAAGCTACAAAAACAGACAATTAAAGCATATGACATGTATAAGCTCAAAGTGCTTCCACAAATATAACGAAAGACAAACAGTTCTTAACTATCTTATACCTGTAAAGTATTCCTCAATACGAATTGAACTGTCCATTTTGATAGTACTATCATTGACTTTATTTAAGAGTTCTTCAACACGCTTAGTTGTTACATTCACAGATTCAATCAACATGTCAAGTTCAAACCTGGCACCAAATAACATATTAATTTACTCCAAGCAAAGGGTATCATGCCATATATAAAACTAGTTATCCACACACTTGCAATGCATGTATTGGATTGGGATGGTTTTTTAAACTGTTTTCTTTGACTGCTTTCTAAAATTTAAAATTATGGAACTACTGTTTTAATGGTTATGAGGGTAAATTTTAAATTATATAACTGCGGTTTTGATGGGATGAGGATAATTTTATATATAGAATATTAGAAGGGTAATCTTGGAAAACAAAAAAGACACCAAATATCTTTGCTTAAACAATAGTAGAGATAATGTAAATAAAAAAGTAAGTAAATGGGTTTACTGATATTTCTCATCTATTTACAGTATTTGGGTGACTGGGTTAAAAGGAGTCTGGACGGCAGACAAGTGTCACCAACTTAAAAAAACTTCTTTTCCTTGAGTTAAATGGAAGGAGGCAAGGGCAGCCAAGAAATCTTAGGCGAATTGGTACCTGTCATCTTCACATCGAAATAAGCTTTCTTCATACTGGTTTTTGCGCATGTGTTTAAAAGAGTAGTCCTCACTTCCTGAAGTAACAGATACCCAATGATCATTCAACACTTCAGCACCAAGCTCTGTTCTATGGCTCACAGAAGGAATAGGATACTGTGTAATACAAACATCAACGCCACATCAGCACAAAAATCAAGACGACTATAGAGATTATGCATTTCTTCAAACATCAGAAAAATAATAAAATTAAGTATAGTGGGTTGCTTACATTCTTAGGCAGAAGACGATAGCTAGGAGTACAGCTCTCACAGTCAGACAGATCAAGTTCTTGAATGGGCTTTCCAATGTATTTGTCCTTGTTTGAATATAAAGACATCTTTTGGCCTGCTACATCTTTACTGCCAAATGTGAGACCTTTGTCATGTTTATCCCTTTCTCTAAATTCACGGTTTCTATCCCTATCGTCCCTCTCACGATCCCACATCTTATCTTTATCCTCTAACTTCACAGAGCCATCAACGCACAAAGAATCTGAAATGAATTAAAGCTTGTTATAATATTTACAACCACAATGTATATCTAAAGTGCTTGTATTTTGTAAAGGCAGTTCACGGTGACAATAGTTCAAACAAAGCAATCATCTGTTCTGTTTCAGAAAACAGTAAAGCGAACAAAAAATGACACCAATTATAGGATTGTTGCTCAATTAGTTCAGAACCACATATATATATATATTGTAGAAGTTTATATTTGTATATGAGTCTTAGGGAATACCAAAATCACCAGGCCCTAGATACTACAATAAATAAAACAGCTTAGCACCCAGTAATAAAATTAAATAGTACAGACCATAAATATGTAAAGAAAAAGTGATTTAAAAACGAAACTAAGATATGCCCATAATGTAATAGCACAAAGGTAGAACAAAGCGCATACATACTTTTACTCATAACACCGGCAAGAAATTCATCTGCAGGAAAGATCTAAATTAGAATACAATGTTATGGATATCGAAAGAAACAAAGTGTTAAAAAGTAGGTCTCAAAGTTACCAATCTTCTCACAATGGGCCAAAAATTCATCAAACCCATCCATGAGATCTGGATGTCTTCCAAGTATCTCACCTACCTGGCACAAGCAAATAGAAGTTAGTTTTAGCAGCATCTCTGCAAATGCACTTGCAATTTCTTGAAAATGAACCAGATATAGAATTTACTAAGGAGCTTAAGGGAACAAGTCATCTTTTTGATGCCATCACGTTAAAAGCAAATGTGATTTTAATCATGATCTCATAGTGCATTCCTTCATGAATGTTGTTAGCTCGAGTATGTATTTTAGTGAAGACTTCTGAAGTGTATCTATGACCAGGATGGAGTGTCAATCACAATTTTCTAATGCAGTGTAATTCATACTGCATTGCCTCATGAATGATGTTAGCTCAAGTAGGTATTTTCGTGAAGACTTCTGAAGTCTGTATATCTATCACCGGGATGGAGTTCCAACCACATCTAAGTTATCATGGCTATTATTATTATTGGGCCAGACTATCCAAGTTATCATGATGAATCCAATAATATTGTAACAAAAAGGATAAATAAGCAAATGAAACTCAAAAGTCGTGATCATACCAAAGACTGCAATTGATCTCGACTAATTATATTCTGGCTATATATATTAAGGCATTTCAAAAATTCCTGATATTCAACAGAACTGCGTAATCTCTCCTTCACTTTCTCGCAGAAAGCAAACTCTTGGCTATACATACCTGCACTGACAAACTATATTAGGTATGCAATTGAGAAAGAGTTATTAGAAAAATAGAAATTAATCAATAATTTTTTTTGATAAGTAAGAAATTAATCAATAATTGAAAATTACAAATGTAAAAAGTATCAAACAACAACCGCTGCTGCAAGCAATCCTAAAACAATACACTTTTTAAGACAATAGTTTTGGTTCATAAAGAACAAAATGTCAGCAGCATTGTAAATGCAGGAAAGAACAAGAATGTCAAAAAAATATAGCCTAATTTGGTAATGTTGTATTTTAAAAAAAATTGCTTTTAGTTGGACTTAAAAAAATTGCTGTAAAAATAAATAGGTAAGTGTTTGATAAACGATAATTTTAAACGTATTATAGATTTAAAAAGTAAATAATAAATATTTAATAAATTTTTAAAAAATTATTATGAAAGTTAAAACAATAAAAATATTCTTAATTTTTAAATTTTAAACCTACATCCTTTTATTTATAATTTTAAAAAGATTAATATTGGTATTTTATAAATTTAAAATTATTTTCTGGAAAAGCAACTTTAAAAAGAAATTCCTAAATTATTTTTGCTTTTTTACTATAAAAAGTAGAAACTTTTCTTATAAGTATTTTTTTAAAAATTTATTAAATGAATTTTGCTACTTCTGCTTATAAATTAAGCAGAATCGGTCTCTAAAAAATAATATCAAACCGACAATATGCCAAATACATAATTTTGAAATTTGAATATTATAATCATTCTTTATGTCAATATGTGAACATAGCGTTGAATGAAAATAAATATACATTTTTAGACTAAGATCTAAAAAATGTCAGCAACATTGTAAAAGCAAGCACTAGAAAGAACAAAAATGTCAAAAAGTATATCATGAACATAATTTTAAAATTTTAATATTATAATCATTGTTTATGTCAATAAATGAACATAATACTGAATAAAAATAAATAAACATCTTTAGACTAAGGTCAAAAAAATCAGCAGTAATATAAAA
The DNA here is from genome assembly GCA_023512835.1 of Taxillus chinensis. NCBI lineage: Eukaryota > Viridiplantae > Streptophyta > Magnoliopsida > Santalales > Loranthaceae > Taxillus > Taxillus chinensis. The sequence continues at coordinate 8,913,984 of CM042091.1, forward strand.
AAAAGGCACCAGAAAGAACAAAAATGTCAGAAAATATGTCATGTACATAATTTTGACATTTGAATATTATAATCATTCTTTGTGACAATATGTAAACATAGCGCCGAATGAAAATAAATACATCTTTAGGCTAAGGTCTAAAAAATATCAGCAACATTGTAAAAGCAAGCACTAGAAAGAACAAAAATGTCAAAAAGTATGTCATGAACATAATTTTGAAATTTAAATATTATATTCATTCTTTGTGTCAACATGTGAACATAATACTGAATAAAAATAAATACACATTTTTAAACTAAGGTCTAAAAAATGTTAGTAGCATTGTAAAAGCCGGCAATGGAAAAAACACAAATGTCAGGAAGAATTATGATTTTGAATATTATAATCATTCTGTGTCAATAAGTGAACATGAAGTTCGGGAGGAATAGAAGACCTATGTCAGCCGAATTTACTGATCAGGACAATCTCCCTAGTGCTTCCAAGCGGCTCTTGGAGCAGACATAACATCACAAACTGGATCTCCAATATAATTACAGCCACAAAGCATAATCAAAAGATGATAAATGCAAGGATATATCAACTGAAAAAAGATGATGAATTTTATGGGAAGCGTCCATAAAAAAATATGATGATTGTTTAATATGGGAAGATGCCTCAGGACACATTTGCTAGAGAGGCAGCTCAACAACAAACATCCATTTCTATTTTATGACGTTTGAAGTAAAAATGCCCAAGTGTTGTACGTATGAAGCTGTCATCCACTTGCACAAGATTATAGAAACAGCATAAAACTTAAATTTCAAGGAATTTTTATCATTTTATGAGGATAATACCGGTTGTAGCCCTTCAGTACCTTCAATTTGGTGAGCATTCCGTTTACGATGCATGTTGCTAAACTCTCTACCATAGTCATGCTCAAAATCTTTATTAGTTCGCTCTCGTTCTCTCCAATCCCTGTCTTCTCTCCTGTCTTTTTCTTTGTCGCCGCACCTCCATTGCTCTTTCTCAGATTTCATAAAAGCCCTATCATGGTCTTGGTCATGATGGTCAACCCTGAATTCCCGATCAGCATGAGATGCAGTAGGCCTCTCCTTCTGGAACCAGCGCACATCAACAAGATGCTCAATAATAAGAAGGTAAAACAGACAAAAAAGAAAGAAAGAATATTACAATACCTTTTCAATATGACCCTGTCGCATTGTTGGCATGGCCGAGCTCCTATCACGAAGCATAGGATTCCTACCTATTGCAGGATGAGTAGGCACTGCTGCTGAAGAATCAGGTAAAAAATGGGTAAACTCAACAAGCAGGTCTGGGTGGTCATGAAAAAGTACAGCAACCTGCATGAAGGAATTAAACTTCAATTTCTGCCGCACCTAGAAACTAAAAGTAGAAATACAAAGATATGAATCAGTAATACAAGAAGGGAGTTTTGGGTAATCTTCCATACCTCCTGGTAGACCTCATGGATGGACTTGTTCTCCATTCGATACATATTCAAGATCTCCAAAAAAGATTTATAAACATAATCATCGCCTTGAAACCGGGTCTGCAGATAAAATGAGAGGTAGAATGAGAAATCTTGGATGCAGGAATAGAATCTCAAAAAATTGCCTGCAACATAATACTTTCACCTTAATCTTGCTAACAAAGCTGATAGCTTCATCAAATTCCACAGGCTTCTTCACAGGGGGCTGTTCATCCTCAAGCGTAATCTCATACCCCTTTGGCAAGAAGGTATTAAAACCCAAAATTAAGTCTCTGTGCCCTTCAAACAATTCCCTCACCCTTGCTATAACGCCAGCAGTATCAAGTCTACAACCCATGTAACAAGGGGACAAGACAAGTTTAGGCAATGTTCCAGGGAATTGGAAACTAGGATAACCAAGTGATCAAACCTTTGACTCTTGAATTGTCTCATGACTTCAAGAAACTCGTCATATTTGTCCTTGTTGTCTTGAAATATGTCCTTGACAGATTTCAGGTAACTCAAGGCATCATTTGTCGTTAATTTTTGTGTACTTCCTCCCCCCATCATCTGGGCTTGCCCAGTGCTTCTACACCACCACCCAAAAAAGAAAAATTGCAGAAATGATTTTTCATAACATGGCCATTATGTGTATGTATATATATATATATATATATATATATATATATATATACACACACACACACACACTTTAAAATGCCAGTTCAGTAAAGCTGTAGTATATATATATAACACATTTAGCGACACATACTGCAATCGTTTTTGGTATTGAGAGTGTGTTAGAACTTAGAATCGTTCCTCGAAAACTTTAAAAATGAAAAAAAAAATACAAATCAACATTTTAATAATTTTATGTTTATGGGGTTAAAAAAATGGCAAACATATGCATTTTGCTTCTAAACTTTAGAAATCATAAAATAATAAAAATCACAAAATAAAGCATAAAACAAAACATAAGGGGGGCTCTGAAGCCCAAAAACAAACGACATTTTGACCGAAGCTAATCGAAATTCGAAAGCGTACACTTTGACAATTAAACAACAACAAAAACAAAAGTTTTAAAATTAAAAACAAAAAAAACAAAAGTTTCATAAGGCTTACGCATCGCCACGAGAAAGCGGCATATGGCGATTGACTGGGGAGGCTACGTAAGCATCATCTCTAGACCTTTTCATATCCTCCTGGTTGGGCTGCTCTTGGTTTTGTTCACCGAACCATGCTTCTCAAAACCTCTAACCACTCCACTGCAGAGGCTTCAATCATCGTTATAATGATCTTATCACACACAAAATCGAAAACGCGCACACACACAGCAGATCTAACCACAAGGAGAGCGAGAGCGAGGGAGGTAGTAGCCCAACAAGCCAACAGGCGATCAAAATTAAATCCTGCATATTGAAATTAAAAACCGCTTACAAATTTATTAGAAAAAAAACACAAATCCAACCCAAGGTTATGGATTGATAGATGGGGATTCGAAAACAAAATTTCAAATTACGGGAGGAATAATGATGGCCAGTTGCATTATACCTATAGAGGGAAACGCGATGCATGTACGAATTTGTGGTTGATGAGGATCTTTTTTTTTTATCAAATTTGATAATTGTAAAGAAAAAAAAAAGAACTTCAAAGATACAGAAACAGGGGAAGAAGCGAGGGAGGAAGGAAGAAGGAGGAAGGAGGAGGCTTCTTGCCTCTTGTTACGTTTTCGTTTTCGGTTTTTTTTTTTTTTTTTTGTGTGTTTTCAATTTTTATTATTATATGATGATGAAGAGGGGAGGCTTTGAATTCGCGGAGAATGGACTCTCGGAAGCTGGTGTAAACGGGTTGGGTCGTTTAGGTTCGTTTTTAACGGGTTAAAATTATTAGGTTCGGGCTGGCCTGTCCAAAATTTTTAGGTTTGGTCTGGCCTGCATGCGGAGCAGGCCACCCCATGTTGTTGATCTATTATATTTATATTTTAAATTTTTTATTTCTCTTAAAAAAATTAATTTTAGTTCATACAAATTAAACACAACTACGATCAAAATTATAAAATTAAGTATATTATACAGATAAACAAAAAAACATTTACATGCCCAGCCGCCAAAAAACTCAAGCTAGCCTGCATGATTCATTTAACATTTCTATCAAAAGCCACTTCAAGACTTGTGTTTCTTAGTTAGCACAACTCTTGTTCACCGATTATTACAGCATTAATGGCAGATTTCCCATACGAAACATATGATTATTTTTTTTATTATGTTACATTATGAAATTTAGAAATTAATACTCTATTTCTATGCAATCTTTTAATTAAATATATTAAAATTAAATATTAGAAGAAAATTAATATTGTGAAGTAAGATGTAAATTAAATTTATTATCAATAATGAAACTTGATATATATGTTAGATAATAATGTAAAAATAAAATAATTAAAATTATTTTGAAAAACACATCACTCTCTTGCATAATAAAAGATATGATAGTATGTACAAATTGGATACAACTGTAACTCTTTAAATTTAATCTAATATAATTTATTATTGATTTATTAAAAAAATATATTTTAGCTTACTCTGTTTTTTTACATAATAATTAACCATTTAAAAAGCAATATTATACTATTATACTATTTAGTGTGATACGATTAAATTATGAAATTTAGAAATTAATAATTTATTTTATGAAATTTTTAAAGTTAAAATAAAATTTATATATAATTTAGAAATTAACTCGGTATATATGAGTTTTTACAAACCGGGCACAACCAACTAGTGCCGAAGGGGCATCATATAAAAACTGTGATCAAATCACGAAATACACCACATCGCCACGTCGGAGAGGAGAGGAGCAGATATAATATATGGAGAAAAGCTGTGAAAATATATTATTTATATTTTGTATGACATCTCAAAAACTCATTGGATATAATAAAATAGAATAAAATAAAATTTCCGCGTAATTATTTTGTCAAAAGGTTCGGGTCTGCTGGTTTTTCTACCTGTTTGGTAGATCCACACCCGACGTTTGGAGAGGTGAAAGTGAAACCCCATCCATCTTCTGCATCAAACCCTTTACAATGCGCGTCTGGTTGGGCTTGGACCCCAGTAGACACGCACTTTTGAATATGGGCCTGATTATTGTATCGTAGCCCAAGTACTCCCCAAAACCAAAATAGGCTTGTCACTTGTCAGGCAGTTTGTCAGTCACTCAGTAACTCAGTCACCCTTGATCCAGCAACTCCATTAGCCAGGTAGGTTCATGAAAAGTCAGAGTCCGCTCCCAAGCCTACCACGATGGCACCAAGTGCGACTTCATCAATCAACATGTCATGAAATGGACAAATCATTGTGTAAGCAAAACTAATACAGTCACTCTGCATCAATGTTCAATGATAGCCACCTTAATTTAGAGCTTCCTGCATTTCCTGGTTTTTACTTGGGTAAATCATTTCTTATTACGTTAATGTGTACAACTTAAACTACTCCAGCTACCCAGCAGTAGGCCTTTTGAGGAGCTTCAGAAAGTGCAGAACCTTAAACTGAACAGTGAGTTATTTTCTTGCAGCGAGTTTTCTTTCCAGCTCTTACTAATTCTTTTTTTTTCACCAAATGAGACGTCCATATGTTTCATGAGTCTCCTTTCCACGGACACTGCTCAGCCCTAAACCATACGCGTACCCTTAAAAGGCCTCTTTTCAACCCGCAAGTGGGTTACCAAAATCAATACTAGAAAAGAGATGGGAACCCCTCGGAACGTTTCTTGAGCGTTGTCCATAAGGACCTTGAAGGATTGTGGTTCATCATCATGCATAGATAGCTCAGACAGAACCTTTCCGTATAGTTGAATGTTCTCTTTCATTGGGCCATGCATTTAAGCTAACCATAATTAATATTGGAAAACCAGTCCGCGGGGACTGGTTAGGAACAAAGGGGATATTATTGTACAAATAAATTAATGTTTTTAAAAAATTCTTAGAGAACCAAAAGAAACAAATAGCTAAACCTGAATATATTTAATAAAATTGATTAATTAAAGCTAAATTTAATTTATAGGGTATTATTTTGCACCATTTTTTTTTTTGCTATAATTTACCCTTATTTGATGGAGAGTTCATTCTGGTCGCTGTCTCTCCCCATAACATCATCTCCTCTTTCCACGCCGCCCGCTGATATAGACCCAAAGTCTGATTTGTGCCATAATTACCCTATGGTTCCTGGGCACGATAACACCCATGGTCAAAGTTTGATTTGTGAAGTAATTCATTTTGTGTAAAAATTTTAAAGGTGCGAGGTTGTCGGGCCGGCCCAGGCCCAAAAGTCAACCGCACACACTAAAATATCCGGTCACATATCGTTGTAGCTAGGACATCCACCCCTGCACGACACAACCGCTCGGCTCCTGTCCTCCACACTGCACTCTGCTTGGCTCGCATCCCAGCAGGCTACGCACGAACTCCGGTCTGGGAGTCCAGATCCCTGTTTGCACACAATATCCGGCTTTACATCCTTGCTCTTACGAACTTTGTGTATTTGTTAGGACATTATATGTCATTAGGCTTGGAGTTACTCATGAAATTAGATTGATTGTCATTTTGAGTTGTCACATACTATTGCATAAATGCCAAATCATAATATTCACTGATTATTTTATTTTTATTATTACAATAAAATTATTTTAAGAAAAACTTCTTGTTCATTCATTACACTCTTATTTCAAGTTGTGAGAGATATTTTATGTCATCAACAATAATCTTGTTTTGGTAATGAATGTTGGTGGTTTAAAAATAAATATTTATAGCTGTATGACTTAGTTGAAATGAGTGATGTGTTGTAATCTCTCATATCGAGGCTTGATATGCAATTTTTTTTAAAAAAATATTATTTATGGTTTAAACATTGTTACAATGTATTCGGCTGTGAATTTTGTTGTGTTATCCGGTTGAATATCAATGTGGCATACCTCTATAGGGGTATTTTTCAAAAGTCTAATGTCTTTACCCCTTGTCGAGCTACTTTCATGTTTCAAACTTTTGTGTATTGAAAGAATTGAAGGGATTAAAAAAGTTATAATAGAGAGCCTTGTGATTCATATTGAAGTTTTTATTATTCGTAGGTTTTTCTCTTTACTTTTTCATTTATTGTTCTCTTTGCCTCTCTCCCATCCCTGCCGGCGTAGTTTGTCTCCCATCTCGTCGCCTCATTCTAGGTGATTCAAGTGCAGTAACACCCCCCTCCCCCTCTCGTGGCTATGATAGATAGGTTTAGCGATCTAAAAATATATTATTATTTTAATATAAAACATATAAAATAAAGAAGATTATTGGAGTTAAATTTAAAAAGTAATTCTTTACATCTCAAATTTCTTTTACAATAGATGAAAAATACATTAGTCTTGAATGTATTTTGATATCATGGTTTTTCTCTTTACTTTTGCTGGACTAATGAAAAATACATTAGTCTTTTGCAATGACTTGGATGTGGCAAGATGGTTTAAAGGACTTGAGTTTGATATTTATTATGATATTTTTTTTACTAGTTTAGGTGTTTATTTATATCCGAAAAAAAAAAAAATAAAAAAAAAAAAAAAAAAAAAAAAGAAAAAAAAAAAGGAAAATGAAGAAAAAATGGAAAAGGAAAAAAAAATAAAAATGAAAAAAGAAGGGAGGGAGATAAAAAAAAAAAAAAAAAAAAAAAAAAAAAAAAAAAAAAAAAAAAAAAAAAAAAAAAAAAAAAAAAAAAAAAATAAAAAAAAAAAAAAAATAATATTTATTAAATTTTTTTTCTAAAATTTAAATTTGGAACAATATAACGAAAGATTGGAGTTTGGTGTTTGGGTAGAGGGTTATATATTTGATAAAAAAAATTAATATTGAAATATAGATTAGAGAAAATTAATATAAAAAAAAAAAAAAAAAAAATAATAAAAAAAAAAAAAAAAAAAAATATTTTTTTTTTTTTTATTTTGAGGGGGGGGGGGGGGTGTATTTTTTTTTAGATGTGGGATGGGGGGGGATGTTAAGAAGGGAAGAAGAGAAGAAGGGGGGGAGGAGGGGGGGGGGAGGGGGGAGAAGAAGAAGAAATTAAAGAAAATAGGAGGAGGAGAAAAAAAAAATAATAAAAAAAAAAATAAGATAAAAAAAAAAAAAAATTAAAAAAAAAAAAAAAAAAAAAAAAAAAAAAAAGTAAAAGTAAAAAAAAAATAAAATTAAAATTTTTAATTTTTTTTTTTTATTTTTTTTTTTTATTTTTAAATTAATATTAAAAAGTAAGAGAGATAATTAAAAATTTATATTTAAATAAAGAAAGAATTAATAAGAGAAATAATTTTTTTTTTTATGGGGGTTTATTTTTAGGAAGTTTTTTTTTATGAAGAAAATATTTTATGAAGAAGAGGGAGATTGTTTTTAATTTTTATTTGGTTTTTTTTTTTGGGGGAATGTTTTTTGGGAGGGGGGGGTTATTAATTGTTGTTTTTTTTTTTATATTAAAAAAAAAAAAAAAAAAAAAAAAAAAAAAAAGTTATGGGATAAAGTTTGTATTTTTATTTGGGGTAAAAAAAAGAAGGAGGGGGGGGGGGGGAAAAATAATATAATGAAAATAGAGAAAAAAAAAAAAAGAAAAAGAAAGAAAAAAAAATAATAAAAAAAAATAATAAATAAAAAAAAAAATAAGAAAGATTTGAATTGTAGTTTTATATTTTATTTTTTATATTTATTTTTAATTAAATTAAAAAAAGGTGTGTAGGGGGGTTGGGGGTTATAAGGGAGTAAAGAGGAAAGAAGAAATTAAAAGAAAAAAAAAAAAAATTTAAATTTATTTAAATTATATTTTTTTATTATAATTAATTTTTATTATTTATTTAATATATTTAATAATTAATTAATTTTTTTAATATAAGAAAGATAAAATAAAAAAAAAAAGAAGTAGAAGAAGAGAAAAAAAGAGGAGGAAGAGGGGGGAGAGAGGTATATATAATTTATATTATTATATTTTTTATTTTTTTGATTTGTTTTTTATGATTTAAATGATAAAAAAAAAAAAAGATAAGAAAAAAAAAGATGAGAGAAAAAAAAAAAAAATATAAAAAAAAAAAAAAAAAAAAAAAAGATAATATTAAAAATTTAATAAAAAAAAATAAAAAAAAAAATTAATTAAATTAATTATTTTATTATAAAATATTAATAAAGAAAGAAAAAAAAAAAAAAAAAAAGGTGTTGAAGGGAGTT